>VDFB02086081.1:153782148-154138500 GCA_007258455.2 Sequoia sempervirens | reverse complement strand
TTTTTAATTATTTCCCTCAATGTGTTTGACATCTCGGATAATCGAAGCATTCTCATATAAACATCAGAAATGCCCCTGAATTGCTACAATTTTTCACCAATTAAGTCTTCAATTGATGGCTGCGGAGGTGGTGGAGTGTTTGGCATTTGTACATTTTCGTCAGCAGTGCCTATATGCCTGTATCAGTAAAAATTAATCTAATTAAAATTAGACAATATAAATGAAAATATTATGAAAAATACCCTAGTTTTTTTAAAAACCAACAAAACCCTAGTTTTTAACAAAAATCTATAAAATTCGCTAATTTTTAACCCAAATACATAAAAAACACTATTTTTAAATCAAAATCCATTACAAACATTCAATTTTCATCAAAATCCATACTAAACTCAATTTTTTCATAAAAAATCTATCAAAAACCCTATTTTGAAAACAATCTATAAAAAATTAACTAAAATTACACAAATCTAATAGAAAATTTGATTAGAGCAAAGAAAAACCAAGAATCTAACCTTTTGAAGATGGATTTGCGTGAAATCGGATATCTGATTTGTGGAATGAAGTTTTCACTATGCGCCCGCAGTTAAACAAATGTGAAATGAGTTTTAATTAGGCCGAAATGAAATATATATGTGTGTCGCAAATCAGATATCTGATTTGGATCGGATATCCAATCCAAATCAGATATCCGATATGGAAATCTAGGTTTGGGCTTTGCTTTGTTAGTGTGTACTGACACCCAAGCCACATAAAGTCAACTCGACATTTTCGTGTTTTTGAGTTGATGAAACATGTAATTTTTTCTCCATTGCCACTTTTTGGCATACCATGATCCTGCACATACCCAGGAGTCAAGGATTTATAGGTTTTAGTACTTTCGACATGATATCACAACAAAGCTCAAAACACCAATAGATAAGTCAAGGTGGGGGTTTGGGGAATGGGGACCATAGTGAAATGGCACCAAGGAAAGTTTTGAAAACCCACCCAAGCCTTGAAATTGGCCCAAAGACCTTTGTACTTAGATATTTTTAATATTTCCTAAAATGTAGGGTCATAACAAAGATATGAGAGGAGGAAAAGAATGACTCTCAACACAAATTGACCAAGGGAGCCCATTAAAGGAATTCTTGATTGAATATAAATAATGGGCAAAGTAGGGCCAAGGTAGCAGAGAGGACACATAACCTAGAAAATTTTGCATTGTAGGGCATGTACCAATAGGAGATTTTAGATTTAACCTTTGAGAAGGCGAAGAAGGAAATAAACCATCATCCAACAAAGGAACCTTCTCAATAGATTTCTTAGAAGGCAATGAAGGAAATAAAGGATCCCCTCAAGGGGGTTTTATAACAGTAGAAGATACTTGAGTGGGCTATGAATAAATTTGAGATTCCTTCAAAGAAGCCAAAGCAGTTGGGCTTCCATGCACCAAGAAGCTTGGCTTGCAGATTTATGATTGAAGCTAGAACAATCATGAAAAGTTTCAAAGAATTTGTGGCAAAACAAGAAAAAATTTCGTCAAAGGGTTCAAATCTGGAAACCATGGCTACATAGGAGTGATTGCTTCCCCCATAACCAAACCTCATCATTAAGAATAAAGTCTCTCATTCAGGGATGCAAACATTGCAATAAATAATCCTTGTGCATAAGTAAAGTTTTAGATGGCTCCCTATGTGTGGCTGCTAGTTGGTGGATATCCATTTGTGCATTTTAGAAACACTAGGCTACAAAGTACAAATGATTTAAACTACAGATCAAGCTATATTTTGAGAAATTTTCCTCTCCTTCTATTACTTCTTCCCCAAATAGTAAAATATGGGATGACTTAGAAAATTTTAGAGGTTTTAACCCTTCCCTGTTTTTAGCCTGCAAACCCTTATTTATCAAAAATCTACATCCTTCAACTAAGAAATTGCGATACCCTGATCCACAACCAAAGCAAACATTTTCTTTGCCTGCAATTTGTAGGGATAATTACCTATAGCTGTAACTCAATCACTTCCATCATTGGAAAACACCATAAGAGAGCAGGGGGCATCGCCAAGAAGGGAGACATCCTCAAAAATCAAAATGATCCTCAAATTTGGACCTAAATGCAGTTACAGACACTGAAATTCCCCTGAATGGGAGCTCTGAACCCTTCAGCAGATTAGGGTTCAGAGAATTACTATGGTCAGGATCAACTACAGCCATTAGGAGATCTTTCACAAAGTTGTGGAGCTAGCCTTCTTCAAATGCATACTATAGTCCACATTTATTAGGAGAGTTATTCTACCTTGGATTTGTAGCAAGTAGAATGACTGATTTGTAACCATGTTAGGAGTTCATTACAGGTTGTTGAGGAAGGAGTGCATTCACATGCTCAGCGAGGGATTTTATGAGTTAAAAATATCTTTTTTCAGAAAAAATCTCTTTAAGATTAGTGCACCTAGAGATCTTGGAGTCACATGCTTGTCTAGCTTTAGTCATAAATGCACTATGTTGTAACCTTCCTTTTTGAAAAAATAAAATTTATTTATAATTCCTCATGAGTATTTTTGGACAAAAGAAATAGCCACTTATCACTGTATGGTCACTTTCTGATAGTTCTATATGTAGGAAGGACAAGTGAGAATCATGACAATTTATACACATCACATACAAAATGATCTTGACTGCAACACTATAGGATTTAGACTTGAAAAGAAAAGACCTAACTACATCATTATTGGATTTGAATTTACATTTACATTTGCAGTAGCATTATTTTTCCCTTTTTTTGAACATATGTTTTTTGTTAGTAAAATGTGTGCTAATAATTGCTTTGATGAAATAATTTTGGAAATTCCTTTTTCAGGCAGCACAAGAACTTGCAAAAGAAGGAATCAGTGCTGAGGTGAATATCTTCAATGTGATTATTATGTGAATTGGTTTTCAATGCAATTTATTTAATGAAGATTCACATAAGAGTTGACATTTCATGTTGTAGGTTATAAATCTTCGTCCAATTCGACCTTTAGATAGAGCTACAATTAATGCTTCTGTTAGGAAGATGAATAGACTGGTGACTGTTGAAGAAGGTTTTCCACAACATGGCATTGGTGTAGAAATTTGGTAAGATGTTTTTCTATCCATTCTGGGTAATATCTCTGTGAGTTCCATTGATTTTCCTGTATTGGGATGATATATCCCTTGGTCATATGATCATATTTTGATGTGTTGAACACTACTTCTGTGATTGAGGAAATATTTGAATATCTGGATGCACCTATGGAAAGAATTGTGGTGGCTAATGTTCCTATGCCTTATGCTGCAAATTTGGAGCGCTTAGCAGTTCCACAAGTTTTTTTCTAAATATTTTGTGTATTCGTCATTTTATTTCTCAAGCTTATTTTTGTAGTTATTGTGATTGTGTTTTCTTTGTTCTCCTTGGAAAGTGTTGCTGCTTCCTGCTAGCCTTGCTATTAATTTATGTTGCTAGTATTGATCATCATTTTGGAAATGTTAAGGGTTGGTTTTTATGTCTAGATTGTCTTGGTTGGTTGTATTGTACAACTCTGCAAATATTCTATCATAGGAAATATATTGCGAAATAACACATGTCATGGTTTGATGTATGGATGCTTCTGGAATTCAGCATTATCTAGCTTTGTAAAACTTGATAAAAATTGTGGCCAGTGGAAGTTAGGATTCTCTAGTTTTGTGAAACATGTTGTGGAATGAAGTTTAGGGGGTTAGAATGAAGATATATCGAAATATGATGATAGTTTCTACATGCAAAAGATTGATCCAGAAATAATGGGTTTGTGTTCTATGATTATAAGATTAGTGAAGCAATCTTATTTGTATTAGAAGGTACCTTTTCTGGTATTGATTGGCTTTCCTCTCTTTCTCTCTCTTATATTCATTTTACAGGTAGAAGACATCATTCGTGCTGCAAAAAGGGCTTGTGACAGAGAAGTTCCAATGAGTGCAACAACCTAGTGTAAATTTTATTTCCTTAAGATGTAATGAAATTCGCTCTATATTAATGTTGCCAAATGATGCGTTCAAATTTATCCTAGTATATAGGGCATGGTAATTTTGAACTTTCTTTTGGTTAGGATTGTTTCCATTTGTGCTGGCCTCACAATTTTTAATGCTAGAAAGGTTTGTTTTTCCACTATCAGAGTATGTTTCTCATTGTTATTTACTGGTCAGTTGATGGGAATTGATCCTTGTTTGTGTTAAATTAGTTTCTATGAGCTGTTATCATCTGATGTCCATCAATTTTAACTAAAATTTTGGTGTCATTTGGTGCAGAGCCTATATGAGCCATACAATTAAACAGTGTAACTCCATTTTTTATCCTTGAATAATAATGAGTTGCTAAATTCCCTAAAAAGTCTCACTGTGGATGGATTTGACCCTGATAATTGCATGCATTTTTAAAGCCCTAAAATTGATTAAGTTGCTTACTGTACCCAGATGGGTGAGACTACTTTGGTACTATCCATTCAAGTACAACCTAAATTATTACACTATATTTTGAGCACTTGGTAGGCCATCCCAAAATATTTGTTTGTTTTGCATATGTTACAGTACATTCAATCTGATTACATTGATTCAGGATCTTCAATGGTGCCCTTTCATTGAATACTATTGTGTCAATGAAACAATGTCTAGGGACTAATTTTGTGACTGTTTCATAGGTTTTCAATTGATTTCCATGAGATTTTGCAGATGTGGGTGGGATGTGTTTCCAGGGAAGTTGGATTGATTCCCCAAAATTTCTAGGGACAATAGACAAAACAAAGGGGAAATTAATCTGAAGAATATAAAGTATTATTTTGATGTTATAAATGTGTTTATAAATTGGGGACGATTACTCAGATTTGGAACAGTCTTACTGTTGGGCATAATAATTAGAGTGAAAGGGAATGGCAAATCTATGACATAAAATATCAATTTTTTGGGATGTAGTGAATTCAAGTCATTGGAAATTTGCAAAATCAACCATAAGTGATATTGATTAAATGATTATAAATCTAGTAATGGAATGAAATTTACTTTTTCTTGTTAGCAGGTTGTTAATTTGCTCGTAGTTGAGTTTTTTGTTTTTTGCATTTTAGGGATGTTAAGGTTGTATTCACCATTCTTGAGTATAGAGTTAGAGCTGAAATACTTATGTAAAATTGATGCAATAGTAACATTGTAAGCACTGCTATGAGTGTTGGTTTTTTAGTAAATTAGATTAATGAATGGTTCTTGAAATCTATGCTTACTCTACTCCCTCTCCCCCATTCTCTTTCTGGTTGACTTTATACCCTATGGATGATAATAATCATCTAGATTACTAGGCCTCTTGATCAGAAAAATGTGAGACTACTAAGGTAATTTTCAAAGTAAAACATTCATAATTAAGGTATCATTGCAATTATTTTTGAAATTTTCCTTTCAAAATTATTTTAACACACATGCAAGTACTATTTAAGTAAGTAATGATTGTTTTATTATGCAAACAAGGGTAATCATTATCTATGTAATTTAATGTGTTTTTTTTTCTTTTTGCAGAAATGTATTGATAAACTCAAAGAAGGGAATAAAGTTAGGGTGTTGGATTCATTTGATGGTGATGTTGTGGGCATTGGGCATATTCACTCCCTATCTATTGTACATGGAGTCAACTTGAACATAACAGGAGATGCAAATGTAAACATTTTAGAGGTCACAAGTAACATACCCCTTGCTTATGAAGACAAAATAGATGGAGTTGTTCGTCTGAAAGAGAAAGAGGGAATCTTCACATGGTGGCCACTAAAATATTTGCAAAATATGATATAGTTGAACATGTTTATCATGTACTAGTTGTTAGACATCTTGGCTCACTACTTTATGCATTATTTTGAATGTGTTGTTCAAGGATCTTAATTATCATGTTGTATTTGAAAGAGTTGGAAACTCTTAGACAACTTTGACATTTTTGATTATATTTACATATATACTCTTAGACAGTTTTGAAATTTTATAACTTGATATATTTTATTTGCATTAAATTTTTTATTGTAGATTATCTTTATTTATCATGATGTTGAATTAATCTTTTAATTCTAGCATGTTTTAGTTTGTTCGTATATGTAATATTTTTATTTGTTATGTTTTAGTTCAAGTTTAATATTATGTTAGTTTTGTATTATAAAATTTATGGTATTTAATAAATTATTCATTTCATGACTATATTTACTACCAATTAATGTAAATCAATAAATAAAAAATGACTAAATATATGACTAAAGTAATGACTAAATATATTACTAAATAAATGACTACCATGACTAAATAAATGACCAGTTAACAACAATCAATGATTAAATTAATGACTAAATATATGACTAAATTAATGACTAAATATATGACTAAATAAATGACCAGTTAACAACAATCAATGACTAAATTAACGACTAAATCAATGACTAAATCAATGACTAGATAAATGACTAAAATAGTTTAGTCATAAATTTGGTCACGTTACAAATGACCGGCAATAAACTACTAATGGTCACTTGACCAAAATTAGTCATTTATATTCAATTTTTAGTAGTTTATTTAGTCATATATTGTTGTTTTTGTACTAGTGCTAGGTGTAGGAACTATATGAAAGGAAACTAGATGCCTAAAGACACTTTTCACACTAACATGCACATTATTTAGATGATGATGTAGAAGTTGAGAAACTTCTTGTTTGGTATTGAGAATGAATTATGATTTCTATAAAAATATCCAAAGTAGGGTTTACTATGATAGTGATATAGGGTTTAATAACACACATAATCAACACAAATTTTAGTTATTTAATAAAAAACTAGGTCTCTATCAAATGTGAGCAATAAAGTCAAGTTATTGAGGGTTTTGATACCCTTTTATCCTCAACCCACTATTCCAACTTAAAAATTAAAATGACTTAACCTAACACAATTACTTTAGAGTAGACTGTCCATTTTTCCAATCTAACTCCATTCAAGTTAAGTGACCCATTGACCTTAGGAAGAAAAAAATACCCAAAGTTAAAACAAAAGTGAAGTATTTACTTGCATATATGACAAGTAACAAATGAACATGCACAATTATAACATGTATATCTACACATGCATTGAAACACCAAATCAAGCATCTAAAATGCATTATAACATATATGTATGACCTACTAAGAGTGTAAGTGTGTTTATTCTCAATGGACATGGTTCAACCAACATATTGTTGTCATATATCATCCTCTCCTAGGTGATACTCTCCCTTAACATGTGAGAGGGAAAAATACATGTTACTACATTCACCTTAGATCAAGATAAATGCTAGTTAGTTCATTGTCAAGATTATTATTCCAAATCAAATAGGATGTCAACTTGTACAATAATATTTATCATAACAAATAAAGATTGTACACAAAATCCATTATCAAAATATCATACAACCTATAAAATATAATTTGAATTTTCTCACCCTTGACAATTTTTAAGTCATTGAAATATGTTTAAAATAGGCTATCAAAATGGGATGTGACAATTCCTAAGTTATTGGAGACACACAAATATATGTTAAGATTACATTTTGATAGCACACTATCTTAACATTTTCCATCTATTCATCTAAATTTGATGTATACGGTATTATTTTACATTCCATTCTATATAAATTGAAAATTATATTTCTATTAATTTTGTGCAAGTTATGTGATGCACAAGTTTGATATATAGTTTCAAATATGCATCCACTTTGAAAATACAAAATATTCAATAAAAAATATATAAAATTGTATAGTCTATAATTCTATCTCTTAGCTATTTATCTACCATTTTTTTTGAAAAATACTTAATACAAAAAAAGTTGAGGATGCACACTAAAAATTATGTTATATCTTATTTATCAAAATAAGAACACTTTGTCATGCACCTTAATCTAAACTATTTAAAAATTAAATTGCAAGTACTACAATTCTTATTATTATCATATCTTTAAATTTTAAATGAAGGCATCTCAAACCATATGTTGAAGTTTAGGTTTAACTAATTTTAAGAAAAATAATCACTTTCATTCCTTTTTTTTCCTTCATTTCCATGCACAAATCCAAGATTGATGAAATTCTATTATAAATAGAGTATGAAAATAAACTATTTAGCAAATACATGTAATATATAAGAAATTGAATGCAACTAAATGCTTAAAAATTATTTTTTATAAACCTATGAATGCAACAAAACATGTTTGAGTAACAAGAAAATATTATCAATAACTAAGTGACACGAAAAAAATAGTATCATGAAATCACAATAAAATATATTATGATGTCACAAGAAACACTAATATCTGAAATTTTCTACTAAAGATTTTATACACCTATCTAAATTAAAAATAGGTGAAAGTAAGAAGAGAAAATATAATGCATTTTGATGGAACCCCTAAAATTTTCATGTTCCATCTTAAAATCCTGCTTAAATTTGAGCGAAGTTTGTACTTGAAGGCTTAGGGTTTTTTTCTACTGTCACTGTTCAAGGGTTTTATGTTATCTGGGAGATCTATATTAAAAACCCCTTGAGTTTGTATCCCCACGAGGGTTTTAATTCTCTATTCACTCCTTATTGTTGGTTCTCGATCTTTTATGTCATATCTTATGCCATCAAAACCCATGAAATAACTAGCCCTTTGGTCTAGTTTTTTCGGTTGTCATATGTTGGGCCATTATTTTAATTTTCCTAAGTTAGGGGTGATCCCACAATAGTGGTTTACAATTTTTGGCCAAACTAGACACTGAAATTATTTTTTTAAACTAAATCTTCACATTCGGGCACCTATAGCAGCTAAACAGTGAAGAATTTGAAGATGATGCAAACTAGAGTCTCGTCACATTTTGTCTGTAGATTCTAAAAATATTTTTTTCAAAATTTTTTGGAAACATATTCCACTTCTTTTTCCATCTCCCATGAAAACTGGTTTTTTTCAAAATACAACATTTTTAAAAAGTGACGCACACCGTATAATGCATAACTTTTTTTCCATGATGGATAAAATTCTAATTCTTTCGAATTTAGATTTGTAACTCCATATCTAGTGCTTCCATCTGTCATTAGTTTTTAATTAGCTTATTTTTCTCTAATAAAGTTTCAAAGTCCAATTGCTAATCTGGGATGAGTGAGTGTTTACCATATAATGCATAACTTTTTTTGTATATATCGAAATTCTTTTTTTTTTTCTATTGGATCAAGGACTTCAATATCTGGTGCACTCTTATTTTTCAAATTTTTTTTTTATAATCTACTATTTTTCCACATGTGCAGAACAAAAACCTTCACTTTAGATGAAAAACATATGTTTAATAAAACTAAAAAAACAAATACATAATAAAACCAAAACATATTAAAATTATATTCATTGGATAGCTCGTTCTAAGGACTACCTTATTCTAGTTGGGTTTGTGAATATTCCTCCATTTTCATCCTCAAATTGAGCTCCCAAGTGCCAAAATTTAGGTTTTTTTGGTGTCTCAAGGAGGGGATGAGGAATAAAGGGGGTTCAAACAAACCCCTAGGGGTTCGAGCGAATCCCTATGGATTCGCTCAAACTAGGGTTCATTCGAACCCTCCTTCTATAAGGGGTTTTGATGGATTTTTTGGCAGGAAATTATTAAGAGGGTTCGACCAAACCTAGGTTCTACTAAACCCCTAATTGGTTCGGTCGAACCAATAGGTTCATACGAACCCCTAAAATCAAGTTTTTTGCATGCATTCATTTTTTGTGAGTTTTCCTTCCTCAATTCAATTGTAAACCACTATTGTGGCTTCACCCTTAGGCTAAATATTTCATGCTAAAATCATTTGAGCCTTCAGTCTTTAATCCCATGGGTTTTTGTCCCATTGACCTAATCGAGTCCCCTTCTTAAAACTAACAATTTTGGAATGTGCAGATATGAAAATCCCTAATGACCGTTCAATCATCACAAGTAGATCTTGGTCATTCCTCGTGCACCCATTCCATTTCATTTTCTATTATTTTATTCTCATAGGCTAGTGGGCATAAGCCACGTGTCTTGTGCATTAGCGAGCCCAATGTCTTTGCTAAATCTTGTAGGTGGTCTTAAGGGGAAATCAACAGTGGTAGTTGAATGATGTGGTTGCATCTTGATCATTCCCCACGTGCTCATTCTATTTCATTCTTCATTAAAATAATCACATGGGCTGATGGATAGTTGTCATGTGTCTTGTCCAATAGTAGGCCTAGTGTTTTCAAGTGGTCAGCAAGAAAATATTTGAAGAGAATCAATAGTCAATAACAGGTGACATGTGTCAATCTTGACTACTCCTCGTTATCCCGTGCGGGTCCCTCCACTGATTATTGGTTCTCAATGGGGAGGTGGGTGATTTTCATATGGAATAACTTGAGGGACATCGACAATAAAGTATGTGCTACTAAAAGAAGATATAATGCACATGTTCGAGATCTTTTAATCGGTGCCATTAATTTTGTAAGAGGAATAAGGTTGTGGGTAATTGGTCTTGGATTAAGGTGTGAGTACATAGAGGTTGTGAGATTTAATCTAAGCCCTTCCTTGTCTCCTCACTGATGAAAGTTTCACACGGGTTAAGAATCACGGGGGCGAGGGGAGGAAGACACATGGATTCAGGCTACAGTGACAAAGGAATGGTGGAGCCCGCAAATTAGTAGCAAGTGTTTCCATGTGGCTTTCTGTCATTTGATGAATATTGCTGTTGTATATAGTCAAAATTTTCAAATCAAGATGAGTAAATCTAGATCATCCATCAACTAACATGCCAACATGATCAATGGCTAGCATTCAAAACTTAGTTTGAGGACAAGTGAGTTATTCTGGTTTGCACAAGTGATCCTTAATAACAAAAAGGAGGTCAAGCTACCAAAGCAGAAGGTTACATAGCTATTAAAAACCTATCTTGAAAGCATAATTCAAAAATTTGAAGGATATTCTACACACTTGGAGAGCTTGTGTTGTGGTTTTCAGGCTTTTCTGAAGTCGAAGCTAGGGTTATCAACCTGCGAAAAACTAGTAAGTGAATTGTTACCTTCATATTAGAATTATTGATAAATTGTGGTTTCCCAAACCTTTGAGCCAATTAGGGTTTTCTTGGTTTAGAATTTTAAGGTTTGATGTTCATAAAAGAGATTTTATTGATCCTACATTGTCATAATTTGTGTCAAACCCTTATTTGATCCGTAAGTCTTATTCCAAGAAACCAAAAACCCTGCTTTGTAATACTTGTGTAACATGGCTCCCAAGGTACAATTAAAAGCATCTTCATCTAAAGGGGAAGCTTATGCTCCCAAAAGGATTTTGAGTAAACACCTTATAGACCAGTTGCCACCCTTGACTAGTGAAAAATCTAAGGGTCAATTGTTGCTTTGAGGTCCACAAGTAGTTGACAGTTTGATTGACAAGAACAATTTTATTAAGGACACCAAATTACCTTATACTAGGTGGTAATTGTTCTTTGGTTGGTTAAAAAATAGAAACATGGGTATTCCAATGGGCAACCCCTGGAATTGTGACCTAGGGAAGTTGATTGTACCCAATGCCTACATGGATGTTAACTTGCTTAAAGCGGTGGCCACCAATTATGATCCAATTACAAGGACTATAAGAACATATGATGGGAAAGAAATGCTCAAAATTACCAAGGATGAACTTGCTCATTTCTTCAAACTCACCAGGTGGACTGATGAAATCCCTAAAATCAATGAAAACACTCTTAAGAAGGAATATGAAAAGACTAAGATTGCATTTAGAGTCCACATACTGCCAAGATATCTAACAGAAATGGGGGCCAAAGGATTACAATCAAGAGAAATATGATAAGGAGCCTTTCCTTGTTAGTTATTTTGTTTCCTACTTCCAAAAAACCTTTTAAACCATTTTCCAAATAATTGGTTATGATCTAGTCATAGGAATTCCTATGGCATGGATGTACATGGCAACCCATATTCAACACCCCCAATATTGCACAATATATGATTATGCAAGGTTTCTTTTAGAAATAATTCATGAGGGTTTGATAAGGTTGAAGAAAGGTGAGTTGGGAGTAAGGTTTAGCCGATACTCATAATTGCTAATGCATATGTTTCCATTGAAAGGTGCACCTTACTTGTGGCATAATATGACTTTGAATAGGAAGGGGATAACTTGGATTTTCCTATTCAATGTTGGACTACTATCTTGGAAAAGGTCATCATGACATATGATTATGTGACATTTAAGAACTTGTTCTCTTTAGAGTTAAAGAGATCCTTGGTTGTGAATATTCCTAGAATTCCCATAGCCTTGCATGACTTCTTGAGGCTCAAGGAAAGAAGGTCTAAGTTGGGAGTTAATCACAATTGGGGAGATGTTATCCCATATCCCTATTACACTGTTTTAAGAGTGTATGGTTTTGTAGACACTCAAAATATCTTGATTGATATCATGCACTCGATTCTAATTAACTAACTTCGATTCTTCCTTGATCATTTCTTTACTAACCAATTAATTGAATAATATTTAATTAATTAAATCCTAATGTTCTTCATTTTGATTAAATAAATCAACTTTATTTAATTAAATCCTAAATTCATCTCTTTTAATTAAATAAATCAACTTTATTTGATTAAATCTAATGTTCTTCATTTAATTGAATAAATCAAATTTATTTAATTAAATTACAAATCTCCCTGCTATCCTCTCATTTGATTTAAATAAACTCAAATATCTAAATCAAATGTCAAATCAACTAATTCCATCTAAGTTAATTAATCACAAATTAATTAACTCCTAAATCCTCCATTCCTTTAGCTTTTGCAAGTTGCACATGTAAATCAATTTATTTGATTTATTAATTCCCCTATTTTCATTCAAATATGGCATATTCTTGGAATATTCCACCTATTTGAATTCTCCCTCCCAAAGGACTTTTGTCCTCCAACTTAGCATTAAAACTCTTACATGTCCTCTACTTGAGCCAACTTGGCATTAATTCCTCTTACATCCCTCCTTACACAAGTCACCTCTTCAAATTCAAAATCCACCTACATGCATTTAACATGCACATTGTTCAAAATGTGCCCCACTCTCCTTCATTATCATGTTGACAAGTGGCACAATTCCATTGGTTCAAGTTTTAATCCCACATTCTTCCTATTTTTCAATCTTCAATCCTTCTTCCTTATAAATAGAGGCCTTCTCTATTTATTTGAGGATCCACAACTTCAAGCAAAGTTATTATTCACAAGTTTATGCAAATTCATCCATATTTCATCCAAGTTAGCATAGAATTCATCATCCATAGCTAGGTTATTGGCAATTTTTCATCAAGAATCACACATCTATCATCAAGCTTGTCAAGGGATTGGGAAAGGGATTCTTTCCACATCAAAGACCCCATGGGATTCTAGTTTGAGTATTTGAATAAGATTTCATTAGCTTTCATTTGATATTTTACTTTTTTTTCTTGTTCTTGTGTTTGAATGAATTTCATGGGGAATGATTTGTTAAGACTTGTTTAGTGACTAATGTTTGATTGTTTTTTCATGTTTAAGTAGGTCTAGGAAAAGCATTCATAGGTTCCATTGTTGCACCTCACCTGCTACCAAAGTATGTACCAGAGAGAATTGGTTTCCTTGAGGTAATATGGCAATTGGGAAGTGTAGAAAATGATTATTTGTTGAATCAAGGAAATGGAACATTTTTTCCTTCATACACATGCTTCTTCAATTTTATAATGACAAAGGGAGGTTGGAATAAGATACTTGATATACTCAAGGTCTTTCACATGCCAATATCAGTGGAGAGGATCAAGTATGATCCTAAAGGTTTCATAGCCTGGTTGAAGGAAAGGATCAAGACTTAAAAATTTGTGCAGATTTTCCAATTCCCAAAAGATGTGATAATAAATGTGTTTTATCTTTTCGAACAAGAGAAAATAAAATCAAGGTGGATTCATTCAATAAGATGAAGAGAAGGATAAAGAGTAAAAAACTTGACTTCAATATTCTTTAGAGATTAAGAATGTAATGCAAAAGGTGGAACATGTATCAAATAATTTTGAGACAATAGTAGGCCACCTAGAAAGAGAAGGGGTGATATGAGATAAGGGGAAGGCCCCTATTGAAGAAGAACAGAGTGGGGGAGAATTCCTTGCTATAGAAGAGAAATCTACATCTCAAGCCCCTGAGGAAACAAAAATAAAGTTTTTTATAAGGAGAAAAGGTAAGGAAAAGAAAAATGATGCAGCTATTGCTCCCTCCCAACAAGAGGAGCGAAGACCCCTTTCTCCTATTCCAAAAGTACTGCCACCATCTCCTCCAAGGCCAATAGGGCCCAAAATAGTGGATTTGGATGCTCCACAACTAAGTGCATCACCACCAAAAGAGCCACCATTGAAGAAGTAGAAGGTTGAAGTAACTAGTTTGGTGGACTATGCTAATGAGGAATCTAGTGATGATATTTGGGTATCAGAGCAGGAAATGCAAGAAGGAGTGCCCACTACACCAACAATGATGGTGACACAACAATTAAGTATGAGGTTGAGTAAAGCTAACCTCACTAGGCTTAATGGTAAAGATGATATGAGGGTTGAAGCATGCAAAGTTTTTCGATGATGATTCATTTGTAAAGTCTCAAGATTTTAGGGAGTTTACATACAAGACTAAGAGAGATGAATATGTCAATAGCCTGGCCATAGAAATAAGTCTTCATCTATATTTAACTGATGCCACCACCCAAGAAAATGTTTTGAATGAAATGAGAGCTAAGTTCCACAGGATGACTGCAAAGGAAGGTAGAGAGTTGGTGAGAAATAGTGGTATTTTATTACTTCTAGAATAGGATTTAGCTTCTCCCATAGATTTTCATACAATAAAGAGATGTGATAGACCTCTCTACAATTTAGAAGAAGAGGTTGCAATTGCATTACAAGGTTTTTCCTTCAATGAACAATGGGATCATGTATTAGCTATTCAATCTCTATCCCCAAGTACAAGGAAGCCTAACATTGTTGAGCCTGCACCTAACTACAGTGGAGGCCTAATAATAGAGAGAGTGTCAAAAACATTGGCTCTAGAGGCAACAAATATGTTAGTACATGTTGCACAATTCACAAGGGCCACTGTAGAATCTGTAACTGCAAAAATGGAGAAGCTCAGGACATATCACAATAACCTGCTAGCTCAACATGGAAAGCTTGAACAACACAATATGCAATTACAAACAAAGGTAGAATTATTGGAGGAGAAGTTGCAAATTTTACAACTAGGAAAGCATAAGAAGACTAATGTTGACTCCCCTACCACTACACAAGAAGTTGCACCCCCTGAATTTACCAGTAAAGTAAGTTCCTCATGGGAAATTGTGCAATACAACATGGGAAGTGTTCCCATCTCAATAATAGAGCCAAGTACATCAAAAATGCCATAGGATGAGGAAGATATCATCAGGGAGGAGTTGCTCAAGCAGCTAAATGAGTATAAGGATAAATGTGAAAATCATGATAGGGAGGTTTTTAATAACAATATGGAGATTGTCACTACAATATTAAAGCATTGAAACAAAGGGGTGAATAATAGATTCAATAACATTCATAATAACTATTCACACATGGTAGCTACTATGAATAATTTTGAAAATGTCAGGGAAAGAGCTATTCCACTTATGGAAACATGGATCCCTAGGATGAAGGAACTAAGATTGATGTCAATAGGAGCTAAGCAGGATGCTAATCCCCTTGAAAAGTTCAAGCCCACTCATAATCTTGTAGGTAAAATTGAGGGGTATAGGGGAAACATTGAGCCTTTGGAAATCAAGATAAGGGAATTGGTAAATTCCTTTCATAAATCACATCATGATCTCCTTGCATCCATTCTAAGGGATGATGGTAGCATAAAAACTCTACAAGAGTGGAGAGATGAAACTAGTAAAACCATTTCAAAGCAGGTAGTTTCAATTTTTCAAAAACATGATATGGATACACTAAAAAGAAATATGGATATGTTGGCTCAGGGAGATATTTTGTTGTTAGAATTTGATAGGGAGACCAATCAAATTGTTACCAAGTATTCTCCTTATAGAGAAAAGGTAGATGAGGTCATGAATTTCAGCTGGACTATTGAAGAGGAATTCCTAGCATGGAGAGTCAAATACTTGGAGGGTTTGGGGGATTGATATGGGATGGCAAGGTGGTGATTTGAAAATTTTATTTTGAATTATGCAATCATGATGAATAATGGATAGGTGAAAATTGTACTATATAGCCTGGATTTAGTATAGATTAGGCTTTTGCTTAAGTATAGAAAATATAGTGCCTTTTCTTCAAATTGAATTGGGGGTTGTAGACATGGACATATTCTTTGTCATTTCCTTTATGTTTCTTTCATGCTTTCTTTCTTTTTTACTTTGTGTGCATGGGCACAATTTTTGAGGAAATCGTTCAAAGATGCCTTTTGAAAGGTGGGACTGGATCTCCAATGAAAAATGAAAACTATTCTTATTTCACACTTGTTTCCCACCACCTAGGAATGCAAAGTAACTAAAAATGGAATAATATTGTAGCAGTCCAATAGGGTAATGACATGTGTACTTTATGGCTTGAGGCTTGTTTTTCTCCTTCATTTCTATAAGAGGGAATTCAGGGCTAGAAAGTAGGGGTTTATTGAAATACAATTGACACAATGAATTGTAAATGGAATACAAAGCATATTTTAAGTTTTGTCTTAAGTTTTGAGTTTGTAGTTATGTATGTAATTTTGATAACAAGATAGAAAATACAATACAAAATGATACCAATTTCATGGCTATTGTCTCTCCTCTATACTTTTTTTATTAGTTATAAATAAAAATAATCAAGGATTTTTTTGTTTGTCTCTATTGTTCCCCAATGGATGTTTAATTTCATTCCTGCTTATTAGTTCTATGAATTAATGTAAATTCTTGGATGAGATTGTTAACTCATATGAATTAGGTGCTAGGATATTTGTGAGTAGTAATGGTCGTGAATGTAATAAGGGAATGTTTTAATGTAGTGTTTCTTGAGATTATATTTTTCTATTGTTGAGTTGTTATCTAGTTGCATAAGTTGAGATTGGCCCCATGTTTAGGATAAGGCACTGGTTTAAGCAAAGTATTCATAATTCTATTTATGGGTTGATTCATCAGCTAATCACTTTTTATTCACAAACTTTTGAATGAGTACCACTGTACTTATTTTGTGACGAGTTTCATTATTCTCATGCTCCAAGTGTAGGTTATTAATAAATGAGCTACCAACTTGTTTGATATACTATGTTGTTGAGTAAGTATATGAGAATTATCTGTTGTTTACAATGGATTTACATAGTAGTCATATAAATTCTTGAGTGTACATTGTGGGATCACCCTCCCAAGTTTCCTGGAGCCCAAAGTGTAGGAGTGAAAGTTTTGCAAGTTTTACTCATTTGTTGGCCAATCCCCTTAGATTTCTAATTATTGGGAATGGAAAAGTCCATAGGTAATTCTAAAGATCAACTTGGTTCTTAAAAAACAACCAACACATTCATCATGGGATTTAAAACCAATTTTATGCATTTATTAAAGTTTGTATTTTTGTTCTTTCTCATTTCTTGATATCCTCGTAGTTTTGGAATAAAGAACATTAATTGAAAAATTATAATTTTTTTTCTAAATACTTTGTATTTAGTTTGTACAATATCTATGATGGAAAAAAATATAAATGTTTATGAGTGTAATTGGAGTGATACAAGTACAATTATGAATGTGAAAAAATAAATAATTGAATGTCTATATAAAAGTTGAGAAATTATTACTAAAAATTTATGAATGAAAATATTAATGTTAAATATGAAGAATATAATTTCCATGTTTATGAATGAATTTCCTCTACATTCCCTCCTAAACCCCACACTAAAGAAAAAACCATAAATCCCATCTTCCATCACTCAATTTCCCAGTGGCCCAAATAGTACTAGAATCTTCTTTGACTGATTTGTAGGGATTCTTATATAGTCCATTCATTGTGGTTGAATAAATAGAAAAAAGGGTCATCAAACTATTGATAAGTTCATAAATGATTATTTGCTAGTGGTTTGAGGAGGTTTTAAAGTTTAAACTACCACATATGAATGAAGACGTGTTGGATAATGTTTGTTGCCTCATGCATATATAGACTACGATGGAGAATGGGAACACTAACATACATGACAACAAAAATAAGAATTTTTAAAGTCCTTCATGCCAAACATATTTTGTTTGGTTTTTAAATTATTTTCTCTAGTTTTATTTTTTTATTTGAATGTGATTCAAATATATACTATGAAAGCCATTATGGCTTACAAACATTGATGGTCCCATTTAAATGTGGATACTACTTTTGATCTTGTTAATATGATCATCATTTGTTAATGGTGGGGTCACTATGCCACATTATTGATACTATAACACCATGTGTTAATTATTCTTAATAGTATTTTACCTTGTTTATTAAAGAACTTCCTCTCTTAAGAGATACTTAACACTTTGATTATTTTACTTTATGTTTGTGAGATAGTTGTGTGTATTCTTTTCTTTAAATTCTTGTTGAATTATTTTTAATAAACAATGTTGATCCACTCATTTTTCAAGGGTAATTAGAACATTTTCCAACCTCTTATTTACCACCAAAATACTAGGTGCACATCTCTTTCCTCAATACATTTATTTCTTCACCTTTTCCAAGAGATTGGTGTCAAATTAAATACCATCAGATAATAGTGATCAAAACATTAATGGGTTTAATTTTATCAAATAAAGATATGATCTTCTAGAGGGAAGACTACCTAAAAACTTTCAACAATTGTTGTTAAGAATTTCTAGGATATTTTAATATTTAAGTGGATTTATGAATTTTTTGGCAACAATGTTAAAAAAACTATTTTAGGATTATAGAAAATGATTGTTTTATGAATTTATTTTGGATAGTAGTAGTTAATGTTAAAAAATATTTACGTACTTTAATGAAACCATATAGTGAAATAGCTCCTAAGCTATTGGGGTGAATTTCCAGCCATATCCCAAAAGCAACCACTACAAATTTGAGAACTAAAAATTAGAGGCTCTTATTTTCTAGGATAAGATTCCAATTTATCTTGTAGCAATTTTTTCCTCATCACATGAGCCTTTTGCACCATAAAAATGCATTCTAAAACTCTCTTCATAGGATTGCTTCCTAAATTTTTTTAACACTTTGATGTTATTGATAAAAAAATAAATTATATTTACTTTATAATAAAAAAGTCTATTACAACTAATTTATAATATAATATTTTTTAACATAAAAGATTCAACAAGAAAAAAAACTACCTAATTTAAATATCACCTAACTTTATAAACTAAAATATAAATTAATTAAATATTAATCCATGATGATAACACCTCATTACGTTATCCATAGACTCTATGCAGTTCACATATATTTTTCCAAAATCCCACAAATTTATTTTTATAAATAATAATATAATACATTAATATCATTTAACTTCAAATATACTGAACCAAAACAAACTCTCAAAATTAAATATTACTGATATAAAGCCATAAGCGCCAAGCTCTCCCACAGTGAACCTGAATGTAAACTTCAACAAACACAACGACTATCCAAAAATTAAAAAATATTTATACCCTAATGTTTGCCCCTTCCTTGGCCGAATCTGAAGCTCAACGATATGCCTTATATCCATTCCCATATCTCTCCTCACGCCTATTGTTCCGGAAAGCACAACACCCCACAGAATAAACCACCACCAGAGCAATGAGCACCACAATATTGATAACTGCAATCTTACGCCAGTCATGCTTCAAGTTTGCCAGCACACCTGCCTTGCAGGAATCGCAGTTATAGCACAGTTGATCTTGATCATTACTCCATTTGCTACAGTCCATGTCTGTTGAGTTGCCTGCTGTGGAAGTCCAATAAGTGGCGTTCACATACACAAAGTTGCACGAACTTGGAGGCTTGCAGCAACCGGACTGCAAATTCGATTCAAATTTCACATGTTATTATTACAGAAAGATATCAAAACCCTAGTGTTCATAAGATGAAAGAGGCAGAGCTCAGATACTCCAAAGTTACAATATTTATAACAAAAAGGAGATTTTAGGCGTGGGAGGTCAAGTGAATTACCTGAATTGGCGATAAATTATTTTTGTAGAACTGCTCTGCAACTTCGTCGACCGAATTAGCGGCAAGTTTCTTGCATACTTTGGCGTCCTGAAGGCAGCTTTTGATTTTGTTCCAGTTGCTGCCCTTCTCTATTCTCTTCTGCAGCCAGTTTGAGTAGTCCCCCAGGCGGTAATCTTTGTACCCTCTCCCCGAGACGGCCTGGCCGGCGCCCTTGTTGGTGATGACGAAGGCGAAGACAGTGAAGCAGAACAAGAGCAGAATGAGCACAAACATGGCGGCCAAGTAAAGCCAGAGCAGCCATGTGATTCTGCAGCAGGCGCCTACCAAGCCGGCGAGAGAGACGAGCATGAGAAACGCTCCCAGGACTATCGCAGGCCATTGAAGAAGCTTCTCGCAGTCACTGCCTGCCTTCGTTGCCAGCCATATTCCGGCGCCCAAGATCGGGACAGAGAGCACAAATGTTGCAAAATTAAGTAATCCGATGATGTTGTTGCTGAAACGAACCATTCTCAAATATCTTTCCACCAAGAGAAAAGAAGATACTAAATTGGAATTCAAGAATTCCTTTTTAACAAGAACGTATTTGAATTATCAGAATGGATTGGAAGTGCAGAGCCACTGTTAAGCAGAGCAAATGGGCGTTACTAGACGCGTAATGATTTGTTATGCAGGGGGAATTTCTTTGGGATTTCCTTGACAGACTTTGTCTTCTTTGTTGGCATTTAATTAATCATTTAAAATGATTAAATTCAAGAACGAGGAAAACGATCCGCGAGGACTTTTTATGAAGAAATGATTTAAAAGAAAATAAAAAAATATGTAGAATATGATGGGTGAGTATGCACATGTCACGTGAGGTGGTGACAGGTGTCATCGTTGGCGGACGATTTCAAAGTTGCCAAGTCCAATCTCTCTTACCTCGAATGGCATTCATTTAAAGTTTATTAATTGTGATTACGCGTCAAGTGACGAAGCCTCCACATAATTTGTATCATATTTGTACCTGCCACTTTGACTTTATTTTTCTTTCTTTTATTTTTAGTGTATCTCAGGAAAATATAATCTTGTTTGATCAATAAAATAGTATAAATATGTCAATTTTTTATACAAATGAGGTGTAAAATTGCTATCATCTATTTGAATAATTGAATTCATGATATTTTTAAGTAATATGTATATTCGTCATTAGTAATAACAAAATCACAGTGGACTTCAAAGGAAGGGCTTGGTTGTTGATATTATTGAGGAGCTCATTGCTACTGTGACTAACTTGCCTATGGTTGGCCGTAAATTCTTCAAAGATAAGAAGAGCAATGACGAGACTATGGGGGTGATCCCACAATAGTGGTTTACAATTTTTGGTCAAACTGGACACTAAAATATTTTTTTTAACTAAATCTTCACTTTCAGGCACCTATAGGGGCTAAACCGTGAGGAATTTGAAGATGATGAAATTTAGAGTTTCGTGACATTTTGTCTATAGATTCTAAATATATTTTTTTCAAAATTTTTGGAATCAGTTTGCACTTCTTTTTCCATCTCCTTCAAAAACTAGTTTTTTTCATAAAACAACATTTTTAAAAAGTGTCTCTCACCATATAACGCATAACTTTTTTTCTATGAAGGATAAAATTCTAATTCTTTTGAATTTAGATTTGTAACTCCAATATCTAGTGCTTCCACTTGGTTAGATAGTTTTTTATTGAATATTTTTTCTTTAATCAAGTTTTAAAGTCAAACCAATTACAATTCTGACATAGCGCAATCGTATAACGCGTAACTTTTTTTATATGTATCAAAATTCAAATTTTATTGGTTCAAGGACTTCAATATCTGGTGCTCTCATATTTGTCAAATTTTTTTGATAATCTGCTATTTTTACACGTGTAGAATAGAGAGCTCGATTTTCAGTGAAAAACCTATGTTTAATAAAACTAAAAAATCAAATACATAATAAAACCAAACATATTAAATTTATATTCATTGGATAGTTCGTTCTGAGGATTACCTAATTCCAGTTGGGTTTGTTAAGTCTCTGCCATTTTCGTCTTCAACCTGAGCTCTAAAGTGCAAAAATTTAGATTTTTTTTTTGTGTCTTACAAAGAGAATGAGGGATAAGCGGGGTTTGCTCAAACCCTGGTTCAAGTGAACCACCCTTCCATAATGCATTTTGTTTGGTTTTTGGGCGGGAAAGAATTAAATGGGTTTGTTCAAACCATGGTTTGAGCGAACCCATTATGGGTTCAGTCAAACCAATAGGTTTGTACGAACCCCCAAAATCATTTTTTTTGCCATGGGATCATTTTTTGTGAGTTTTCTTTCCTCATTTGAATGGTAAACCACTATTGTGGGTTTTCCCATGGCTCAATTTTTCAAAGATGATGAAAGGAAAAAGCTCGTCAAAATGGAGGCTTAGGGCTATGAGCGAAAGTCTCTCAAGAAGATATGAACGAACATTGTGGAAGTTATAATGTAGTATGTGACTCTAGAATGTAGGTTTACTGTAATCCTTGGGCATCATTTTACTCTTTTAAACCATTTTAGGCATAGGATGTTTGTTTTCTTTCCATTTTTTCTTTTGTCTTTCATGGAGGTCTATGTGTATGCACACTTAAAAAATAGGAGGGTGTCAGTCCTACATGAGGGCCTTATTCTATTAATTATGGAGCACATAAAATCCCTTATCCTTGCCTCTTCAATTAAGGGTAAGGAGAACATTGTTAGTGAGGTTTCAAGCTCTTTTTGTTCGGACACTATTGTATCTAAGGATGAGGAGTGGAATGAAGATGGTGAGGAAGAGACCTCGTCCCCTACAGCTACATCCTCAAAAAAGAGGAAGAAGGGTATTTCTAAAGGTAAATGGGTAGCTAAGTGTCTTATTCTGCAAGAGTCAAAGTCCCAATCTGATGGTGAGTATACGAAAGTGGGCTCTAGAGATTCCACGCCCATGGACGATGCTTTGAACATTGGTCAAGGTGATAATGAGGCTGGGGGTAAGGAGGAGGGGTTTCAAGAGAATGTGTTGACAATAGAGGCCAAGGACAAGCCCAGGAGGGTTTTGTAATGCCTTGCATAACAACCCCATTTTATTTTTGGTTAAAATGGGTCGCTTAGTGCTTTTGTTTGTCCTTGGTGTTTTGGTTTTGGCCTTAGGAGTTGTTATTTTTCCTCTTAAGGCCTTCTTTTGTTGTTCTGGTGGGTTCAAAGTGCAGGATGAAACTAAACTTGAGACCTTTACAAAGTTTCTAGCTTGGTTCCCATTTCAATTCCATTTTCACTCTTTGTTGTCTTTCTTTGTCATTGTGTGTGTGTTCGATATTTGGGTTGGTTTCTTCCCTTGGGTCTTTCTTTTTTTTTTCTTTTCCTTTCGTTTTCTTGCTTGTTGTCGGAAGCAGAACTGAGATGGAAACTGAACTTGAAACTTGGTGAAAGTTATAGATTCAATTTTGGTTTTGATCCCGCTACTGTTGTGTCTTGCCTGGTTTTGGTTTTTTGTGTTTGTGTTTGTTGTGGAAATGAAACCAAAGTTGCGAACTTTATAAAGTTTTGGGTTTCGTTTTGGTTCTGACTCCACTCCCTGCTTTCCTTTTTCATTTTTTCTTTTCGTTGCCAGAGCCCGAGTTGGAGTAAGATATGAAACTTGTCTAAAGTTTCATGTCTTGGTCTAACTCTGAGTCTGCGTCTGCCTTATCTCAAATTCGCATATGGGTTGAATATGAATTAATGAATTTGACTTTGCACCGAACAATTGCATTAATGGCATTTATTGCCACTTCTCTCACACATGCAAAATAGGTTTTAAAACCTTAATCATATTTTTTATCACTCATAAGTGTTATTTGAAGCATTTTTGCAACTTTGAGCTATAGGGAATTTGAGAAGAACATATTTGGATCATGGGCACGTATCGAGGGGGTTATTTTATTATCAAATTTTAACCCTTCTTTGGTGTATTTCAAGGTAGGCACTTCGTTTTATTTTCCCAGTTCTGTTTCTATTTGTTTCTTTTTGTTCGTGTATTCTTCACACATTCGTGAATTTTTCTTTCATGAATCTTCACTGGTTTTTGGTTAGCTTTTGTTTGTTTTTTGTTTCTTTCTGTTTTCTTTTTCTTTTTCTTTGGTTTGTTGTCTTTTCTATTTTCTTCTTCATTTTTTCTATTATTTTCACATTTGGTGGCTTTGTCTATACTTGTCGTTCCCTAATTTTTTATTAGGGTTTGGTTTGGAAGGATTTAGGGCGTTTTAAATTGTTTTAATCTACTAAAAGATCCTTTTAATCTTATTGATGTGTCGAGTTAATGATTCTGATGGCTAAGATTTTGATGCCCTAAATTTTGTTAGCTGGCATTTCGTACAAACTAGGGTTTGTATAGTTGACCATTACAATGTCGTTCTTTTAAAATTTGAATTTGGGCTTATTTTTTCGTTGGCGAGTTTTAGCCCCTTTATTCAAGACTTTCCATGACTTCATATAACATGGGTTTTAAGTCATTTTGATCACGTGTTTTAAATTTTTGGGTTTTGATGATTGACTAGTGGAACTAGATCCATATCTGAACTTGTTCTTAAAATGTTTTATTTCATAAGACTTCAAATCTTGAATTGATCCCACCTCTGCTAAATAATAAATTTTAGTCTACATCCTTCTTTGTCCCTTATTGGAACTGGATCCAGAGTGAGATACTAATTTGGAATTGTTGGTTAGTTCCAAGTTCAGGTTTCATTTTGATTTCGATTCTAGTCTTATTATGATTGTGATGTTGGAAAAGTGCTAATTTAGATTTCTACCTTTGTTCTTTGGCGGAAGCGAAACCAAGGTGGGAGTCAAGTTTGAAACTTTCAGTTAATTCTCCATTTTGTTCCCGTTTTAATTCCAATTTCAGGTCGATTTTGTTTCTAGTCCTGATCCCGCTAGTGTTAAAATTATTCTTGCTCCTAATTCTTCCCTGGCTCCGTCCTCGGTGAGTATAAAATTTGGCTAAGTATAAGAAGGGATGGAGAATGGTATGAGAGGTAAGGTATGGTATAATAATTTTCATGTTTTTGAGGATCTGATCTTGGGTTGTATTATAGGAGTAAAGGATGTCACAAGCCTCAGATGAAGCATCTCAAAGGAGTCAACCTGCTAAAAGCTCCAACCAAAGGGGAAAACCCAAGAAGATAAAGTTTGAATAGTTACCCTACACTCTAATGTATAAGCATAAGAGTCCAACTCCTACTACAAGCAAGGTGGACTCAGATCTTGCAGACATTAGTGATACTAATTTGGGGCCATTCAACTTTCCAGAAATGCTTGAAGAGATCTTTGTAGAAGAATTAACAAGAAGGACACAAAGGATTCAACAATCCAGTTTAGCTCATGTTGTTGTCTTTCCTCTATCAATTCAATGCCTTGAATTGCTATTAACTACAGTAGGGGCATATAACCAAGCAACAAGGAAATGTGTGGATTCATAGGGGAACATCATTATTTATCTAACTGCTTAGATGATACAATTTATGTTTAACATACCAACACCTAAAAATACAAATCAGCTAAATGAGTCAAAAGCATTGATTTTATACAACAATAAGAAGGATGACACCATGTCACACATGAACAAAAAATGGATGAGAGTGGAAAAGAAATCCTTGCTTAAGCTCCTTGATCAGCCCAAAAGATCATATTTCACTCAAGAAATTAGAGATATAATTATGATGTTGTCAAGGGTGTTTGGAAAGAGGGATGCTTCATGTTTCAAAGAATGGATGTTTCCATTCATTCATACCATCTTGGATGGTGGGAAACAATTTGATTGGCCCATGATTAGTTCAGAATCCCTACACAATCAGATGATCAAAGTAAAGGAGACTAAGATGTATTCTTTATGACTTCTTATGTTGCATATTTAGTAGCAAAAAGAGGTATTTTTCCTGGTTTAAATGCAGTTGGAGTCTTAGGAGAATCCCCTCAACAGAAGAAGGTATGGGACCATTATGACTAGTTGACCTTGCAGGCCTCTAAGTTGCATTTTAGAAGAGTGAATGATGAATTATTATATGTAATCATTAATCAATTGACAAGGGATGCAAGATATAGGTTGAGTAGGGATGCCATGGCGTTCATTACTAAAAGGGGGTAGTGGTATATTCAATATCCTAAATTCACATATTTTAGGTTGGCTGGATTTGATGGACACACTCATTTATTGCCAAGGTGTTGTAGTAATAGAATTGTGCTTATGCAGTTTATCTATCAAGCAATAGGAGTTAATCCTAGGTTTGCCAACAAGCATAAGGAAAGTTTCCACAAGTTTGTTTTGAAATTAGGGGAATATAGTTGTGCACATAGTGTGGCAGTGAAGGTAATCAGTGATGAACTAATTCATCTAAAGTTGGGTTTGTATACTACCAGGAAACACTTTGACCCTAAGCATAAAATGCAGGCTTTGCTCCCTACAATCTTTGAAAAACATTTCAATATATTAGAGGATTTTTGGGAAAACTTGTAGGTTGACTATGATTTGAGGAAAAGAAACTATGAGAGGTTACCTATCCCATGGATGATAGAATTTGGGGCAAAGGAGGACATTCCTGACACATTTTTAGATGATGGAGTGGTCTTAGACCCTACTTATGATGCTAAGAATATAGGAACCAAGAATCTGGACTCGATAAATTGGGATGAGGAAGAAACTATTGATATTAAGCAAATTGCAAGGCCAGTTTTGGATAGGAGCATTCAATGGGTGCTTTTGAGGGCTAAGGAGCTCCAGGGGCTCAAAATTCGAAAAAGAGGAAGACTATTGGGACCACTCAAGTTTACTAGAGAAATAAAAGAACAACTCCAAAGGAGTAGTTAGAATTCTTTCCTCTTGATTCTAGGGAAGAGCTCAGTCCGACATTGCCTGCCCAAGATGTACTTGAGGAACAAGAGGGAGAGGTTGCTACTGATGTTGGGGAAGTAACTACATCTTAGCCCATTGCATCAACAACTAATGTAGGAGAAGCCTCAACACAACCTCCTATGATTGAGCAAACAATTGGAGAAGCACCTACTAAAATCCTTCCAAAGGAGCCTGAATTGTCAAAAGGGAAGGAAGTGGAGGTGGAGATTCATGACATTGAAACAGATTTAGAAGCCACCCACTCTAGCAAAGAAACTCCAATGGCTGATAAAGAAAATAAGGAGGTGGGGACCAAACATTTCCTCACTCTTGAGGATCAATACAAGCTATTTCAAGATGCCAAGTAAGTTATTGATGCCAAGGCCCAAGCTGAGGCACTTGCAAAGAAAAAAGAAGATGAATCTGCTCAAGCCAAAGCTGAATAATTGGCGAGGAAGCAAAAAGAGAAAGAAGACTTATTGCGACAACAAAAGGAGAAAGAGCTAAAAATGAAGATGGAAAGTGAAAAAATTTATTTAGTTCAAAAGATACATGATCTTGAGGAAGAGAAATCCCAACAAAAAAGGGAAAGGGAGGCCTTAGAAGCCAAATTTAAAATGATTGAAGAGGCCCAAAGGAAGAAAGCTGAAGAAGACCGTTTGCTAAAAGAAAAAGAGGCTGAAGAGTTAGCAAAGCATGAAAATCTATCCAAAGAAGCATGGGAAAAGGTTGAGCAATTGGAGAAACAAAAGGAAAAAATGTACAAAAAAAGAGAAGAATTGTAAGAATAGAGGAGAGTTGAGGAAGAACGAATGAAAAAGGAGTTGGAAGCAAAGAAATTGTAGGAAGAAAAGGAAAAAGAAGAGAGAAAGAGAAGCAGCAAGAGGTTGATTCTCAACCTTGAACATTAGTTTGGAAACCCCTTTCTCCAGATACCTCTTCCTCAACACAAATGATCACCCCACCTACTGCCCCTACATGGCTAAAGCTATACTTAGAAAAGAAGAAAATGGCGCAACCCCAACCACTGAATTGGGATGAAATGATGAAGGAAATTGATAAAGAGATGCCAAAGAAAAGAGAAAGAGTGCTTCATTTTACTAGGCTTATAGATGCAGGTGGTCTTATTACTGAGTTGCAATCCCCATGGTTGAAAAGGATATGAAAGATATGCAGTTGGTTGATTATCAATTGGGGATTGTTAATTTGGGAAGACCAATAAGAAACCAACAAATGAACTTGATTGGCGTAGTGGCATCAGCCACTAAATCAAGAATGATTAAAGATAAGCAGAGAAAGGATGAATTGAATGCTCAATTGGACTAGCTACATAAGTTCCTCAAAGATGTTTCCACTCCTAATAGTCAAGAAGTTGCTGCCCTTGATATCCTGGTCCTACTAAGTAAAAATGAAGCAAAAGATTTGGTTCAAATGAGGAATAAAGTAGGAATGCTTGATAAGTGGGTGGATAAGTTGAACCAAGAAGTTGATGAATTATTTGTTGAAGGTTTCAAGGTTCATGAAATGGTATTAGAACTAATAGAGGAAATAAATGTTCATGCTGAAGCTTTGGGAAAAGAAGAGGAGGAATGTAGAGAATACACTAGGAAGTTGAAAGATATTAATAAACTTTCAAAACAAACTCTCCTAGAATAGTCAATCCTTGAAGAAGATAATGAAGGTTTCTTTGAGAAGACAAGGGCCATCATAAAATTCAAGTCTTCATTCATCTATCAGAATAAATATCACATGCAACAAGTTTGTAAAGGTTTAAATGAACAAGTTGATGAGTTGGAGGTAGTAATTGCTATTTTGGCTTGTATTGATATACATGTGAAGGATGACTTACCCTTTGATAAGTTAAAAGAGAAATGGAGCAATAAACTTCAAGAGGTGATGCAAAAGGAAGATGATGATGAGGATTTTATGCTAGACCGACTTATGGAGATTAGAGATGAAGCAAAAGCTGCTAGAAGAGAGTTGATCAAGATGAAATATATGTACATGAGTTTCTACTGCAGAGGTGAAAAGGATTAAGTTTGAAGACATCTGGCTAGATGGTCCTAATATAGTTGTGCTCCAACAAGTGTTCAATTCCTATGATGAATATCTCCAAGAACATAATGCTAGAGGGTGAGTTGGCATAGGAAATTTCCTTCCAGTTGGATGCTTGAAAACTTGGTCAACAAAGCAATCAAATTCCATGTTCTTTAGCAAGTCAAAGATAGCTTCAAACCTCAGTTTCCTTGCAGCTTATCCCATTTCTTCAGGAAAATTTTAGATAATGATATGTTCTTGGTCAAGGGCAGGAAATCATGGATAGTGCTTATCTTTGCTTGGTCACTTCCTTGAGATTTTGGATCTTATATTTTGTAGCTTTACGTTGCATCCAACTTGTTAGGTTTTGAAGGATATAAAGTGAACTTTGAAAGGCATTGTAACGGTCAACTGGTTGAAGTTAGATTAGCCACCTTAGAGGAGATTATTAGTGATAGCTATTAGTTTATGTTTTTAAAAAGTTTCAAGCAAGATACTCTCATACTATTTTCTTATAGTTTGTGCAATTTTAGTTTATTTTTAGTAACTTTTTAATGATGATGTCAATGAACAATGGTAATTCATGTGCCAGTGGATTTTGTTATGCACAAATGGTTCTTATTTGATGAAATATCAATAGAAGGATCTAGATTTTAAACTATTTCGTTGAGTTGTCTATGAGTGTGGTTTACTCATGTCTATTGATCTATTATTCTAATCAATGAGTTGAGGTGTTTTGGGATTTTGGAAAATGAAATTTTATGAATGATTAAGATAGTGGTATTTTGCACTATGGATGTATGTAATGGTATAGTCGATACTATGGATTGCATCATGTTATGGTTTTGGTGAATTGATAATACACTCACTGTTTGAATGCATGTCTAGATTTGAATAGGTTTACATTTGTGATTTACTATTCCAAGGCTCTGATTTATCTTTTTCAATTTCTTTAAACCCCCCAAATTTTAAATTTATTTATAGAATTCAGTTGTATGCTTCTTACCAGTAGGCCCCTTGCGTATTACAGCCATAATTAACCACTTTGCTAAGTAGTAACATTGTGAACCAACATCAAGGACCTTGGAAGGTGATAAGTTTCATTGATGATTGTCTTTTTCAGGAGAGGTGAGGTTTTTATATCTTACCTGCATGTTGTGTGTCAACTTGGAATATTAATAGGTTTCTAAGCGTATTGCCATGAAAAACCAACCCTCAAAGGATATAGTCAAGGTCACCATGGAGCTCTACAAGGAGAAGGCTCTAGAAGAGAAGGTGGTGGAAATTGGTGATTCCCTAGTTCATAACTCTCCTAATGTGGAAACTGAGGGTGAGCAAAATGTTTAGGAAGAGGAGGATGTAGGACAGAAGCATGTGAAGTTGGAGCCTCTAAAAGTTAACCCTCCATTGGAAGACTTATCTTATCTTAATGAGGATTCCACTTATATGTTTGAGCTTCTTGATATGGCAAGGGTAGGGGCTATTGGTACTTTCAAATTAGCAAAATGAACTCTCCAGGAATTTAACAAGATCAACATCAAAATTAGGGGTTTGAAAGAGAATTTGCTGAATATTTTCAAGGGCTTAGCCTCAGATATTCTAATTGAAAAAAATGTTAATATTGAGGGTTCATTCACTGACTTCAAGTCCCTCCGTGAGCAGTGATTGGATAGGTTAGAAACCAATGTATTGGATATTAATGCAGATATTAAGAAGATTCTCCAGGCCTATCACATTTCAATAAAGAATAGTGTGGATTCTTTGGAGGTCCTATTTCATAAGATTAGTCAGCTAAGAGAGGACCGGTTATATTTTTTTGAGTTAATGGAGAAGGAGCAATTGGCCAAAGGTAAAGTTCCTACTATTAGAGGGCTTGTTGACTGGAAGAAATCCTTTGAAGCTGAGAAAAAGTAATTCTTCGACATGATTGGGATGCATAGGAATCAACAGCTTGAGGTGGCCAACACCTTAAGTAGTATGAAGTAGTGTCATGATTTCTATTTTTTGTTTGCTTTTTTGCTGTTGGGTCCCACTTTCTTTCTTGTTGTTTTGTTGTTTTGTTGCTATTGGTTGCTATTGGTATTTTAGGGTTTTACCCTTCGAGCAACATTTTGTATCTCCTAGTGTTTTGAGTTTTGGGTTGCTATTGGTGTCTTAGTTTAGTATCTTTTGGGTAGCATTTTGTTTCAAAAGTTGTAAAGGGTTTCGGGTCCCTTCAAAACCTATTTTTGTTGTATAATCAAAACAAAATCACAGTGGCCTTAAATGAGCTAAGTTATATATAATAATTTTTACCATGATAAAAATTTGTGTTTTAGCTTGAAGTGTCATCACAAGTACTATAATACAATTTTAGCTTTAAGTGTCATAACAAGTACCATAATACAATCAAATTGTAAAAGCATAATTTTTTGACATAATTTTTTTGTTAAATAAATTTAATTAATAGATATTAATTTATTGTTAGTATTTGAGGCCCATATGCCAATTGGATTCTCATAGTCTAGGCCGGAGATGGCTAGATCAGGCATATGGGCTACCAAACAAGATAAAGGATGCAAAAACAGTTGGGTCTCCATCGCTAAAGAGCTTTCCCATTCAGAGCAATTAAATATGAAATGATGGATCTGTCAGTTGGGATGGCTTGGAAAGATTGGCACGAAAGGGTAACAAGGGTGAGGTACATCCTTATTTTGGAATGCACACACAATGAAGTAAATGACAATAAGAAAGTACTCAGCCATATATATTCTTGAGAACATTCATAGGAGATAGTACTGCAACTTGTGTGAAGATCAATTATTGATCGAAAGGAATCAACTGGTATCAGTTGAGAGGACATAGGAGTTTAATGCAGTCGACTGAGCATTAATGGATGACGATGGTTGGCTCTCTATTTATCTAAAGTTGAGGATGGAAAGCAGTGTTAGAACACATGGAAACACCAATTAAGTTGAAGAGCTCCAAGAAGGAAGCTACCTTCTTAGGTTATATCTTAGATCAACAAATTTGAAGAACATATGTCTCAATAAGGACATTCACTGCTTGGAAGTAGTAAAGATAGTGTTGGGGAGGATATATTTATTTTCGCACAAAAAAACCAAGGAAAAATTAGATATTTTTTCCTATTTTCTTGCCTCCCTCTTGGATTTGAACTTTTCGAAGGAACAATGCTTGCTACTTCTACGTTCAATATTTAAAACATCTATTTTGGTCGATGATATTGACATAGTGGTGTTTTCCCTCCCAGGAGTTGGGATTCCTTGGTCGAATGATGTCATTCAAATGTTTCAGTAGGGGATGGAGGTCGATTAACACTCCTTTATCCTCGACTTAAGCACCAATGCGTTGCAACAACACAAGAACTGGGCTACTTTGGGCTCCAACTTCCTCTGTCACTGGTTGGGACTAGACAAGGTGGTGGGGATACAATGGTGCCACAAATTTATAGAGATCATGGGAACACGCCTTTTTATGATGAAAACAACTAAGGTTTGGGTGTGGAATGCATATTTTGTTAGGTGGTGATGAAATAATGTCAATACTCTATAATGCCAACCCTAGACTAGGGATTGTATGCTTTTGGATGTTTTGTTGGTTTAAGGCTAAGATCTTCCTCTACCTCTTTGCTCTGGCATCTTGGGGAGTTGAATCAATGTAATTTTTGATAATATCAATATAATGCATGCAACTTCAACTGCATATTACGTATCAAAAAAAGTGTTAGGATTTGATAATTATGATAAATATTTAAAAATTAAATAAGAATAATGAATTTATTTTAAAATTGATGATAGAAGAATGATTTTGATAATATGTGAAAACTATTTCTTTTCAAAAATTTAATGACCTTGATATGTTAATTGTCTTAAAAAATAAGATTATAGAAAACCCTACAATTGAATCCAAAGTGTTATGGATTCGATCTTGACTATTGTAGATTTGAACTTTGATGTACAAATTTACACAAAAAGAATACAAACTACCAATTCTTGATTGAACTAATCTCGAAAGTATGGTGTGCATGGAAGGATTGTGGTGTCTATAGAAGTAATTGGGAAAATGTTGGATTGTTAGGATCAATTTATCTTAGTTCAAACCCTTGTATTGGTTGAATTGATTAAATCTAACATAAAATCAAATACAATATCTACCAACATTTAGATTGTTTATATGAAAATGAGTTTCATTATCTTTGAATGACAACATAATTGCTAGTTATCATGTGTACATTAAATATGCCAAATCACATGTTTAGGATTATGTATTCAAGAATATCATCCTAAATCAATTTTAAGAAAAAGAATCACACCAAAAAAATATTTATTGATTACACATCACAAAATAAATTTACATCAATCTCAATTTACATTACTACAAATTCTCTAACATCTAATATTATAGTTAAGTAGTTGACATGTTATCATTCATATTAACTTCATTGATTTATTTTCACTCACATAAACTCACTCTTTCCCACTTTCATACTTCAAATAAAAACTCATTTTAATAAGAATACTGCTTAGATTGATGTATATATATAGTCATTATATTTTATAAATTAATTATATATAATTTTTTAATTTAATTATTATTGTTAATATATTATTATATTACAAAAAATAGTTCATTATGTTGTTTGGACCAACACAACATAATACTATTATGTATATTTGTCATTAGTAAGAATAAAATCATAGCGGGCCTTAAATGAGCTAAGTTATATTTAATAATTTTTATTGTGATAAAAATTTTTCTTAGTTTGAAGTGTCATAACAAGTACTATAATAAAAGTGAACATAATTTTTTAACATAGTTTTTTTATTAAATAAATATTAATTAATTGTTAGGATTTGATAATTATAATAAATATTTAGAAATTAAATAAGAAAAATAATGAATTTAGTTTTAAAGTTGATGATAGAAGAATGGTGTTGATAATATGTAAAAACTATTTATTATCTTCAAAAAATTGATCATCATGATATGTTAATTGTCTTAAAATTAGGAATTATAGAAAACTCTATAATGTAATCTCAAGTGGCATGGATTTGATCTTGAGTATTATAGAGTTGAAATTTGATTTGCAAAGCTAAACAAAAATTACAAATTACCAAATATTGTTTGACCTAATCTCTAAAATGTGATGTGCTTGGAAGGACTGCTATGTCTATAGGCATAATTAGGGAAAGGTCAGATCAATAAGATCAAGTTATCTTAGGTCAAATCCTTGTGAAGGTTGACTTTATTGAATTGAAGAAAAAACAAATGCAATATCTACCACCATGTAGATAATTTATATGCAAATGAGATTCATTATCTTTGAATGACAACATAAATGTGTGTCCCACATTTTAGTCTAACTAAAAATTATAACTCAATATTTTATAAATATTTTAATTTTATCTTAATTATAATAATCAAACCATAGAAATAGAGATAATACAAACTAATATTTGTTAATATTTTTGATATTTTTGATATTTTCTATAAAAATCAAATTTCTAATTTAAAAAAAATAAAATGTAGTTTATCTCACATTTTAAATATTTATTAACAAAAAAATTCTTACACTTTTTGGTATTTTTTTAATGAGTAACATTAGGTAATGCAATATTTGAGCTAAAAATAAAATATGTTTATAGTTTTTTAAGCAAGGATTATTCAATATATATAAGACACTTTTTTTTTAATTACACAATGATTATGCTTATAGAGATATGTATATAAGTAAGCATGGTACTGTAGTATAGTTTGAAATATATACAATAATAATTGTAAAATCTACAAAATTTTGGTAATGCATACGTGCTTATATAAATTTGAATGATACTTTCATAACAATTAAAATTGTTGCAATTTTGTTGTCCATGAATCCATTTGGTTGTAATCAAAATGAGGATTTATTTGGCCATATCACATTCCATATTTTTCTCCATCTAGAATATTTGATTATCACCCCATTTAGATCTTTACATAATATGAACACATACATTTGGAGCTATAACTTAGATGTTCCCTAGTGATTATCCTTGTCTTCGTGATCATATTTGAAGTGAGAAAAAGTCAATTCACATTTAATATCCTCTTCTTTGACATATACAATCAATGGAGAAGTTAAAAAAGTCACATAATAAATGCATTGTTACTTTTATATATAAGGTACAAATTGTAGAAAAAATGAAAGTGGTTGTTTATAAATAAGCACCATATTGTAGTCTAGTTTGAAATATATACAAGATTAATTGTAAAATGTACACAATTTTGGTAATTCAAATGTGCTTATAACAAATTGAATGATACTTTCATAACAATTACAATTGTAGCAATTTTGTTTTGCATGAACCCATTTGATTTTAATCAAAATGAATATTTATATGGTCTTATCCAGATTTTTTATAGATTCAAAGTGACCACAAAATTTACGTGATAAAGATTCACTTAGAACCCCATAATCATTCACTATTAGAGCATAGGAAAAGAAGACATACTCAAATTTAGCATACCAATTACATCCACCAATTTGATTGGATGGTGGAAAGGACTTTGGACTTAGAAAATGTAGGAAGGATATTTTCCATGCTATACTTGAAGCACATCATTTGGTCTATGTTACAAGATGGTTCATTTATCACAAAATAAAGCTTGTGAGGGAACAACTAAAACCATTTCCAGAGGGAGGACTTTCAAATATGGGGGAACTTCTGAAATACAAATCTCAAGAAGGTTTTTGTGTGCTACTCCATCACATGAAAATTTCCTAACTAAAATAGTATGTTTACACTCTCTATCATAATCCACCTCTTGGTGTATGCATCTATTCCATTGTTTATATTTTTGTTGAAACTACTTAGGGGAGAGGGTCCCATAGTGGAGCACCCTAAGTTCACATTTGTCAAAATCCTATGTGGAAATTTTAAATCACTCCCAATTTTATACAATAGTTTATTTGACAACTCACATGCTTCTATATTTCGTTTTAGGACCACATCAACATGCTTTTTGTTGAGGTATCCAAAAATGCCCCCAAAAAAAGTGAGACCGATAGTGGTGCACTAAGTCATGTTTTATTGGTGCGTTGATGTGGCATCACATGATTTGTCAGTTTGTGTAATTCATGGATAAAAAGTGTTTTGTAATTGGATACTAGGGTATGTGCAGGATCATGATGGGCCAAAAAGTGGCAATATGATGGGCATGTGGCTGACGACTATTTTTTTACCCAAAATTGATGAAACGAAAAGGGTTTTTAAAGGATATTCTCAGCTTTCCACTGATATAAATTATACTTTACTTTGAATTTAATAAGTAATTATTATTCATTTTCTATTCAAATTATGACTAAAGTCCTGATTGATAGGCTGATTGAAAAAAATCTATAGCTTTCAAACGGTATCACATTTTTTGAATCCAAAACATGCATCACATTATATACTTTGCATACTATAGGATTAAAAAAAGATAAATTGAATTTCATGAAGGTTTGACCAAGTTAAGGTGGTCAGACATACAAGTTTTTATATTTTTTAAAAAGTTATAATAAAAAATTCATAATTAATTATTTACTTGGAAAAAAATTACAAAAAAATATGCATCACATTGGGGAATGAGTCCTCTACTTATATAAAAATTATTATTAAAAAATATTATCATTTTACTATGGTTTGGTCAGACGGACACCTACTTCTTATTTTTTTTCCTAAAATTTAAGTACCACTGCATTGAAATTTCAAATTTTCACCAAACATGTTTTTTGTTTTTTTTAAAACCTAGTATTTTAGAAACTACATTCAATTTGCTACAGATTCTATTCTTACATATTTTTGAAATAATATAGATAACTTATTCAACTTTTTATGTCAAGTTTCCTAACTCTGATTTTTTTGAATTTTTTGCCACTTAAGGGCCTATTTTTTCCATGATGATCCTACAAATACCCACTAAGGTGCTCCACTATGGGGTCCACTAAGGACTACTTCTATCCCCACTATTGGACCCCACTCCATTATAGGCCCCTCTCCCCTATGTCTGCACTACATTCTTTCAATTTATTGGTATACTTGATCATTCTGTAATATCATTTTGTGGTTGCAATAAAGTTTCTTTGAAATTTAAAATTAAAATGAATATTACAATTGCTTATTGGATTTCATTGTTTGTATTCATAATTAATTTTTAAAAAGTTACCATCTCCAATTTCCCAAAAACTATTTGCAGTATTCAATAAAATTCATGTTTACTGGAATCTAACACGACCATACCAAAAGAGAGAAAGAGATTACCTCTATGAGAAATAATTTGCTAGCTATCCTTGTAGTTTAGTGTTGAGCAATTTTTGAAAATCTGAGGCTTTTTTAATTGTATTACTCTTTTAATGTAATTGAATTTTCAAATATCACTGAATTTGCTTTTCAGTTCCATTGAAGTACTCTTGTCATTTATAGATATTAATAAATATTCTCTCTATCTACTTTATTTTTTGTGAATGACATATTGTGGCCTCGAGATCAAATTGAGTATGCAAAGAAAATTATAGTTGGTAACATAAACTGTGTGAGTTTCAACAATTTTGTTCCAGTTGAATTTACATTTTAAACAAATTTTAGTAAGTAAGCATGACATTATAAACCGAAATAGCTAAGTTCTTTTGACAATTGTCGTAAGTGTAAGAGGGAGTTATGCAAACACATGATGAAGAAACCAAAAAAAAATTCAAGTATTCATTAGTTCATTGTGTTCTTTCACCTCATTATGGAAGCAATAAGCTAAGTTGGGTTAAACAACAGGTAAATTTCACAAGATCTTTTGAAATTTATTTTCTGAAGTTGTATGACCATAGGATTAGGAAATGACAATCAATTTATCATTTTATATAGAATAATAGGCATACAAAAAATTCATCACCAACAATTCACAGATGGAAAATTCATCGCCAACAATTCACTGCCACAATGGAAAATTCACTGCCAGCAATTCACCGCCACAGAAAATTCACCGAAGGAAGCCAAATAAAATTAAAAAATATTTGGCAGTGAATTTTTTGTCAGTGAATTTTTCATGGCGGTGAATTGCTGGTAGTGAATTTTCCATCTGTGAATTGTTGGCGATGAATTTTCCTAGAGCCAAAAGAATGATATTAAGTATGTTACAATAGTGTTAATGAAAATTTAACAAAGTATGCTTCGTTGTGTATTTTTGTCTAGAAAGTGTCATAGTTTTTGGAAGTCTTCAACCTTAAAATTAAGATGGAGAAAAATAGAACAAATAAAAAAATAGTTCATCATTAATAATTTTAAAATTATAAGTAACACACCATTAATAGAGCTAGGACCTGATAGGTCTTAGCATATGGAAAGAACACAAATAGAGACAAAAAAAAATAGTCAGTTGTCCTAATAGTGACTTAGCTTTGTGAACCTCAAAATAGCTACTCAATCAAGCTAGGCCAAAAATACTGAGACTGCTTCCACATAAACGCATTTAGGCCCCTATTTTTGGGCATGCCTAAACACCCATCGGTATGTGAAAATTCTATTGCAGTTACTGATTACTAATCTCCTATCTAATATAGATTATTTAACTACCAAAAAATTAATTCACAACAAATATTGAAAAATAACACAACTGCAACTTCACAAATAAAACTCATAGGAAAATCATGCAAAATAATGAACATAATATTTTTGGACAAATTGTTCATGGAAAAACCTTGAAGGGAAAACCACTATTGTAGATGAGGAATATTATTAAACTTTAGAATATTAAGAGATACATAAACTGCTTGCCTCTTACTGGTAGAGTTCTAGCAATATTCTTCTCTGGAAATTCTTCCCTCAATTTCTCCTGCTAAAATTCCATAGTTGTTGTACCCAACGTTATCACTGTGCCCTTGCTATCAGTGCAAGACTATTTTATCTCACTGCAAATCTACTTGCTATCATTGCAAGTCTTTCTCAAGTGTGTGTTCTCCAAATGCCCATTGATCCCCTTTTATACTATTCTCATTGAAAAAAAAATGGCCATGATTTAATCTCAATCAATGGCTAAGAATAAATAGACTCTAACAACCCTAACTAATTGGATTCTAGAAGTCTCTAGAGGAATCAATTATTTAATTACATAATTATCTAGACAACTCACTCCTTTCTAGAAGTATCCAAAAAATAATTAAATAATTAAATAAACATTTCTTAGGAATGGAGACACCTGTCCAAGCTACATAAATTAACACTCCCTCTTAGCGAGGAAGGTGTTCTGCATGACACCCAACTTATCTCTGAAGAAGATGAATTTTTCCTTAATTAATGCCTTAGTCAAAATGTCTGCTACCTGCTGATCTATAGGTATATACTGTAGCTGAACAATCCCCCGCTGTACACAATCCCTGATGAAGTGATACCTAATGTCTATATGCTTAGACCTATCATGAAACACCAAATTCTCAAACAATTTGATGCAACTTTGATTTCCGCAATGTATCACCATAGTCTCAACCCTCTGACCAAAAAAGGCTACCAACAACTTCCAAAGCCATATTGCCTCACATGTCGCCATGCTAGCTGCTATGTATTCTGCCTCTATAGAACTCATAGCCATAGAGTTTTGCTTCCTACTATACCAAGAGACAACTCTTGATCCCAAGCTAAAGAAACACCCTAAAGTTCTTTTCCTTTCCGTTGTATTGCCTTCCCAATCTACGTTAGTATAGCCTATCAACCTGATACCATCACCTCAAGCATATCTAATCCCATACTCGATTGTACCACACAAATACCACAACACATGCTTTGTCATTTTCTAATGTACTCTCTTCGGCTCAACCATGAATTGACTAAGAGAGTTTACTGCAAAGGATATATCTAGCCTGGTGTTGACCAAATACATGAGAGACCCAATCAACTACCTGTATAAGGTAGGGTCTACATCCTTCTCTCTAGATGATTTTACCTTCTTCCAATTCATGATCATAGGAGTAGACATTACTCTACAATCCTCCATCTCGAACAATCTCAATATTTTGATGTAGTATTTCCCTTGCCCAAGGAAAATATCTCCATCTGTCTGCCATACCTCCATGCCTAGAAAGTAGTGCATAAGCCCCAAATCCTTCATCTCGAACTCTGTTGCAAGATCCCTCTTGCACTCCTCTATGATCCCCAGTGAACTTATTAAAAATAAGTCATCCACATATATAAAAAGAATGAAAACATCACCCCCAACCACCAATTAGTAGAGGTTAGCATCCGCTTCACTCTTCATGAAGCCCATTCCCTACAAGTATCTATCAATGCGCTCATACCACGCCATAGGACCCTGCTTGAGTCGGTACAAAGATCTCTTCAATCTGCACACATGGGTTGTACTGATGTGTGCCAAAAATCCCTTTGGTTGTTCTATGTATACCTCCTCTTTCAATTCACCATTAAGAAATGCAATATACCTGGCCACTAGAGCGAATGTCTCCTCATAGTCAATTCCCTTCTTTTGAGAGAACCCCTTGGCCATGAACGTTGCCTTGTATTTCTCAATGCTACAATCTGCATCATGCTTGATCTTATAGATCCAACATGATCCAACCACTTCCCTATATGAATGGTTTAGGCACAACCTCCCACACATCATTCTGCACTATTGAGGTATATTCCTCAACCATCACATCTTTCCACACCTGCTACTATGCGGCCTCCTAATAGTTGGAAGGCTCACTATCAACCAACTGACTAACTAATGCCATATAGTTATTATACATGGTTGGTTGTCTCCATTGTCTACTACTCATCCTAGGATCTCCCACAAACTCTTGAGTATCCCTTTGTGACTGTTGGTTCCTGCTACCAACTATAGAGGATGAAGTATCAACCTCCATGTCTCCTTGATGCATCTCTTGGATCTACTACATCAGTTGCTCCATACTCTGCAAACTCTCAACACCTGAGCATGTACTTGTACTAGTAATTGTACTCGAGTTTCACTGCCCCTGATCTAGTTGAATGATTCTTGGAGCTTCTGTTGGCTGCTCTCTCTAATCATCTGCTAGAAAATCTTTGGACCTCCTAAATTCCTTATCCTCCATGAACTTGACATCACACCCAACTATAATTCTCCTGGCCCCTTGAATAAATATCTGATATTCCTTTGCTTGGTTTCACTATACCCAACAAAGTACCCTCCTCTGCAATCTAATCTAACTTGGAATGTGTCAGCCCCGGAATGTGACAATATACCAAACTCCCAAATATCTTAAAGTGGCTGAAATCTGGCTTCTTTCCTGAGAATGCCTCTTCTGGTGTCATCTTTCCTAATACCTTATGTGGAACCCTATTTTGTATGTAAAATGTTGTAGTACATGCCTCTTCCCATAAGTAACGTGGCATATCTTGGTCATACAACATAGCCCTTTCCGCCTCTAATATAGACAAATTCTTCTTCTCAACAACCCCATTCTACTGTGGATTGTAAGGAACAGTCAACTCTCTCTTGATTCCTTCCTTGGTACAGAACTCTTGGAACTCTTTCCCTTTGTACTCGCCTCCATTGTCTAACCGAAAAACCTTTATCTTCCTACCTGTCAAATTCTTCACAAGATCTTTGAACTCTTGGAATAGACTAAAAACCTCATCCTTGGTCTTCAAGAAGTATATCCAAGTCTTCCTAGAGAAATCATCAATAAAATTAACAAAGTACTCGTACCCTCTGAGAGACTTCATCAACATTGGTCCACATATATATCTGAATGTACTAGATCAAGAACACCCTCAGATTTGGTGTCACTCCTTGGAAAAACTACTTTCACAAACTTCCCCAATACACATCCCTTACACACATCATCATGCTTTGTTCTCACCTCTAGAACACCTATCATTGTCTCACGAAGCAATTTAAGTGCTCCATGATGTATATGGCCCATCCTCCTATTCCATACCTCTCTTTGAAATAGAACAGCCCCTTTTCAAATTGGATTGAGCTTGGACATGTTCCCCATAGAAATCTGTATTCTAATGTCCTCCTCCTTATAACTAGAGAAGTACTCTCTAACTCTTGTCATATGAAATGATGCCCCACTATATATATACTAGACACCCTGTGAGGTTGAGCTAACCATACAAGCTATGAGTGAAAAATCATCCTCCATTCTACTAGAGAGCTCATCTATGCTTGTTGAAGCTATTTTCTGCTTCTTGCCTTTCTTTTGGGTATGTGTAGGATCATCATGGAAAAAACATGCCCTTAAGTGGCAAAAAAATTAGAAAAATCAGAGTTAGGCAACTTGACATAAAAATTTGAATAAGTTATCTATATTAATTTAAAAATATGTAACAATATAATTTGTAGCAAATTGAATGTAGTTTCTAAACTACTAGGTTTGTTTTAAAAAATAAATCTATTTGGTGAAAATTTGAAATTTCAATGTAGTAGTACTTAAATTTTAGGAAAAAGAAGTAGGTGTCTGTGACACCTAACCACAATAAAATGATAATTTTTTTATAAGATTTTAGATATAAGTAGAGGACTCATGTCGATGTGATACATATTTTTGTAATTTTTTTCCAAGTAAATAATTAATTATGAATTTTTATTACAACTTTTAAAAATATTAAAACTCATATGTTTGACCACCTTAACTTGCTCAAAACTTCGAAATTTATTTTCTCTTTTTAATCCTATAGTATGTGAAGCATAGAATGTGCATGTTTCAGATTCAAAAATGTGATACCATTTGAAAGCTATAGATGTTTTTCAATCAGTCTATCAATCAGGACTTTAGTCATAATTTGAATAGAAAATGAGTAATAACTACTTATTAAATTCAAAGTAAAGCATAATTTATATTAGTGGAAAGCTGAGAATCTCCTTTAAAAACCCTTTTCGTTTCACCAATTTTGGGTAAAAAAAATGTCGTCAACCACATACCCATCATATTGCCACTTTTTGGCCCATCATGATCTTGCACATACCCTTTTCATTCTTCTTCCTTTATGAGAAATCACTAGTCCATAATGGCCAAACTCATGATAGCCATAGCACTTGACCTTTGAAAAATCCTTCTTCTCACTTTGCAAATTTGATCCTTTGTGAGACCCCTTCTTTGCTTTCCCTTTTCCTGCAAGGGCAACGTTTTCTTATTTTGCCTCACTTTTCTGACTCTTGATGCTGGTTCCACTAACAAGACTAAGTCTAAGCTCCTTCTGAGTGAAGTCACTGTAGAGTTGATCCCAACTTGGTAAGGTGTCTCGTCCATTAATAACTTGAACAAAGACAACCCACAGCTTAGTAAACCCATTTAGGGCTATCCACACTAGCTCGTCATCATCTGGTTTATCCCCAACAACCACTAAATCATCCTTGACAAGTCTGAGTCTGGTGAGGTAACTTGTAACATCTTCCCCCTTGTTCATCCAGGTATTCCTCAACTTTTCTCTAAGAATCGACTTTCAGTTAGTGGTAGCATTTTGGTACAGATTCAAAATGGCATCCCACATCTTCACTGTATCTAACTCTGCAACATGTGGAACAATATGGTCCTTGACGCCATCAAGGATCAACCTCCTTGTTGTGGTATCTTCCTTCTTATATTCTAAGAACTGTTTTGGATCTGTAGGTATAGGTACAACACTGATCACATATTCCTTGATACCATTCTCTTCCAGCAATAAAGAAATTTTGGCTTTCCAGACACCAAAATTTGAGGCTCCATCCAATCTGTCCTAATTTCTTAAACCTGTTGAGGCCATCTGAAAAGATAAAATCAATAATAATAAAAATAATCTAAAGAGGTAGAACTGGGTTTTATAAACCCTCAATTTTCCTTCCTATGCCTGCACTGAGCTTTTACTACCCTCATATTAGCTCTAATACCATGTGAAAATTCTATTGCAGTTACTGATTATTAATCTCCTATCTAATATAGATTATTTAACTGTTGAAAAAATTAATTCACAACAAATATTGAAAAATAACACAACTACAACTTCACAAATTAAACTCACAGGAAAATCATTCAAAATAATGAACACAATATTTTTGGACAAATTGTCCATGGAAAAACCCCAAAGGGAAAACCACTACTATAGATGAGGAATATTATTAAACTTCAACAAATTAAGAGATACATAAACTGCTTGCCTCTTACTAGCAGAGCTCCGACAATATTCTTCTCCAAAAATTCTTCCCTCAATTTCTCCTGCTGAAATTCCATAGCTATTGTCCCCAACACTATCACTATGCCCTTGCGACCACTGCAAGACTATTTTCTCTCACTTCAAATATACTTGCTATCACTACAAGTCTTTCTCAAGTGTGTGTTCTCCAAATTCCCATTGATCCCCTTTTATACTATTCTCATTGAAAAACCAATCCAACCATGATTTAATTTCAATTAATGGCTAAGAATAAATAGAATCTAACAACCCTAACTAACTGGATTCTAGAAGTCTCTAGAGGAATCAATTATTTAATTACATAATTATCTAGACAACTCACTCCTTTCTAGAAGTCTCTAGAAAATAATTAAATAAACATTTATTGGGAATGAAGACACCCATCCAAGCTACATAAATTAACACGGTATGGTGCAAGAACTTCACAGGGTGCAACATAATGTAACCATATGCAGCTCCTGATCTGACTTAGAAGCAAAAACACCTAAAAAAATATAAAATTTCCAACTCTCAAATACTTGCATGTATATTGCTATCTTAGATAATGGATCTTGCCAATATGGGAAAGCATGTGAACAAGGCTAGATCTACCTAGTGTATCTCAAGATAGTTGGCATACAAATGCAATTGTTGTTAGTGGAATGTACTTAAGGGTATAGGAAGAAATAGTTATTTTCTTTTCATCTTTGAGGTGTGAACAATGCAATAAGAATGAACATTATGATTTACCTAAAGATATATCCTATACTACATTCCCTTTCAAGTTTCATTCATTTCATCATTCCAGAAGTTAGCGACAATCATCCTTTAACGTACTCAATACGACTTAAATGTTACCCATATACTGTAATCTTGGTTTGAAAGGTTTTTGCATGTCCCAAAACCTCAAATAATAAATCTTTCCTTTTAGAAAAAAAGATGTATTTGGTTTTAGATTACAAGTTAAATAAATGAATTTTATAACGCTCAAGAAATATCAAATTTCATATTCAAACTTTAAAAAATAAGAAAATTTCTAAGCACACAAACAAATTTTAACTTTTCACAATTTCACATAGTTCATAGAGGCTTTAAACAATAGACAGATTTCTCAAACCATTGAAGAACAAAATTCTTGAATATTTACATGAAGATATAATTTGTTACAGACTTTTAGTTATTTTAACACGACTTTCGTATTACAAATGATGATTTTGAAGGATTCCATAGTAAAATTTTACAAGTATAAGGAAAAATCTTAGCATTCTGTGATTTGTATATTACAATGGGAATTTGTTTAAAAATGTAACTAAGAAATAGGGAAACATCTAAAGACCCAGATTAATAATTCTTCACTTATGGCACCAGTCTAGCAGCCTTATGTTTTGGGAAGGATTTCTAACTAAACCTATCTTTGCTCTGCCCTATACTCTCTATTTAAGCAGGACCAATGTTGAAATATGTAGAGAATTTAAACCTTATTGCTAGCAAGAGACGTTCAGGAAAAATATTAACAAGAGTGTCTCAACTATAGAGAAGGTCCACACTTTAAGACATGTTTTCTTATGAAAGATTATACAATTTTTGATAACAAATTTTCATAGAATCTACAATATTGTCTATTTGAAGAATTATAACATGTAGTTCGATAATCCACAACTTCAAGAAAGAACCCAAAAATTGAATAAAGAAAAGGCTTGTTAGATCAATGGAAAAAACTGTTCACAAAATGAGACTTTATCTTAAATTTTTTTGGACAATGATCCCCAATTCATAATTACAAATAGTAAATTTGTTTCAAAAATGACAATCTTAGAATTCATCACTATAAGTAGGTTGGTCATAGCATAATAACCTATTTGTATGAAACCTCAAATTTTGAATAAGGTGGAATTTCTTTTATAAAAAATTATCCCTATCAATTCACATAAAAAAAGAATAGTGGCTTGTTCTCAAAACTTGAAACAAATTGATAAACTAATTGTGGTGCAAGTAGAAACTAGAATTTCAAGCTTATGGAAAAAGCATACAAAATATTTTATGTACAACTCATGTGCTAGGGAAAAAATGAATGATATAAAGAAAATAACATTGGTAGAAGATAGATTCATCAAAAACCATTAAAATAATCAGAATTAAAATTGCAAACATATTGTTGATAATCTTCTTCTTTAATATGTTCTCTATTGCAAGCTCTACATAGTGTGCTACTTTTTGTCCTACAATTTGTACCATATTTTATTATCATTTATTCTTATGAAAATAAAACATTTATATAATACCACAATAGTTCCTACAACACAATATAAAACAATAGAAGAAGTTGAAAATTTTATATTACTATAAAAAAAATATATGTTTATTATAATTTTTGATATTACTAATTGTTTATTTTGGAAGAATTGCAATAAAGAAATTTAATACCAAAAAATATTAGCAATTAGATCTAATTTGTGGAAAGAAATACCAAATTGCACCAAGAGTTCTTTTATAGACTAATTATTGGCTTCAAAGTATATTTATTCTTTAATTCAACTATATTTATAAGAAATTATTTGATTTTGAAATTGTTGAATGAAGATTTAAAACATAAAGCAAAGCAAGTGGGAAAAGGAAGTTGCCATCAAGTTAAGATTTAAAACATATCATCTGATTTTAAAATATTTTAATTAAGATTTAAACATATTATTTGATTTTAAAATATTTGAATTAAGATTTAAAACTTAAAGTAATACAAGTGAAAAAATAAGCTTGGCATCAAGTTAAGATTTAAAATATTTGAACTAAGATTTAAACATATTATTAATTTAAATATATTAGTTGATTTTAAATATTTCAATTAAGATTTAAAACTTAAAGCAATGCAAGTGGGAAAAAAAACTTGCCATCAAATTCGTAAAAGACACTATACATGGAAATAGAATTTTCCATCAAATTCACAAATGAATATTTATTTATCTTTTACCATTTAACATTTAACGATAGCCAAAGACAGATGATTTACCATTTAAGAGTGGTTTGCAGTGTGAGACTTGTTTAGGCTCAAATCTCACACTATATGTAGCCTATGGGCTATATATATATTTTAAAATTTTGACATCTTCATATTTAAAAATAGATAACTTTTTCTATTAAATAAAAAATTAATTAGTTTATAATTATTTTTTATTGTTGACAAATAAATTAAAAAATGTATTTGTTTTATATTATAATTATGTTAACTATAGTTTTATTTTTAATTACGTTATAGTTTTAATTGTAGTTTTTTTTTTTAAATATGTCAATTATGTTTTGATTTATTTGTACATGGTCACAACATAAAATTTCTTTATAACATTGTAGAAAGCTTCTAGAGGTAATTATTTATTTTTGAAAGAAAAACATCAATATTGAAAGCACTTTTATTTATTTTTTATTGTTTGCTATTTTTCTACATGTATTGGATATAGGCATTTGATTTTTGTAACAAAACTATTTTAATTAGAAAATAGAAAATAAACATATTTAAATCTATATTTTTGGAAAACTTACTCTAAGGCTCCAATCTTTTAAAATTTTAAATCATAATGACTTTTTTTGATCATGAACAAGGTAATATGGATCAACAATTTGTGTAATGAAATCCTTCCATGTGGCTTGGAGGGAAGAGGGTACCATATTGAATGTTTAAGAGATACACATATGTACATGTCAAGAATTTCATCTATATAATAAAATTAATCTAACTTTACTTGTGTCCAAATATTGGGGCATATTATTTTACATAAATTGTTAAATTAGCATATGGCCCACAAGTGTGATAGAGATTGCTTCACTCATTTTTTAGATACTTCTAGAATGTGAATTAATAACACACTGGTTTTATTTACATAGAAAAGCATGCCAATATGTCACAAAAATGTGCACCATGTAACCTCATAACATGACTAATATCTCATGGTGGGCTCTCCCTCTTCAGATGGTCCCTCCAGGGAGGACGACCCTTCCTTGAATAATTCATCCATGGAGATTGTGTCTCCCTAGGATCCTCCTCTGGCTATCCCTTTTGTGGAACCATCGTTGCCTCAAACTGTTGTCATTGTTCTAGTAGAGCCTGCCCATCCCTCAATGAATGCTTCTGCTAATCCTTCAAATGATCCTAACTCCTCTTATGTGCTACTAGCTTCACTGCATGGTGGCTCTTTTCCCATGGTGGTTGTTGAGGATCTACTCATCTCACCTCACTTGATGGAATTTGTTCTGATCTTTAGATTGGTCTATTGTGTAGAGAAAGAAGGGACTCCCCAAATTGTAGCCTCAGGTTTTGGGAGTCAAATTACTCCCCTCATATTTTGGGGTTGTTTAGTCCTCATCTATCATTTGACATGATGTCTATTTGTGGTTCATGTCCTAGTTTTGTTTAGTGTGTCACTTGTATTGGCCTATTCTACCAAGCCCTAGTGGCTCTTGTTTGTAAAGGGATCGACTCCCTTTTGAACTAGCTTCTCTTTCTAGTTCATGTCCTATTTTGAACTAGCTTCTTTTAGGCCCTGAGGGATCTCCATGTGAATGGTACAACACCCTGCAAATGTTGCTTACTTTATCAAAAACATGACTAATACAAAGTAGATGAAGTGGTGAGTTATAGGTGAGAAGATTCACAAGGGAAAATTTTGAAAACCCCTAAGGACTCTCACAATGGGGATCCTAATCCAAATGCTTGAACATTTGATGGTTTCTACTCATCTTTGGTGGTGAAGGTGGCTATGCCCATCTTCTTTTCTTTGTCTAGGTGGTTTTGGGGAGATTCTCTATGCTTAGGTGAGCTTGGCTACATATATTTAACTATGTGTTGTTGGGTGTGGGTCTCAAGGTTGGGCCCTAGCTACCTTGCTTTATATGAGGTTGGTTTTGGGCTTTCCTATGATAGGAAGCTTCTTTCTTTTTGTTCTTGGTTTTTCCCTAAATATTGGTTTGGGGCTTCGCTTGGGCATCCAGTTAGCTCTATGGTGGAAGACATTTTTCAATATTCCTTTGTGTTCATTCTACCTAGGTGGTTGATATTTGTGGCTTCCTTCTCTCCCCTCAAATCTACTCCTATCGATGGTGAGTTTAGTCCTTCCATTGGCTTTCTTTTTCATCAATTTTTTGTTGTGCTTTTTTATATCTTGTACAGGCTACCTGTGTGGGATCTTCTTGTGCCTATGGGTTTGTTTCTTTTCCTGCTCACTAGCTTTTATTTGGCAGGTATGGGTTTGTGCCTCTTTTTTCCAATCGGGAGGAGGTCTTTGTTCTATTCTTTAACATTTGTACTCTACCTTTGATTGCTTCTCTATCTTGGGATGGTCGGGTGGTTGTGGTTATTTTGCTACCTCTCAGATGGGGCTTGTTGAACTGGCAGTGATGTTCTTCACTCTTGCTAAGAATTTCCTGTTGTTCTTTTCCCCTATTCTCTTGTGTGGATGGATATTGTTATTTTATCTTGAGTGCCCTTGCAGGCCTTGGTGTTACTTGGTCCTTTCTGGATCTTAGTGGTGGTTAGGGCTCTTCCCTTATTTAAATTTTCTTGTCTCAAGTTCTAGAGCTTTCAATAATGTTTTACTGGTAGGTTACAATGTTTATGCTAGTTGTTCAACTCATTTGGCTCTTGAGGGTGTGGAATTTCAGTTTCAATTTGTGGAAGGTTTATTCTTCACATGTGTGAAAGAATCCCATGTTGGTTGCAGGAGGGTTCTTGATGGGCTCAAGCTTTGGGTTCTTAAAGGTGTTGTTCTTTTGGGTTGTTTTGTTTCCTTTTTTCTTTGATTTTCCTTTCAACTTCTCTTATCAAGGTGGATAAATCTTCTTTTGAGGTGAAGATTGTTTGGGTTTTTGGTGTTGGGAGTTGTTGTAGAGGGGTCTTCATTCCCTTTGGTTTACTTTATGCTCAATGCTGAAATTTCTTCCATTTTACCAATATTTCTCCTATTGAGGTGGAGATTTCATTTGTGGTCTTGTTGGGTGGTTCTCTTTCCTCTTGTTGGCTCCTTCTTTTGCAAATCCTCTTGATGTGGAGTGTACCCCTTTGGAGGTGGTATGTGGGTTTGTTGGTAAGGTGGGATTTTTGTGGAAAGGGACTCTTTTCTTTCCCCTTGGTTTATGTTGTGCTCATATCTAGAATTTCTAGATTTGCTGCTTGGAGTTTGCAGACCTTTGGTTAGTGTTTTAAGTTGTTGGATTTCACTAGGTTTCCCTTGTCTCCATAGGGTAGTGTTTTTTCTGTTGTTTCCTTTTCTTTTGTTTCCTCTGTTTCTTTGCAGGTATTGTTATTGGTTATATGCGTTAGTCAAAAGCATTGTTAGTTTGTTGGTTTTTTTTGGCTCACTTTTAGTGAGTCTTGTTTTGTGGTGATTCAATTTTTGTGAGCCACCTCCATTTGCCTCTATGGTTGCTCTAGAATGGGTACTAGCCCTTCTAGTTTTAACAAATCAAAACATGAATAGTACAAAGAGGTAGGAAAATTTGAATTTGATTATTTTAATTATGGACTCATTTCAAATAGTCATAGCATTGATCTAGCATAATTTAACATTGAACCATATGGATAAGTGTTAATTTTGATGTAGTGATTTAATGCATGGAGGTAAGTACAAATGAAGGTGAAATAATGAAGGTTCAAATTATAAGTAAATGAGAATAAACTTTTGAACAAGAGTAAATAAATATAGGTAGGCATTAAACCATGAGCCAAACCTAGCACAAGTGTGTACCACTTATTACATTTAATTAAATTAAGATTTTCCCATCAAGATGGGCCCAAAACTAAATGGGAAATTGTATAAATATACTTAATTTAAAGATATAATTTTTTTCCCCACTATAGAGTTTGAAAAGAGTGTTCATTTCAACATATATGAATATTCTATGGCAACACAAAATAAAATATTCAAAAATTAAAGAATGTATTGATGGTCCATATAAAGTAATGATTTTTTCTTGGATTGTTTTTTTTTTCTCCTTGGTATGAGCACTCCATCAAAATTTGTAAAATTAAAAATGTATGAAATGATTAGCTTATATCACAACTAAATTAAAGTTGGCATAAAATAGAAACTTTGCATCAATTATTTGTAATAATGAAACTAAGAGAGAAGGGATAAGGGATAGAAAATTATGGCTATGTATAAAGTGTTATGAAAATAATCTATATGATGTGGTAATATAATATGGTCCCATGCACTATGGCCATGGAATCAACATTTGTGTGATGTTTTCATAGCTTTCCATATGATGTGGTAATGTGATAGGCATGCACATAGTAAAATCATGTAATTTGATCAAGCTCTATCATGGTATGGTTATGATTTTATGTATACCACAAATTGCTATTTTAAATAAGAACCATGAATAGTGTTAGTGATAATATATGCTCCCCTCCAATTGGTTTCATACATTGTATGAAAATAATTGGATTAGGAGATAAAAAATGATACATTATAAATTATTTCAATTTTGTTCTTTCTATATTTTAATTGTGCTTGAATTTTTGCATCAATGTGTTGGATCACACTCCATGATCCATCATTAGAATGATAGAGAGAATAATGTGATGAATGATCAAGAACTAATATAGTTCTTAGTTGAATACGACATAAGTATGTATGTACATAAGCTAGAGACAACTAGTAATGCACACAAAATAAGGTTGGTTGAGAAATATAGGAAAACAAAAATCAAAGATAGCTCTAAATGCTAGATGAGGATCTTGTAAGAATTTTATGAATATGCAATCAAGTTAATAGATAAAAATTTAAGCATAAATATGTAGGATAAACATCTAAAGATGATTGCTTCTAATTTGGGATAAATGATAGTATTAAACTAATTAGAGTATTAATAACATATATAAGATAAACTCATGACATAACTCTCCAATGTGTAGTAGTAAGTAAAAACATAACAAAATCATGAGAAAATGAGCATAAATAGATAACCATGGAGTCAAAAGAATATAATTCATAATAAATATATGATAGGTACACATCTATACCATGAAAAAGATGTGTAAGAGGCATTATGAATCATAATACCATATTAGACATTAACATAATAAACAAGTGAACAACCCAAGTAGTAAGCATATGAGATGCATTAAGAGCATGCAATAGTATAAAAGTGATAAAGAATATATATGAAACTAAAATGAACAAAACATGAAATATAATAAGTCACAAGCATGAAATGTAACAACATTAGAAATGTTCTCCATAAGTGGTGAACCAAAGAATAAATCATAATATATAACATAAAATGTTAATAGGAAAAACACAACAAGCAAGAGATAATGAAAAATCCAAAATTGAAAAGGTTAGGTTAATTGGAAAGATCCTTCTCTAAGAGGTCATTCTCTTTCCAAAAATATTCATCATATTCAAGGCCTCCTTTTATTAGATAAATTTTTTCCTCATGGTGTTTTTTCATTCGCATTCACTTCTTCTTGATAATATTTTTACTTTTTGTAAACATGTTACCAATAGATAGACATTAAATATTTCTTTCTTTTCCTACTCTTCTATTTCATAAGGGGATTATACAAAAAAATGTTTTATTTGAACTGAATTATCACATTATTCCTTAGAATCCATCTTATACCTTTATTAGCATGAAAAAATGTATTTTTACAATATTTGTTACATTTCTTTCTTTTGTAGAAATGATAATGCATGCTTGCCATCTTTTCTTCTATTTTTTATGTACCTAGTGAAGTTTATATTTTAGTTACATAGGATAGATCCTTAAAGTGAGAATCTAAGTATCCAAAGTTAAATAGCTCAACTCAATAATGGGCTCATAAAAATATCACATAATCTTGACTACTCTTCCTCCATGAAAAAAATTTAGACATTGATGCTTGATTGAAGGTTGATAGGAATCCGAACTAGATTGATAACCCAAGGAACTTTATAAGAGAAATTATAAGCTACATAAACTAGAAAATCATAAAAAATGCAAACCAAATACTTTGAGAGATATGCAATGTCAGAATGACATAATTGCATTAAGAGCTTCCAAGATGAAAAATACTAGCTAGGTAGTGAGTTTATATAGAACTAAGGAGAGGATGTGAGGTGATAAACCAAAAAATAGGAGTTGACCACCAATATTAAATAAAGTGATGAAAAAGGTAAATTATCCACCCTTTAAGGGTGGGGATCACTAGTGGAATTTGGCAAATACATGACTATGTAACTAACACTTTTAGTCACAACAACTAAAGATGACTAAATTCTACTTATTTTTTGCAACACAACTATAGATGACTAAATAAATGAGTAATTCGATCATCATAAGTGACTAATTTGATTTTCGGGTGTAAAAAACAACTAAATAATTTGTCACACAAATAAAAATTGAACAATACGATATTAAAGTGGATAATTAAAAAATATTTCAAATTGAGGGAGTGGGTTGTATTATATTACAATACAATATATTATATTATATTATATTATATTATAATATGATATTATATAATATAATATATATTATAATATTATATTATTATATATGATATATATATATTATATTACATTATGTTATGTTATATTATATTATATTATACTATATATCATATATATAATAATAATATATATTATATAGCCCCCACAGGTTAGTGGAGTTGGTTTAAGTCTTGGGTTTGCTCCCCGAGGTCTTGGGTTCAATTCCCTGGCCCATGACTTACCCCGCCGCACACACTTCAGGCATGTGATGGATACAAGGGGAAGAAATTCTTTAACAGACCTCAATAGACCAGTCCTCAACAAGAAAACCACTCTTTTCAATACTAAACTCTTAACTTGTTCCAATCTCACCCTTCAAGTCTTATAGTCTTGAAATTTAGCCTTACACAATAAATTTTTAAAGAAGGATCTCAAATATCTTCTAGACACCCTAACAGTCTCATAACATCACCCCACACAATGTTGCAACAAACTCACCAAAACTTCTTATCATAAAATAGAACAACCCTCAAACTACCTTGTTTAGGGCCACTCAATTAGGCCAATTTAATGAAGTGTTCCCTAAAGCCTTCACTCCCACCAAAAATCATAAGAAAGAATTGAGTTATGACCTAAAACCACAAAATACACCTTCATTTCATCACCATCAAACCTTTAACATATAGCACCATGAAACCCTCATTTAGTGCAAAAAACACATGGGTTTATTGGAAAATATAGGAAACAGGGTTCTCAAGACAAAACGATGACTTTAACACCTTTTAATGTTCTTGCAAAAACTTAAAAAACTCATAAAAGCTGACTATCCTTAAGGATTTCTCAAAACCCTAGGTCAAAACCACTATTTTCCATGCATTTTCTTCTAAAAAACAATAGGGGCAGCAATGCTAACTCTCTCATTCTTTCTCCACCACTCAAACAAGGAACCCTACCATATAATATATCATCCTAGGACCCATTACACCTATCATAGTGATCACAGTCAGTGTATGGGTCCTTTAAAACATGATTCTTATTGCAAAACCCTTAAACAGGGTACTTCCGGCTTGCTACAGGAAAACAAAGATATCTATAGCTAATCGCAATGGATCCCCATAAAAATTGTTCTAGAGGGTTTTTCACACATTCCACCACACAAGGAAATGAATTACATGGCACCACCAAACTGTACGGGTTCGTATAGGCTTGTAAAAGTCAAGAAAACTCAAAAATTAATGAAAAAAAGAGACAATTCTTATTGCAGATGCTTTGAAACTTCCTTAGACAACCTTTAAAACGAGTTTCTAAGTCTCCTTAAAGAATTATCCACTCCAAAAAATTGACCAAATAACAATAATTGACTTCCAAACACTAATGACCCACTATTTTGCAAAAAAATGCAAGTTGACAACTTTTAATGTCAACATTTACAATTTTTGAGCATCTTTTTACATTTTTTAACTAAATGACCTTCCAAGCACTCAAATGCATTAAAAATGGTCTTTTTATACCTTATTCATCCTAAATCATGACCTTAGACTCAAAAACAACAAAAACCCTTGATTTTTACCAACTTGACAAGGTTGACAACTTTTACAATTTTCATCATTTTGGCATATTTTGCAACTTCCTCATTGCTTATTGATTGTAAGACTTTCAAATAAACTTATTGAACCTTCTAGACTCTTCAAGACTCAATTTTATTTCACCATAAGGTGTAGGTCCCCCTGCAGCATACACCCCCAATAGAAAAGAGTCTTGTCCCAAGAGTAAAAACTTGTGCCATGCCTCCATCCTGCTGCTCCATGCATCTTCAGACCTATTACTTGCTTCCTTAGCCCTGGATCAAAATTTGGTGTTTCTCTAGGTCTCAGACCTACAAAAAAACAAGCATTGGTAACACAAAAACTTACTTTCTCCTTTGTTCCACCTATACGTGGATAACTCTCTTTCATTCTTTGCATACTCTACCTTACTTTCTTTGTGATCAGACTTGTATTCCATTGCTCAATTTGTTCTTTTTCCACTATCCTTAGACCTTCCATACCACCATTCTCATGCAACCCTACATAAGCAACCTTATCCATCTTCCCACTATTAAATTTCACTTGCTTTGTAGCATTGCACTCACTAATAGGGCATATAATGGTCCCAATTAGGATTTCATCTTGCTCCATGAACTTTTGTCCAAGCATTCCACCCTATTTCCCATACTTCCCTACAATATTTTCATCATTTACCTTGATTGTACCAAACTTATGCATGAGTTCTCCTTCCACTTTTTGTAAAACTAAACTCTTCACTATCCTTGCATCATTACCTTGCTTATCTAATGTCCCATCACCATTAACCTACTCCAATCTTGCAAAAAAATCATGCTTACTATCCTCAAGCCCTAAGGGCTCATTTTTTCCAAAAATCACAACTTTAGACTTGCCTTTATTCTTCTCTTTTTCCTACAAAGGAGTTAGTTTAAAACTTTGATCATCTTTCCAAATTGTATAGGTGTTTTCCCAACCATCATACATGGACCTTCTATCAAATTTCCATGGCATCCCCAATAGCAAATGGCAACAATCCATTGGTATCACATCACATAAGACCCTATTCTTATGCTCCCCAATCTAAAAATCTAAATTTTATTTTTCATTCACCATCAAAGTTTGACTATCATTTACCGAAGAGACCCTATATGGTGCTACATGAGGTATCTTCTCTAAATTCAACTTATCTACCATCTCCCTAGACACCATATTATCTTGAGAACCATAATCAATAAAAACTTGACACACTTTACCTTTGCATTTGCATGAGGTTCTAAATAGACTCCTTCTTTGGTTCATATCCTCCTTCTTAGGTGCTTGCAACAAGGTTCTCCTTATCACAACGACTTATATCCTCCTTCTTAATCTGTACAACTTTGCTTCAACCTTCATATTCTTCTTCTTGCATCAATCGTGCTATTCTCTCACTTCTTCTAGCACCACTTGATGATGAGATTTGATTTTTAGGACACTTAAATGAGGGGTGTCCAAATTCATTGCACCTGTAACATCTACCTATGAACTCACTATAATCTCTCCTTTGTCTAAATTTTTTCCTTCCACCTCTCCATCCTTCTCTTGCTTTAGGAGCTTGTTCTTTGTTCTTCTCAACATATTCATTGTCTTCCTTAGGCTACTTTGATGCCGTACCTCTGCCCCTAGAAGTGTTTCCTCTTCCTCTTGCTTCCTTCTCTTGTCTCCTCTTGATTTTTTCTTCCTCCCTCATTGCCATTTGAAAGCATTGCTCAAATGATTTAGGTGCCAACAAACTAATTTCATCCTGAATGTTATACCTAAGACCATTCAAATATCTAGCTACCATTTCTTCCTCAACCTCTTCATGCTTGGTTCTTATGCTTAATTTATAAAATTCTTCCTGGTATAAGATTGCACATCTCATTCTTTTTGTCTAATATTCTGCAACTTCTTAAGTAATTGACCATTGTAATCACAAGGAAGGAATTTACCTTTTATTTTTTTCTTCATTCTTTCCCAAGAAGTGATCTTTCTCTTTTCTTGTGTTTCCCTTTCCTCTTGCAAAAAATTCCACCATACCAAAGCATGTCCCTTCAGCCTTGTTTTAGCCTTCTTCACCTTGTGCACGCTTCATCAACATCTTCACTATCAAGGTAGTTTTCCCAAGCCCCTATCCAATCCAAGAGCTCTTCACTATCAAGTTTTCCTCCATACATAGGCACATCTATTTTTCCATGTCCATCCTTCTTCACAGCCTTCAAAAGCTTCGCCATCCTCACATCATCAGGATCCATCTCCTTTTCTTCACTAGAGGTCTTCTCCTCCTTAGAATCACTTTCATCTTCTACTCCTTTTTTATTTTCTTTCCATGTACCCATCCTCTTCTGTAAGGCCTATATTTTTTTAGCCTATTCATCCATTTTTATTGCAATGACACTTCCCCTAGGAGGCATCCTCTCCATCCTATCTCTTCACCAACCTACAAAACCAATCAAACACCAACACAAGATCTACAACCTTATTTCAAAAGAGACCTAATCCCTACTTTGATACCACTTTGCTGTATACAAGGAGAAGAAGCTCTCTAATAGACCTCAATAGATTAGTCCTCAACAAGAAAACCACTCTTTGCAACACTAGACTCATAACTTGTTCCAATCTCACCCTTCAAGGCTTGTAGTCTTGAAATTTATCCTTACACAATAAAGTTTTAGAGAAGGCTCTCAAATACCTTCTAGACACCATAACAGTCTCATAACATCACCCCACACAACGTTGCAACAAACTCACCAAAAATTCTTGTCATAAAATAGAGGAACCCTCAAACTACCCTATTTATGGCCACTCAATTAGGCCAATTTAATGAAGGAAGTGTTCCCTAAATCCTTCACTCCCACCAAAAATCATAATATAGAGTTGATTTATGACCCAAAACAACAAAATCCACTTTCAATTCATCACCATCATACCTTTAACATATAGCACCATGAAACCCTCATTTAGTGCACAAAACACAAGGGTTTATTGTAAAATATAGGAAACGGGGTTATCAAGCCAAACTAGTGCCTTTAACACCTTTTAATGTCCCTAAAAAAACTTAAAAACTCATAAAAGCCAACTATCCTTAAGGATTTCTCAAAACCCTAGGTCAAAACCACTGTTTTCCATGCATTTTCTTCTCATAAACAATAAGGGCAAAAATGCTAACTCTCTCATTCTTTCTCCACCATTCAAACCAAGAACCCTACCATCTAATATATCATCCTAGGACCCATTACACCTGTCACAGTGATCATAGTTAGTGTATGGGTCCTTTAAAACATGATTCTTATTGCAAAACCCTTAAACAGGGTACTTTCAGCCTACTACAGGAAAATAAAGATATCTACAGATAATCATAATGGATCCCCATAAAAATTGTTCTAGAGGGTTGTTAACACATGAAACCACACAAGGAAATGAATTACATGGCACCACCAAACTGTACAGGTTTGTACAAGCCTATAATTTAAGTTAAGAAAACTAAAAAATTAATGAAAAAACAAAGATAATTCTTATTGCAAATGCTTCAAATTCCTTATCCAACATTTAAAACAAGTTTCTAAGACTCCCTAAATGCTTCTCCACTCCAAAAAATCAACCAACTAACAATAATTGACTTCCAAACACTAATGACCCATTATTTTGAAAAAAATTGCAAGTTGACAATTTTTAATGTCAACATTTACAATATTTGAGCAACTTTTTACATTTTTTAAATAAATGACCTTCCAAGCACTAAAATGAATTAAAAATGGTCTTGTTAGACCTTATTCATCCTAAATCATGACCTTAGACTCAAAAAAAACAAAGACCCTTGATTTTTCCCAACTTGAAAAGGTTGACAACTTTTACAATTTTCATCATTTTGGCATATTTTGCAACTTCCTCATTGCTTATTGATTGTAAGACTTTCAAATAAACTTATTAAACCTTATAGACTATTCAAGAATCAATTTGATTTCTCCATAAGGTGTAGGTGCCCCTACACCAAATTTTCCCACTATATACATGTCGTTGTTAGTTTATAAAGCTGAAATAATCTTTCCAAGGATGTACAAATTGTTAATGCTCAAATATTTTCTTTTGAAAGGTTTCAATAAACCTATGTCGAGCTCAAGTATCTAGTAGCTTTATGTATATGTACTATATTGTATATATATCATATTATTTATATTTAGAATATATATTATATATCTTATGTTATATTATGTATTATATATATTATAATATTATATTACATTATATCCTATCATATATTATATCATATAAATATATTGTACTATATATTTTTATATTATATTATATAATAGAATAATATTTATATAATATAATAATAATATAATGATATATATTATATATTGTATATTGTATAATTAGTCAAAGTTATTTGGCAACTTAGGCATGTGGAGCTCTAGAGATAAATCTTATAAGTTCCAAAACCAAACTCCTAAAAAATTAGGATTGATAATATGTTTGTGCCTAAGATGTTGAGATTCAAGAAACCTAACAATTGGGTTCATTTCATGTGCACGTATTAAATTTAAGCCTAAGAAAATAGATGTCCTCTTTGGAATACTTCAGAAATACAACCTTAGGATTATAGAATTGACTTACAATTATGTAATTATTTATAGGACTCTTGCATCTATTGAGCTAATAAATTTAAGGCCATTAAATTTTGAGACCTAAATACTTGATTAAACTAGGTCATATAAAATGCTTTCACATCCATAAGTATAATTAAAGCATGCCAAATATGCTTGGGACTCATGAATGTGAGAATGTACCAATTAGAGTTGGCCACATGTTCCCATACTAATTCTAATTAAATTTTATGGTTAAACCCAAACTAAATCTTGTTTTAAGGCCCATCTCTCATATGCCACCCTATGATAAGATAAAATAAGGACATTTTTAGACCTGGGCATGAATACCTAAGCTCAATGTTCTTATCAAACACAAGAAGACAAGTATGTATTTCCAAGAGAATTTTTGGATGAATTTTCATAGGGATTTATTGATTTTGTAAGACTACATCCATTTAGATAATGTGGGAAAAAGCAAAAGAAGTTTAATTAAATAAATAGTCTAATTTTTTCCATGTCCATTAGGCTAATCATATATAACATCAAAGCATGGTTTAAAATAAGAGCCTAATGGGTCATTAAGAGTAAAATTTTAGGTTTAATTTTGATATTGATTAGGGATTGGTCATGGAATTACTCTATTGATTCGAGTAGTTAGAAAGTTAAAGTTCAAAAGTTAGTCTTTTGTAGTGTTAATCTAGGATCATGGGGGTCAAAACTAGGCCCTTAAGTGGAAATAAAATTCAGAAAATAGAGTTAGGAAAATTGACATAAAACTTTGAATATATGTTATTAATATAACTTTAAAACTATGTAAGAACAAAATTTGTAGCAAATTGAATGTAGTTTCTATGATACTAGTCCTTTTTTGGAAAAAAGTAAATGTATTTGGTAAATTTTTGAAATTTCAATGTATTAGTACTACATTTTCAAGAAAAAAAAGTAGGTGTATGTCTAACCAACCTAAGTACAAGCAAAAAATAATACTTTTTTTAAAAAAAACTGCAATATAAGTAGACGACACATGCCCAGATGTGCCACATTTTTTTTTGTTTTTTTTTTAAAGTAAATAATTAGTTATGAATTTTTATTTGAACCTTTAAAAAATATTGAAACATGTTTGTCTGACCACCATAAATTGGTTAAAAATTTATGAAATTCATTATTTTTATCCTAATAGCATGGGAATAATAAAATGTGTCACATCTTTCAGATTCGAAATTTTTTAAATCATTTGAGAATTATAGATGTTTTTCAATCAACCTATCAATTAGGACTTTAGTCACAATGTATGTAGAAAATCAATAATAATTCTCTATTAATTTAAAAATAAGGCATATCTTATATTGGTGGAAAGCTAACAATTTTCTCAATAAACCCTTTTTGTTTCATCAAATTTGGATATAAAAAAAATTGTCAAACCACTTTTTGTCATATCATCACTTTTTGGACCCCCATGATCCTAGAATCACCATGTAGTGTATAAATAGACAATAATTATTTATCATTTTTCTTTCATAGGTTTAACTTCAACCATGAGGAAGAAGAGAGAAGATGATAGAAGGATAAGAGTGGTTCATAGATGAGTTACTAAGCTCTAAGATGGAGGAAAAAGATCAAGGGTGTTGGGAGTAGATAGAACCAAATAAAATGGAAAATAAAATAGTATAATCAATTATAAAATTGAAATGAAGCATTTTGGCTCTCAAATCCTTCTTGCACTTCCTAGGGTCTTTCACCTAGGAAGAGAGAGAATTAGGGGGCCAAAATGGACACTTCGTTAACACTCAAGATTAAAGTAAGGATGAAGGATGAATTTGATGTGTGTGAATGTGATTATAATGCTATGAACTAAATGGAAATGTAGACTAAAGAATGTAAACTAATCAAATGCAAAATATTGGAAAACACAGTGGGATATACAAATATGAATTAAATAAATGAAATGTACAGAACAAAAGGAGAAGGGTGAAATCAGAATACACCTAGCCAAACTTTGATGAATCTGGAATGTTGGAAATGTTGATTGATGATGTCACAAAATCCAAATAGGACTCATTCACCAACTGTGGCGAATCAGTCCAGGCACTGATGAAAACTCCCAAAAATTAGTTTTTGAGCACAAAGAGCCAAATTCTAACAAAATCTTGTTTCAAGCTTCCAAATGGGACTCATTCACTAAGCATGGTGAATCAGTCCAACTTCAAGAATCTGAAAGATCAAGGATGGAATCTATAGCTTCAAACCTCCAAATCCACCTTGTATAGGTGCCCACTTCAGAAAATGTCAGGAACGGGTCTGAAAGTGACTTTTACTTGATAAATAGGCTTGAATGAAGAGGGGGAGAGTTGTGCAACTTAGAAATGTAATCTTCAATGATTTCCAAACTCCAAAGGATCCTAAATCTGCACACAAACAACACAAGAAGACAAAATATTGATTGTTAAGGCATGAGGGTTTTCCTTGGTCAAACCCCATTTAGGAAATTAATCCAAAATGATGAAAAAAATGAATGAAGCATGCAAAAATGGAGTAATTTACCTTGAAATGATGATTGATATTGTTGGTCTACAACAAATCATGTAGAATCAACCTTGAATGTCTTGGAATGTTATCTTGAAGACTTGTAATAAAGAAGCCCTAAGTTGCTTGAGAAAATCGATGATGAATGGAGAGAGATGTGAAATAATAAGCAAGAGATGATTAGAAGATACAATAGAGATGTAAAAATGAGGATAAAAATGCTTATTTATACAAATCTTGTGCCTTAGTAACCTCTCATACATCATCATAGGCCGACATCAAGTGTAAAATTGAATAAATCCTGAAAGAAATTTGAAATTATTTTGATTTTTGTGTCAAGGTGGACTCATTCGCCACCCATGGCGAATGGGTCCCACCTTGAGGGTGTGTTCAAGTGTCGAGAATTAAGTGTCATTTAATGTAGTGTGTCAAGGTATCATTCAAAACTAAACTTAAATAAACCTTATGAATGCATAAGAAGGTCCAACAAGACATAAGAAAAGTGTAAATAAGGGGGAAATGCCTAGAAAAGCATGAATCTTGATAACAAGACTTAACAACACTTTAAAATAGGACTTTTTGATGTGTCAAATGATGATTTTTAAGTGAATTGTATTAAATAGAGTCTAGAATGATGTAGAAATGTTTTGCAACACTTCACAACACATTCACAAGACTTCAATATTTAATAAATGATTAATTTATAAAGGTCTAAAACTTAGTGTGGATGCATAAAATGCTTCACAACACCTAAATTAAGACCACATTAAGTCTATTTGTCATGAATTGTCTCAAATCAAGCAAAGGGTCCTTTTTTCTATGACACAAAAGGGTCTGTGCAGGATCATGATGGGCAAAAAAGTGGCGATATGATGGGTATTTGTAGGGTATGTGGCTAATGACTTTTTTTAACACAAAATTGATGAAATGAAAAGCGTTTTTAAAAGAGATTCTCATCTTTCCGCCAATATATATTATGCTTTAATTTGAATTTAATAAATAATTATTATTCATTTTCTATTTGAATTATGACTAAAGTACTAATTGATAGGTTGATTGAAAAACATCTATAGTTTTCAAATGGTATCACATTTTTGGAATCCAAAACATGCATCACATTCTATGCTTCACATACTATAGGATTAAAAAAAGTAAAATTGAATTTCATGAAGTTTTGACCAAGTTAAGGTGGTCAGACATACAAGTTTTTATATTTTTTAAAAGTTGTAATGAAAAAACATAATTAATTATTTACTTGGAAAAAAATTACAAAAAAATATTCATCACATCCAGACATGAGTCCTCTACTTATGTTTAAAATATTATAAAAAAATATTATCATTTTATTGTGGTTAGGGTGGTCAGACAGACACCTACTTCTTATTTTTTCCCTAAAATTTAAGTACTACTACATTGAAATTTTAAATTTTTACCAAATAGATTTTAAAAAAAAATAAACCTAGTAGTTTAGATACTACATTCAATTTTCTACAAATTCTATTCTTACATATTTTTGAAATAATATAGATAACTTATTCAAATTTTTTAGTCAAGTTTCCTAACTCTGATTTTTCTAATTTTTTTGCCACTTAAGGACCTATTTTTCCATGATGATCCTACACATACCCAAAAATAAATAATCATCATTCAACATGAAATAAGAGACTAAATATTTCCAAGGAAATAAACAAATCTTGTAGTTGGATAGAATTATAATGAGTAAAAAGGGAACATAAAAGTGGGATCATGGGATGTAATAATTCTAAGGAAGAATCCATCTAGATAAATATTTAAGAACAAATATATCTCTTAAAGTTCATCATTCTACATTCTTTCCAAATCACTATTTTTCTTACCTTTATTGCATACAAAATGTGTTGGGGTTAGAAGGAAAATATCTAACAATTAAATACAGATTTAATTAATAAAAAGATAAATGAAACACACACAAAATAAATTATAACACAAAGAATTTAATGTGGTTTACCCAATAGGAGCTACATCCACCAAACCACAACCATCCAATGATTTTATTATCTAGTGCAAAGCTTATTACAATCTCACAAATAATTGCATTTTTCTATATGTTGTAACCCCCCTTATAACAAGCCTTTTAGAAGCTTCTAGAATTAGGGTTTTAAAAAGTCATTTTTCTTTCTTTTTCACTGATTTTTCCTTTTTCGGTGACGAGGATACATTTCGAGTGTGGGTATGTGCAGGATCATGGTGCGCCAAAAAGTGGCAATATTATGGGGGTATGTGGTTGACGACTTTTTTTTCACCCAAAATTAATGAAATGAAAAGGGTTTTTAGAGGAGATTCTCAGCTTTCCAAAAATATAAATTATGATTTAATTTTGAATTTAATAAATAATTATTATTCATTTTCTATTAGAATTACGACTAAAGTCCGACGATAGGCTGATTGAAAAACATCTATAACTTTTAAATGGTATCATATTTTGAATCTGAAACATGTCACATTCTATGCTTCACATACTATAGGATTAAAAAGAAAAATTAAATTTCATGAAGTTTTGACCAAGTTAAGGTGGTCAAACAGATGAGTTTTTATATTTTCTAAAAAATTGTAATCAAAAATTCATAATTAATTATTTACTTGGAAAAAATTACAAAAAATATGATCACATCCGACATGAGTCCTCTCTACTTATATATAAAATCTACAAAAATATTATCATTTTATTATGGTTAGGGTGGCTCCATTTACACCTACTTCTTATTTTTTCCCCTAAATTTAAGTACTACTGCATTGAAATTTCAAATTTTCACCAAATAGATTTTATTTATTTTAAATAAACCTAGAATTTAGAAACTACATTAAATTTCTACAAATTCTATTCTTACATATTTTTGAAATAATATAGATAACTTATTCAAATATTTACGTCAAGTTGCCTAACACTGATTTTTCTAAATTTTTTGCCACTTAAGGGCCTATTTTTTGCATGATGATCCTGCACATACCCGTGTACATTATAGCATGATCAATCGCCACATACCAACAATCTTCCACTTAGAGACTGATCCTGGACAACACCACTACACTTATAGCTCCCACTAGAAATAAGCACCTTGGACCCTACTGCTTTGCTATACTTGAATTCAACCTTGAAGTCCAACCGAAGATGAAGAGGAGCTCAAATTTTCCCTTGTCACTGCTTGGAAAAGCCCAGCCTCCAAAACCATCCACACTCCATGTATTATTCAACAATGAAAACCCATTACAATACATTTGTAGAGACTCCATAAACACTTCTGAAGCGCAAACTATCCATGCATTCCATGTGACCAAGCATGAATCCACACATCCCATGCCATGCTTCAAACCCTCACACATGCACAAGCTCAACCTGCTAACCTGTAACAAATTGTCCAACCCTAAACAACTACCCTTGTGGTTGCTTTTATAGAAACAAGCTCCCACAAAACCACCGAGTGGTATTACATAAACCATGTGCCCACAACCATACAATATCATATGACCCCACATTTAATATTGGGTACTTTATTATATTTTATTTTCCCCCAATATTAAATAATTACATTTTACAATTATTTCCCAATGTTACATACAACATAAAGTGGCCACAACATTATAAATCCTAGTGATGCACATCCACCTAGGTACCCCTAGGTGCACCACACACATAAAAAATAAATAAAACATTATAAGCATTATGCAAAGGGTACAACACCTAATTCTAACAATCTCCCACTTGTTGTATACATTGCATAAAGGGGTAACAAATAAACTCCATAGGAAACATGTACCGTCCTAGAATCCAAGTGCTCCATGTGCTCCATCAAGATACCTGTAACAAGAACCAAGTTGACCACCATCTCATCCATGAATGCTCTCATCCTCCACCATGCCAATGCACTAAGATAAGAACACATCCAAAGAGATGCCACACTAATTGTCACAAAGAAGCATAAAGCTTCCCACAACTGATATCTCAAAACACAAACACTCAATCCAAAGGTAATGAATATGCACCAATAGTTGTCAAGAATAAATCAGCATAGATGAAATGGAATGTAGAAAAAATTCCAACACATATAACTATCCATACCTCCAAGGTATACATAACATAGTAAACTCATTCCAACAACATATACACCCATAAACCGCAATAACAAACTCCATGTGCAAACCTGTCAAAGAGTGACTTACACATCCGGGAGATCCCACTACATGGGAAATGTCCAAATGAATGCAAACATGGAATGAGAGAATTCAACGCATCGCTTCGTTAAAATTCCAAAAAGAAGGCATCATCACAAGTGATCAAGGAATACCAAGTCTACTAACAACATCACATAGAAGATGTAAACATGTAGTACCAAGGAACATCCACAATGATATGCAAAACCTACAAACCAATCACCTGTAGAATTTCCTCCTATACACACCTCTAAATGCCAACTATGTCAAGTATGATCTCCTCCATAATACTCCATAAAAAAATCCATAACAAAATCCAACCATCCAATCAGCAAGATCAAACATATATATGTATCATATAACTAATCATGGATGTAATCATCTCAAAACAAGAAGATCAAACTCAAAGTAACCATCCCAATAAACCATCTCCTAAACTCAACATGTGCAAGGAGATAAACATGCCAAAACTCCTCAAATGATCCCTCTAGAACCAAATATCCATAGCTCAAGATCCATATCCATGAGAAGACAAATCATAAACATAATGCACCTAAAAGAAAATGGGAAATAGCTCCCAAGTGAACCGTCGAGTAGACCAAGAGTGGGGAATGAGAATGCTCCTCCAAGATATCCAAGTCATCATGAATCAACCAAGAACACTCTCCTCATCGGTCCATGTTGGACTCATGTCCAACCAAGGTGTAGGCTCCTCAAACTTCTTACTAAAATCTCATCAAGAATAACCATCTCAAAAGCATGTCTCTAACCACAAGAGAACACCAACCTCCCCTAAGTCTCCAAGTATCCATGAGCACCTGTAACCAATCAATCCATGCTAAACTCCAATAAAATGATCAAAGTACTCAATACAAAGAGAACCAACCAAGATCAAAATCATAGCTCCAACTACAGAATCAAGAACATAAACATGATACCATGATCTCACATCTTCTCAAAAGAAGATCACATGCACAAATCATTATAACATGTACCATACCACAACTCTAAACTATTAATCAAGAGTATACCATGACATAATAACAAAACCATCATACAACCAAGAATCACCTAGGGGTGATCCCACAATAGTGGTTTACAATTTTTGGCCAAACTGGACACTCAAATAATTTTTTTTAACTAAATCTTCACTTTCGGGCACTTATGGCAGCTAAACCATGAGGAATTTGAAGATGATGCAAACCAGAGTTTCGTGAAATTTTGTCTATAGATTCTAAATATATTTTTTTCAAAAATTTTGGAATCAGATTGCACTTCTTTTTCCATCTCCCTCGAAAACTAGTTTTTTTCATAAAACAACATTTTTAAAAAGTGGCGCTCACTGTATAACGCATAAATTTTTTCCATGAAGGATAAAATTATAATTCTTTCGAATTTAGATTCCTAACTCTGATATCTAGTGCTTCCACTTGGTTAGATAGTTTTTTATTGAATATTTTTTCTTTAATCAAGTTTCGAATTCAAACCAATTATAATTTAGACATAGCGTGACTATATAATGCGTAACTTTTTCTGTATGTATCAAAATTCTTTTTTTTTTCTTTATTGGATCAAGGACTTCAATATCTACTGCACTAATATTTTTAATTTTTTTTTCAATAATCTACTATTTTTCCACATGCGTAGAATAGAGAGCTTGATTTTCGTTGAAAAACCTACATTCACGAGAAATAAAAATAAATATAATAATTAAATTAAATTTATTTAAAATTATACTTTTTGGGAAGCTTATAATAAGGACTACATACTTACAAAAATAAATTTTAAATGAATTCATTTGATCCCCAAAAGTTAAATCAAAAGTGGTTTTTTATCACAATTTTGATAGGTGTAAAAGAGACTCTATTATAGGTATGGTTTAAAATTAGCAGGGTTCTATCCAAGGGGGTTTGATTTAAGGTAGTTTGATCAAACCCTCTTCAATTGGAATTCTTTAAATGGAACCTTTTAAGGGTTAAATCATTATATTTTCTAAAAATATGTGATTTCAACAAAAAAAGTTCCTCCCAGAAAATGTAAACCAGCTTTGTGGGATCACCCCTAGGTATGTGCAGGATCATGATGGGCCAAAAAGTGGCAATATGATGGGGTATGTGGCTGATGACTTTTTTTTACCCAAAATTGATGAAACGAAAAGGGTTTTTAAAGGAGATTCTCAAATTTCCACCAATATGAATTATGCTTTACTTTGAATTTAATAAATAATTATTATTCATTTTCTATTTGAATTATGACTAAATTCTTGATTGATAGGCTGATTGAAAAACATATATAGATTTCAAACGGTATCACATTTCTTGAATCCAAAACATGAATCACATTCTATGATTCACATATTATAGGATTAAAAAAGAAGTGAATTTCATGAAGTTTTGACCTAGTTAAGGTGGTTAGACATATGGGTTTTTTATATTTTTTAAATGTTGTAATAAAAAATTCATAATTAATTATTTACTTGGAAAAAAATTACAAAAAAATATGCATCATATCGGGATATGAGTTCTCTTCAAGTATATCTAAAATATTACAAAAAATAAGTATCATTTTATTGTGGTTAGGGTGGTTAGACAAACACCTACTTCTTGTTTATCCTTGAAATTTAAGTACTATTGCATTGAAATTTCAAATTTTCACCAAATAGATTTTTTTATAAAAAAAAAGCCTAATAGTTTAGAAACTACATTCAATTTGTTACAGATTCTATTCTTACATATTTTTGAAATAATATAGATAACTTATTCAAATTTTTACGTCGAATTTCCTAACTCTGAATTTTCTAAATTTTTTGCCACTTAAGGGCTTGTTTTTTCCTTGATGATCTTGCACATACCCACCTGTCAAAACCAACAAGTCATAAAAAATACTTCATCATCTCCAACACCTGATGTCAAATAACTCTCACTGTAGCACATAGAATCCAAGAGCTCCTCCATGACACCAATCAACCCCTACTAAAGACAACCATCCATAATCAACAATGGATCCACATCAATGCCAAATTATCCCATTGAACCATTATACCGAGCAATCCCATGGAATCATGATGCACATAACCAAACCACATCACTATCATAAGCTCACACCAAACATGTGAATCCAAGCTCTTAATGACAACATGATAACCATCCTCTAAAGTAAGAAGATAAACTTCCAAACCATCATATCCATCACCGCCAATCCATCACTATCACAAGCTTCCACTAAACCATGTAACCAAGCTATCCATGACATCGTGATACCAATATCCTCAAACCAAGGAGATACATTGCCACAACCTAAATCAAGATCCAATCCAACACCACCAACAATGCACTTGCATAAATCATCATGACATTCCAAAGTCTCTAATGCACAAGAAACATCCATGACACCATGATCACCACCAAATGTACCAAAAAAATGTATGCTTATGATAACATTCTATTTAAAATCAACTAAATAAAAAATATTATCCATGACTCATAAGTCTTTGGACATCATGGCATAAATCTCCCACTTTAAATTTTTGACATGAATCGATTATAATAACTCAATATTCGCAATGTAGTTGTGATTAAGGATTGTAAACAAGCATTAGATACAACATATGGAATTTAGTCTTCACTAGAATTTTCTAGGCATGTAACTAGTACAAAACTATTCAATTCCTATCTTAACCCTTTATCATATAGACATACTGGGTAAATAAAGACTAGAAAGTTAGTTATAACAATCAAACATAGTTGTAGTTAGATTCATGAATACAAAGATAATATGCTTTCATCGTTATTGAAACCAAAGTAATTCATTAATTCATATAATATATGAATATGTGTTACCAATTTATTACTAAGGTGTAGAGTACTTTTCTTGGAGGTCCATTCAAGTTTCATGCCTAATTTTCCTCCTATTGACCATTTAGAGGTTTTCAATTCATTTGATTAGTGTAAGGATTCTACCATCTAAGAAATTTTGTAGCTAATTTCTAGAACCAATCCAAGAAAATTGTAGAATTCACCACTTAGCAAATTTAGGAAAATTATGGCATCCACCACTCAACCAATCTAGAACTCAATATCACTAAATTGACCAATTGATACATGCATACATATAAACACACACAAGTCTATGAACATTTGATTCAAAATTACTTTCAACATAGTTTTGGGTCTTACAACCACATCAATTTTTCCTAGCACATGCCAACAAGGAAATACCTTGATCACAATATAACACTTTACTATACCAAATAAATGCTATCAAACTTTAAACTAAGATAGCCATCATCCTAAGAATACCTTGATAACCAAAGAAACGTGCCTCACTATGGCAAGAAACACTATTCAAATTCAAATTGACATAAAAATTCCCAACTTAATAGATTCATTTTTGTATATAATAAAGAAAAAGGGTATGTGCAGAATCATCATGGAAAAAATAGGCCCTTAAGTGGCGAAAAATTTAGAAAAATCAGAGTTAGGCAACTTGACATAAAAATTTGACTAAGTTATCTATATTATTTAAAAAATATGTAAGAATAGAATCTATAGAAAATTGAAGGTAGTTTCTAAACTACTAGGTTTTTTTTTTTTCTAAATCTATTTGGTGAAAATTTGAAATTTCAATGCAGTAACACTTAAATTTCAGGGAAAAAATAAGAAATAGGTGTCTGTCTGACCACCCTAACCACAATAAAATGATAATTATTTTCTATAAGATTTTAGATATAAGTAGAGGATTCATGTCTCGATGTGATGCATATATTTTTGTAATTTTTTTCGAAGTAAATAATTAATTATGAATTTTTCATTACAACTTTTAAAAAATATAAAAAACTTGTATGTCTGACCACCCTAACTTGGTCAAAACTTCATGAAATTATTATTATTATTTTTAAAACTATAGTATGAAAAGCATATAATGCTACACATGTTTCAGATTCAAAAATGTGATACTTTTTGAAAGCTATAGATATTTTTTAATCAACCTATCAATCGGGACTTTAGTTGTAATTCAAATAGAAAATGAATAAAATTATTTATTAAATTCAAAGTAAAGCATAATTTATATTGGTGGAAATTTGAGAATATCCTTTAAAAACCCTTTTCATTTCATCAATTTTGGGTAAAGAAAAAGTCATCAACCACATACCCATCATATTGCCACTTTTTGGCCCATCATGATCCTACACATACCCAAAAATGAATCATTTTTGTACATCACAAAATTGATTTCAACTACATTTAGAATTACATCATTACACTCACCCTCAACTCCTCCAATACTCTTGGATTCTTAGAGATTAACTTTATAGAAAATAACATAGCCATATCTATAGTCTCAAAACTAGTAAAGAGCATTAAAAGTACTATAACTATAATAATTTCATTTTGAAAAAGTTTTCTATCTTAATAGTTTGGTCAAGAGATCATTATGAATCAACTTCAGATGCTCTCTCCTCTCCTTTATACTCTTGTAGACTTTTATTATGAGAAACCTTTTGTCTTGCAATTTAAAACCAATCAATAGTAAAGATGCAACAAAGCTATCAAGAATAAATTACAAAAGGACTAAACAATTCCAAATATAGACTTAACAAGTCTAGACATTTAATGTTTGGGATATAGATACAGGTTTTGGAAGTATGTACTAATTATGAGATTAAAGTATATATTTTTTATTTAGTATTATATTTTATAAAAATCAAGAATTTCTTATATATTTTCACATTTATATTATTTATATTTTTTTTATTTAATAAATTAAATTGAAAAGAAAAATATAAGAGAATATTTTTGGTAAAAATTGTGAGTATTTTTATATTAATATTTTGGACCATAATCTATTTAATACATTATAGAAAGAAAAGTTATGATAATATTATGCAATTCACTCAAAAAATAGATAGAGAAGTTAAGTAATAGGTAAGGAAAGAACAATACATGATTAGATACAAAATGAAATATAAATAAAAATGTAATCATATTTTAATAAAATATAAAAAGAAAATCAATCATTTACAAAATAATTTTAAAGGGAACTATATTATCAATGATAGATTGTGTTCTTGACACCATTTCAAAACCTTTTCTAGATTCTTAAGTGATTCTTTATATGTTTCTCCATATGTGGTGAAGTCATCCATGTAGATCTCCATGGAGGACCATGAGCATAATCTCATAAGATTCTTAGCATTTCCCTCTAGAAAGTTGTTGGGGTATTACATAGTCCAAAGGGAAGAATAGAATAGGCATATGCACCCCAAGGGCATGTAAATATGGTTTTATCCTAGTCCTTTGGAGCTATCTTTATCTAGTTATAGCCACTAAATCCATCTAGGAAGGAGTAATTTTTGACTGATAGGGAATCCAGTACTTGGTCAATGAAAGGTAGTGGAAAGTGATCTTTTTTAGTGTTTGTGTTTAGCTCCCTATAGTCCACACATACTCTCCATTTTACTCCATTCTTAGGGATAATAACTAAATGTGACACCAATTAACTATCAAAAATAGGGTAAATGAAGCCTACATCAAGTAATTTTTGTAGCTCAGTTTCAATTATTTCTCTTAAGGAAGGGTTCATCCTCCTTTGGGGTTGTCTTATTGTCTTGAAACCATCATTTATTTAGATCCTACGCATGCACAGTTTTGGATCAATCCCTTCATGTCATGGTAGTCCCATGCAAAGGCTATTGTGTGTTCCTACAACACAATGTTCAAGGAATTCTATTGTTCTTCAGTTAATCCATTGTTAACATTCAACATTTTATCTGACATGATTTCCAATGTTTTGGATTCTAATGATATAGATGAAGGGTCAAGTCCACTAGTGTTGGGGACACATTATTGTGGTAGTAAAGAATAGAAAAGATGGGATACTTGTTATGATGAATTTGCAATTATAATATTCTCTAGTAGATCTTGCAGACATGAAAGATAGTCTTGTTGTTTTGGGTCCCTATCACAATTATTATGTATAGTGTGGTCAATTAAGTCATCCTCATCATGGTTTTTTAACAAGGGGATGCATTCAATAGTCATGAGATTTCTCAAGGAATAGTGGTCTTCTTCATCCAAGGTAGGCCATAAACCCTATTCTAGATTTTCATGAGGTTGGGTTGGTGGATAAAGAACCAATTTCTTTGTCACAATCCCATTTGATATTATCATGTTCCTAGACCTAAAATTTATGAATGCATAAGTTTTTGCTAACCATGCTCTACCTAAATTAAGTGGATATCCTGAAAGTTTAAGCTTTAACTACAAGACTATGAAATCTCCAGGATACTACTATGAATCTAATGCTATGACTAAATCCTCAGTGATCCCCTTAGGTTTCACTGTTGACCTATCTGCCAATTGTAAAATAGTTTTTGTAGGTCTAAGGTTAGCTAGCAAAAGTATATGCATTGTCTCCTTAGTCATGACATTAATGGCTGCCCCTAATTCAATAAATGTGTTATTGATAAGGATCTCATTTATCTTAACATCCACTATTGGACTTCCAGGGTCTATATATTTAGGGATAGTTATATTCCCTAGCATAATATCAACAAGGTTCCCTAGGACATGAACTGTCTGAGGGTCCTTCCTATTTCTCCCTAGCTTTTTAAGATAAAGGTATTTATTGTCTTAGTGAAGATTGGGATATCCTTGATAGCTTGAATGAGGGGAATTTTGATACTGACATCCTTAAGCTGACCTAATAGGTCTATCTCAACTTGGGTATGATGTCTTGGAATAGCTAAACGGTCAGGGAATGGAGGCTCTGGACTTGAAGTAGTTTGGTTTACTTGATTTGACCCAGGCTCGAGAGGTGAATTGTCTAAAGCTTCAGTTGTGTGCTCCTCATCCACCATCTCAGTAATTTGAAATGATGAAGGCCCAACCAATGTTTTCCTTGACTTGAGGTGTTCATCACTCACTTCTACCCCATAAGTGGGGCATTGAATCACCTCATTAATGTAGGCTTGTTGGAATGGCTTGTTATTGGGGTTAGGTACAAGTTGGGAAGGTAATTGTGGTGCTCTTGGTAGTTGAGATGTTTCCTTTGCTAGATTGGGCATGATGGCCTACTATTGTGGTTGAGAAGGTAGGAAAGGCTATCAATAATTCATATTTTGGTGCTATCGCTGCTGGACCTTTTACCATTATGGTTGCCATTGATTTTTATACGCTGACCAGTCATTGAGGGTTGTAATTAGAGCCTTGAAGATTTTATTGTGGCCATACATTTGGTTGTTGTTGGTTCTAGTTTTACTGAGGGTTTTACCATTGGTTTTAGGTGTTTGGCCAAGGCTAGGGATACCAACTAGAGAAATTCTAATTACTAATTCAAAATGATGTATTAAAATTTAGAGGGTCTTGTGGAATACCTTGTCTTGGTTGCCATGGCTTTCTTTGTGCAATGTAGAACAACTATCCATCTTCACCCTCCAATGGTTGAAATTTTGGTTTCTTTGATTTTTATTTTGTAATACTTGCCACATTTTTACACTTGCAATTGGCTTTCCTTTGTTTGTAATTGGGGTAGTATTCAGTAAGTATTGCTTCAGCCTCCTCCTATTTCTTCTTCACATGTAGAGTGTCCTACTGAGTAGCTAGATGACTTATAATATCTTCTTTCATGTTGGATAGTAGGTTACTATGGCAACAAAAATAGTATGCCTCACCTTTGAGGAATATAGCACAAGGGTAGGGTTCCTATTTCACACTTTCTACACTTAAGGACAGCTGAGAGATCTCAATCCAAATGTAGAGAGGGAGAAAGAGATCTTGCAATAAGATATCCTAGGGTTGGATTAGAGACTAATGAAATTTTCACCACCAAGCTAGTGCTTGGGAAAGATAATGGAATGCAAGATCTAATATTTACACCTAGTGATGCATGAAACTTGAATATATGACCTAGAAATGCATGCAAAACAAAACAAAAAGACAAGAAATCATAATGGTGCACTTGGGAAGCTGTGAAGACCTAGAAACAACTCTGAATTACTAACAAATACTGATTTAGAGCATACTAGGACTCATATGTCACTTTTGGCATATCAGTCCCAGATCAGGGTTTCTAGTTTGGAACTGGTTTTTAGCACTATAGATTCCAGATTTGTAAAAATCTTGAAAAATTCCTATATTGGGATTCATACGCCACTTCTAGTGTATTAGTATTGTTCTAATTTTTAGGAGAATTAGGGTTTGGATATGCTCTTCAATCTGTACTCTTTCTCCTTGACCTAATTTTTGGATCTAAAACTATTGATTTCAGACTTGTAGGTGACTTTTTGTGAAGATAGAAACCTTGCAAATGAGAGGAAAACTCCAACAACTTTCTCCAAGCTTGTAACCTAATATCCAAGGGATCTTCAAGCTCCAAGACACCTAAATCTACAATAACACATGTAGAAAGAGAAAAACTTGTGGTTTGTTAGAGGCTAGGAGTTTGCCTAAGTCAAACCCCTTTTAGGTAATTAAACCAAATGATGAGACAATGAAATAAGGAGATGAAATGTATGAAACATGAAACATGAAAAATGATACCTTGGATAATGCCTTGTAAATATATAATATAACATGAAATGGCCTTGACGAATGTAGATCTAGATCTTAAGATAAGTGTAGAACATGTTGTGTGCTTTTTGCACATACACCCCACTGGAGGCAGGGACCCTCTTTTTCTGGTCTGCATATGGTGGTCTCTAGTCTTGTTCTGCCTGAAGGCATCCAAGTGCTTGGTTTGATTCATTACATTTAAAGGTCCAAGGTCCTTGAGATTAATTTGATCATTTTTTCCAATGTTGTTGATGCTATCCTGGCAAATGAAATTTCAAGTCACTATGATCATCTTCATATTGCACGCGTGCGAGAAAGTTGGTTTATATATATATATATATATATATGCACTTCAGAGCAATTTTTTTTCATGGTACATTGTATAGATTTATCTTTGTTCGGTTATGAGATGCAACATTGTTTAGGTGCAACTGATAAATTTGATGTTTGTAGCATTGGAATGAGCACTTGAAAGTCCTTATAGTTTTCATCTATCACACAAACTTCACAAAAATACAAGTTTGGGGAATCCGAGCTTAAGTGAATTTTACGAAGAAATTAATTTTGGAGATTCCGCCTTACCATGGAATCCGTGAGAAAAGAGAAATTCAGGAAAATCTAGGAAGGAATTCCACGAGGTAAAATCCATGATTTAACTAAATTAGCAAAGATAAGGAAGGCTTGAGGATTCCACAAGAGCTCAAAATCTACGAGGTGAATGGATTAGCGTAATGAACGTGTTAACTCCATGTCTGGCATGCATCTTCATATTCAAAATAAAGCAATACATGTGCTGAATCGGTGATGGAAATTGGTAATTCAAGTTTGTTGTGGGAATTAGAGCAATAAGAATCAAGGCTAGAGGGATTTTGCATATAGGAGTATTATATCTGAAAATATGAAAAAGATAGCTTTAGATCATCCCTATTGAGATCATTTTTGGAGTACATTGAATTAATGAGGATTCGATGTAAGAAATAAGTAAAATTTCTCTGTGGACATAGTTCTTGAGCCATACGTTAAAGAATAATAGGAATAACAATTAAAGACGCTATTGTAGAGGCTTGCTGCACTAGCTTTTATGGGCAGGACAGGAATATTAAAGAAAAATGGCTGCATGAAGTCGTGCTGTCAAATGAGCAAGAAAGGATTTCTAAGATAATCATGCAATGTGGCAAAGGGATGGGTCATATCTAATATGTGAACAAAGAACTCCATGGGATATATGATAGGAAGGTGCAGTAAAGCTAAGTGTTCGGCCTAGAATTTATCGATGTCTAGTAAATTTATGGTAGATTAACATGTACAGACAATTCATAGTGGAGAGCAACCTTTGAAGATATCACAAATTAATGGTTAGAATAGAACACATGTTTTGGGAAATCCACATGATGAAATTTGCGAGGAAATGAAAATTCAAAAAATCCAGCACAAGGTGGATTCCCTGAAAAGACTAAAGTTTAAGGAATTCCTGTCATGTTGAGATCCACGAGAGGAGAAAATCCCCGAATCTTAAAAATCCATGAAGTTCTAAAATTTAGATCGTGGCATTTTACGAAGAATCACTTAGCAAATCAATTCTTTATATTGAGGAATTCATGTTTCAGTGTTTGAAAATCACAAAGTAAATGAGGACCGTTCAGAGAATCTGTCCTATCACAGATTACCCAACGAAATAATGTTCAGAGAAACCAGGTGGCGCTGGATTCCGCGAGGAACAAAATTCTATGAAAGTTAAAAATCCCTGAGACACGGAAATTCACGAGATTCTTTTTCTTTCTTTAGCGCGGGTATTTCAAGAAACTATGTAAGAGGGTGATGATTGCGATGAATCCTGGGTTGAATGATCAGTTTATAAAATGATGAGAAATTGAATCTGATTATAGAGAAATATCTGTAACATCTATGTCAGCTTTATTTATTAGGCAGTCAGAGGATTATAAAATAATGAAAAGGAGTGGTGCGTAGGTGAAAGCGATCGCAGCAATAACGAATAGAATTTGTGAAGATGTGTAGAGTTGCAGAAGTTCAGAGAATATGTCATATGAAGGAATCCTCAAGTTCATTGAGCATTCTGAAACCCATGTGATAAGTGGCATCTATGATAAAAGGTAGGCGTGGGTATCACCGTTCAAAGAAGACTCAAGTCAAATGCTCATGTAGAATCGGCTGCCACATTACGGCGAGCAATTGCAATCATTTATATCTCAAGTCTAGAAAGGTGAATGCATAATGATTACTGTTCAGATTTCGTGAGAAGAGAGCATTATATATATGGATTCAAGTCTTTCCTCCTGTTGAGGAATCTGCATTTCCATGATATATTTCTTTTATTTTAGCAATGGTTGTAATGCAGTGAGTTTCGTTTATTTGCTTTGAGATATCAACTCGGTGAGGCCGCAGATTCTATGGTGAATTATAACTGAAGGTTATCCATGTAATTACAAGGAATCAAAACTATATTAAAATTCTGCAAAGTTCTGATGTTGATGATCGAAGGAATTAAAGGTGGCGGTTTAGCATTCGATTGAGTCTAATGTATGTGGATAAAAATGCGGGAACAGAGTCTTTGAATTTGATTGCGATGAGCTACCACCGAGTGAGGCAATATTCGTGAATAGTCCTTTCATGCATGATGGCTGGTAATAAACAAGTGGGATTTTACAAAGGAATATATGCTTATCTATATGGCTTTAATGTTCAAGGTGAGAACTTTAATAGTGGGGTTTATGGTGGTCAGTCATCCATACTTTCAAAGGAGTAGCTATGCCAATATTCGAAAACGTGGAGGGATGCCTATTTCTGAGAGATCACCGGAGCGAAAAATTCATTCCAAATAGTGTGGGACTGGTATGGTAGATGTGCAATTCAATTATGTATCTATTTCAAACCATCACCAGGGATGGACAAGTTGGTGAATGTGAAAATATTTTGTGGCAGTGGTGATTTCAATTTGACTTTAGCCTGGATTTAATTTGAAAGTTCCCACAGTCATTTCTTGGTTACCACATTCACTATTTAATGATTTGTTTCTTTTCATTTTGAATATGATCTATGAGTGTTGGATAAAGCAAAATTTATTATGGGTAATGGCATTTATTCGCTTATGACAAATCACAATATTAATTAATGTTTATGGGGATAGTGAGTTTAATGGAATCTTGTTTTGTTGATTGAGTGTAGGCCTATTATGATTGAATCCGAAGTATGATGATGTGTAAAAGATGTCAGACTAAGGAATTAAGCCAAAATTTCAAAGGTGGTACTGTTACATGAGGTACCTACATAAGAAAATGTGCACAAGGAGGGGTTTTCAAATTGTTTAAGATGTGCCCACATATGGAAGTGTGTCAAACTCTATTCATTTCCAAGAAGGTTCTAGAATTGCAATTTGATTGCAACCCAAGATTTAATGTGAGATGCCTACATGAGAATCCATGCCAAGGTTATGCCGAGCTGGAGGATATTTCTAGAAGATAATTGCAACATGTGGAGCTGCTTTATTTTATCAAATCATAATTTTTATCAATTCCAAGGTGGTAGGAGGCCGAGCTTTTTCATTGCTCTAAAATGTAACTGAACTTATGTAATTGGATGATGATGTATCACATTTTCCAACTTGATGTAACTTCCTGATGCTTCTAGAAGAGTGATATGGGACTTTGATTTAATTTAGTCCTTTCCATTGAAATTGAAATGTAATATCTATAAAGGGCCTTTTCCTTCTCATTTGTAAGGGGTTAGAAAGCCAAAATTGGCTAAGTTAGAATTAGTTAGAAAGCTAGAATTGGCTATGTTAGGAGAGGATAGATTTCACAAGTCAGTAGTTGTAGGAGAGGAGAGACATGGAAGACTGTTATCTAATTGCTAGAGAAGTTAATGCAATTGAGTTGTTGATTTGGAAAACTTTGTGTTGAGCTTTGACAATCTTATGGTCTCTTGTTCTTGATTCTCAATGTTAGATGTTAGTTTTTAGTTCTTTCATGATGATGGTGAAATGAGAATGATGTTTGATCAAACTCCTACTCATACTTTTAGCAATTTGTTGATTGTAAGTTGTTGTGCAAAGTTATTCTAAGCCATACACTGTGAATGCTTATTTACATTGCGCCAGTAATTGGGTATGTGGATGAATGTTCATAGTCTAAAAATATTCCAATTACCTTAGAAGATTACACTATTTTTGTGTAGTTGTGGGCGTGTCCTTGATCAAGCAGAGACTAGTTTATTGGGGATCTGTCCATTTGAAGCACTCATAACTATTGTGATTGATTTTAGAAAGTAGTTTAGAATCTTTCTGAACCCTTATCTCTTTTGATGTTTCTTTGAATTTGGGTTAGTTTTAGGATTAAAAGCATCACCACATTGCTATATTTGATAAGTTATACTTCCAACATTGTTAATTTGTAAGGCCCCTTGTGATTACTAGCAAATCACATTTTCATTGAGTTGTGTTTTGCATTGTCAAGATCTAACATTAAAGACCTTGGGGTTATTTCTTGAGGCTTTCTGGTAGAAATTTACCTTTCAAGAGAGATAGGATACTTGTATTATGTTTGAGTTGTTGCAGTGCTAAAAACACCATCAATAGAAAAACTCTTGACCTTGGATCTTGAATGCAACATCACAACACTAGCTCAATAACATGCTTGATGCTTAATATCCTTGACATGATGATCTGGATCTTAAATTGTCACAACAATTGATGAAGAATCTTCCCTTGAATGTCTTAGAAATGATCTTCAATTCTCTCTTGATGATCTTGTAAAGTTGTGGAATGCCTAACTCTTTATTGCTTGACTTGATATCATGAATGCTTATTCTTACTTAGGTGAAATTATGATTTGAAAGCTCATTTATATAGGCAATCCATCTAATATCCCATTAATTTGATCCTAGAGGTTGACATTCGTGGAATTTGAACTTAAAACCCATATTTCCTACTCAAAACCTTAAAAGGGGCCAAATGGGACTCATGCACCATCTGTGGCATATGGGTCCCACCTAGGTGGGACTCATATGCCCAAGGTGACATATAGGTCCCACATAGGCTTTTTGGAGAGAGAAAGTGTTGGGGTCTTAAGAAATTAAGTTTATTTGATGTCTATATCTAGATTTTGGTTAAAATATGCCTCGAGATGCATAATATAGGGTCTTAGGGGCCTATTAATGATTATATAAAAGTCATAAATGAAAAGAGCACTCAAAAATCAATGTTAAAGTGTAAATAAATATACTTTAACAACATTAAATTATAGCGAAAATTAGGTTTATTTAGCTTGATAGGTTCCTAAATCCCATGTGAATTTGGAAAACACATTACAACACTAGATCAAGGCATCATTATGTCCATTCCAAGGTTAATCATTCCTAAGTTAAGTGTGAAAATGCAAGTGACGACATTTTTCTACAGTACATTTAGCCCCCACTTTAGTGGGAGGATGAACTTGCTTCAAACTCACACTAAAGTAGACATTCAAGAGGGTTCCAAGCGTACCAATACAAAAGACAAAGGATGAAAAAGATCAAAGGAGGTGCCCAAGCCCCTAGGATCCAAGATCCTACATCGAACCAACATGAACACAAAAGGACACGCACAAGGTGTATGATATGCGACATTAAGATACACAAATATGCAATGTCAATGACATAAGGAAGAAAGTAAAACAAAATAAAAAAAGGTGGATCGAGCCTTAACCATTTGTCCAACACGTTGTGGATTAGATCTTAGCTGTTTGTTCAAAAAATGCACACTCACTCTGAGGCAACGAAACTTTAGGTTGTCTGTTGGGTGAGTAATCCAAGAAGGTGAGACACATACACTCATGGATGATATGCTCTCACTCACACACATGAGTGGCTAAGGGAAAGTCATGAATCAAATTGACTTCCCTTCAAAACTGTACCAAAGTTATACCTCCTGATAACTTTGATAAGGCACCACACAACAATGAACTTTGAGCTTCATGAGGCAAGCAAAGCTTTGTATGGTTGAAACTCATGAACAAACAAGATGGCTCCATAGGCATTCAAAGTGTATTATCCAAGGTGGCCATATAACTGATGTTAATGCAAACTAATGTAAGGTTCATTCAAAGGGAATTTTCTTAGTTCATGTAAGGTCTCTTCTTAGGGAACATTGTGCCTCATGTCTCCAAGAGAGTAAAAATCAAAGAAATATAATGCTCTCGGAGGAAATCAAACCCAATGACACCACCAAGAGAAGGACGCATCATAGGGATAATGAAAATTGCACAATGAAACATGAATATCAATGTAATGTCACATGCGCATCAACTTAAGGCATGTCATCCACATCCCAAGCTTGCTCTTATATGTTTATGAAAGGCGGTCAACTAGCCAAAAGAGACAATGACAAGTGACATACGAGGACAAGGGTACCTAACTCCTTGCCCCCAATTAGTGCAAGAAAAGGATGAACCAAATAGGAAGAAGATAAGTTTCAATTAGAGGAACTAGGTGTTTCAACACAAGGGAGAGCACCACAATCCTTAAGATGTTGAATTTTGTTAATTAAAGCCTTGCATTCATTAGTAGAATGACCATGAATTCTATGATATGTGTAAAATGAGTTCTTGTAGTAAAATTTATTTCGTGTTCTCAGAGGGAGAGATATCAAACAATCTTGGATGATTCTTGACAAGATACTCTCTTGATCAATAGTAGACTATGTTCATTTATTTATGTAAGATGTCATACACACACTAAATGATAAGGCTTTAGATGAAAATGGAGATAAGGGTGGTAAACCTAGATATTTCTTGAAAGAGTATGGTATGTCAGTTTGCTTCATGTGTTCATTGTATCCATGTGTAGGAGGGAGATTGTATCCAATACCATAAAAATCTTTCAATTTAGATGAAAGGGGTTTATGCTTCTGAGAAGGATTGGCTTCTTCATGAATAAATGAAACACAATGTTGTGATATTTTACACTCTCCTATAAAGGAAGGTGCAAAACCCAAATATAGAACTTGTATCTGAAAATGAATCTTTTGTATAAGACTCTTTGGACCCTAAGGGTGAGATTTTTTATTCTTTATCAATTGAAACAAGGCATAAAATATAATGACCCCCAATTATCACTAAAGAGTTTAGGGTTGGCATCAACTTGTATAGGTTCAACTTTTAATTTTGGAATGAAAGTATTAGGGGAGTTGGAAGTGTTGTGATCATATGATTCATAGCTTTGTTCATCTGCTTCAACCATGTATATATTTTTGTTGTATTCAAATTTCATTATATTGTGAAGAGTAGATGTGACTCCTTTCATAGCATGAATCCATGGTCTCCCTAGGAGAATATTGTATGAAATGGGTCTTGGCATGATATGCATAGGGGTAAGCAACACTACAGGTCTGACCTTAATAGGTAATGTGATCATCCCTAGTGGTTGCTTATTAACATTTTCAAAACCATGAGTATGAACATCATTAAGTTGAATAAACCTCTTGTCCACACCAATTTTTTCTAGGAGGTTAATGCTACAAACATTAAGACTTGCTCCACTATCTATGAGAGTGCACCTAACTATAATTTCATTAATGATCACCTTTATCATCAAGGCCTCATTTTTTTTTTGAGTCTCGAGTGAGGGTAATTCATGTTTAGGGAATGTGACTTATAACTATGTTATTTTCATATTATCAAAGGAGGGTGTTACATTATTCAATTTCATAAAATATTAGATCTCCTCCTGCTTTATTTGTAATATTTCTAGAAATAAACACTTGTATGTAGGTGATGGTTGAATGAGTTTCCATACAAATATATTAGTGGGAGTTTTTTTAAGGTCTTCAACACTAGGCAAGATTTGTTGAGGAAAAGGTAATGGAACAGGAGTGACTTGTGGTTTCCTACATGTTTCAAGAGCAACTAAGTTAGAACTTAGTTCCTATAAAACAATGTTACTATTAGATTGCATAATAGATTTCAAGAAACCTCTTATTTTCTTATGTGATTCACTAATGAGAGGTGACTTAGGAGGCTCACTAAGTAAAGGAGATCCAATTTGTGTCACCATAGCCTCAACAAACTTGTCTTTATTTTCATGTTTTATTAGAAAAGAGGAGTCTAATGTCACCTCATCACCTTCATCTAAGGAAGCTTTAGTGTTTGAAATACATGTGTCAATGTTCATATTTTGTTGCACTATGATATCCTCCCTAGGCGGGAGAAGTTTTAGGAGAACTACAAACTAGATGTTCATGACATTCAAAGGTTGGTTCTTCTAAAATGACTTCATCACAAGTAAGTGAGTTATCAATGGTTGGATTATCTTGTTTATCAATAATGTTTTCCCTAGGGGAAGAGAGACACATAAGATTCGCATGGCTTTCATCAATTATGTTTTCTAACATCAAAGAACCTTTTTCATGACTAGGAAAGATACTAGGAGAAGAAAAAATCATATTCTCATGATGGTCCATAATTTCATTCCTTTTTCCCATAATATCTTCCAAAATAGGATAGGTAGGGGAAGAAACATAAATAGGGTTGTCATAGATCTTAAAGGTTTTCTTATCTAACACCAACATATCCTCATCATCATCACAAGAGGAGAAGATGTTGGGAGATGAATGCATGTTAGGTTTCAATGGTTTCTTTCTATCTCATGCTATTGTCATGATTTCTTATTGTTATGTCCTCTTGTTTAGTAATTTCTTGCCTAATAGGAGAGGTGAGAGGAGAGAAACAAATCGGGTTCTCAAAACTCTCATTGATTAGTCCTTCTAGCACTACAATATCTTCTTCACAAGTAGGAGAGATATTAGAAGAACAAAAGTGATTGTTATGATTACCCAAGGATTTTTTCACTAGACTAACCTCATTCTTAGAAGGGATACTAGGAGATGGATCAATGATGAAAAAAAAGAGGGGAGAGGACCTCATATTCATATGCACTTAACAAAACTTTCTTACAACACTCAACAAGATCCAAAAGTAGAACATGAAGTATGATAACTATAGATTTTTACAATGAAAACATGATGTAATGATTGTCCTACAAATTTGAAATGCAACAATGATAGAGCAAACATGCAAAAGGATAATGAAATTTTAAGATTTTGAACATGATAATTGATTAATTATGCTATTGAACTATTAATAAATATTTAACTAGCTCCCTTCAGGTGTATTTTTCTCTATGCGTCATCCTGTGCATCACAAAGTCAGCTTGGCCTTCTATCTATGTTTTTCTCTACGCTCCACATCTCTACTCCTCGCAACTCTGAGTCTCGGCATTCCTTTCGCATCCCAGGGAACTTCGCTATGCTTCCACATGTTGCAGTTGCAGGATACTTTTGATCATGTTTTCTTGATGCCTCATCGGGCTTTGAAAAGCTGCCACAAAGCCCTCATTCCTAAAAGGTTTTGGCAGGCCCCACCGTTGCTAACTGTGGTGTACACTTGCTACGTATCTGCCATTCGTAAATCTTTCAGCATGGAGATGAAGTAGCAACCACGGGCAACGAAATGTTGCCACGTGTCTCTTTTGCGCCCAACTGGTAATCGTTCCCTTTATTATTGATGAAGTGCTTGGCCCATTCGACACGTGTAGCGTTTATGCAAGTCCTTAGCGGAAAAAGAAAAGGGGTTCATACGAGTAGTGAAAGGCTACCACATGCCTAGCCAACATATCTCACATTCGAGCGATAGACTAGATGAACTGAATGATGTTATTGGCCACTATGTGTCATAATCATTTGCACAAGATGGCGACACTTGTCTAATTGGGCCTTGTTGGGACCACCACCATCATTTGCAGAGGATGCACCTGTGCCTGGAGTGACCAGATGCTTTGTTCCAGATCAATTATGTTGTAACGACTTTGGGAATATTCGGATCCTGGCATCATTGCCAAGGGATTGTGATCTTTTCTATTGCTGCTCTCCAAAGCGGTGGGGCTTTTTCCCTACTATATATACTTCTCTCTATTATGAGAAAGGGGTCCAGAATTTGAAGAAAACGTTGGTTTTAGTTAAAGACACCAGGCCTTTGTTGTTGTTTTATTTGATTTCAAAGAACTTCTATATATATTGAATGCAAGTTTGCTGACCTAGATTATGTCTAATGACTCTTCTTGGCAGTAGGAATGTATGTAATGTTATTTTATGTCAATGAATGGATTGTCTATGCTATAATCTTCAGTCTCTAATATTCTGGAACACTACAAACACAATTCAGGACCTTAGATCTATGATTTATCATGCCTATCATTAAGTCTTGGTGCATCGCCTTAGATTAGACTTTATTTTATTATATCTATTTTTTTTTCCCTTTCCAAACCCCCTTTATAGAAGAAGTTGGCTTCTCTAAAAATTTGGAGGTCACTTAGTTTAGCGCAAAGAGGTCCCCCATAAACCGAGTTTCCCATAAGACACTGTTACCTCGTCAAATTTTGGCGTCAACAGTAACAATGTGAAAATACAAAAATGAAATTAAGCAATGCATGAAATGAGTCAAATTAAGCTAGATATAATGAAATGTATGTAACAGAAACTCAACCAACTGAAACAGACCTAACTAATGACAACAAACAAAAGTGTAGTGTATACACCTAAAAATGGTCTGGATAAATCTAATTAATTAAATATATTTATTTGATTAATCAATCTTTAAATTCATCTACTATTAAATAAATAGAAATATTTATTTATATAGTTCATTATTCCATTCTAATCACATTCTTCTAATTATTTTATCTTAATTAAATAAACAACTTCAATAGTTTGATTTATTTAATTATTCAATTATCCCCTCTTAATTAAATAAACTATATCACATAGTTTTATTTAATTATCATATCTCCTTTATTAAATAAACAAATTTCATTTTTTTTCTTTATTTAATAATATTCCTCCAATTCCAAAATTGAATAATTCTATTTCTCCAAAATTGAAACTTTCAATTAAAATCAATTTTGTTCTATCCTTCCAAACCAATTTTGGAACATTCATGGGAGAATTGGCTCTTTTCTTCCTCTTTTTCTTCCTGGTCATTTGGAAGAATTCTTTATCCTTTCCATCCTCTTCTCCACCAAATTCATTCTTCTCCGTCGATTTAGCTAGTCTCAATCTCAACCCTTGCTTGTTGCCATATCACAATTGCCTTTTGAAAATCTATAAATACAACCTTCTTCTATAGGAAATGGATCCCACCTTTGTGCAATCTTACTCTGTAGGAATATCAATCAAGTCATCAAGCATTCAAACATTTAGCATCATTATAGCAATAGCAATCATAGAATTTTATAATTAATATCATGGTTGCATCATAGTTTATTGTAGCTTCTTTCATCAAGTTTTATGTCAGCATAAATTACAGTAGCTTCATCATATCATTTAGGAATCTCCGTATGGATTAGACTATTGCATTTAGTAGCATCTCATTCTCTAGATTGGCATTTTAACAGTCACAATGCTTACTCAATTTGAGAGTCTTGTGACTTAATAAATCTTTAGAGATAGGGAACAATAGGATGCTTTCAATAGATTTGTGCTTTTGAATTAGTTTAATTTCTCTTAGATCTTTGATATAATGTCTTATTAAGAAGTGTTATTTACTTATTTTACACTTACATTTTTGCGCCTACCATGGGGCATCTAACCCCATGTTTAAAAAAACAATTCTAAGAAGTGTTCATATAGGATTTTGGCATGTTTCTTTTAGCACGACCGAGAGATTTTTTAGCGCTTCCGATGACAATTATAGCGCTTTTGAAGACTGTTTCAATGCTTCTAAAGTCTATTTCAGCACATCTGACAAAATTATAGCACTTCTACAGACTATTTTAGCAGATATACCTGAAGCTTCCAGCACAGTTGACTACTATGTTCAAATCTGTTTTAGTGCATCCAACAAATTCTATAGCGCTTATGATAAATTTTGCAATGCTTCCAACAATTTATGTAGCACTTATGATCAATTAAGTGGCGCTTCTAATCTCTATTTTAGCACAGTTTTAAGTTGTCTAGATCTGATGCGACTGCAGCCAATAATTTCATTGATGCATTTGGACTAAAATATATCAATCCTAGGGTAGTCACCATACAATGCAATCAGGGAAAAATTTAAGAAACCCCCCCCTTGGAGAAGCTGTAAAATCCTGGCAAATCTTTCATACTTCCTGAAAAAAATATTAATTTTAGAGGCAATTTTTTTCATTTTTCGTGAAAAAAAATAATCCCCATTGGCGAATCTTTTGTAACCGCTAGAAGTCTATGGAAAATCCTGGCGAATTGCAACTTTTTTAAAACCACTAAAATATTTTCATTGGCAATTAAAATCTATTTTCAAACCAATAAAATATTTCCATTGGCGAATTAAACCTGTATTCAAACAAGAAAAATAATTTTCTTGGCGATTTTTCAAAACAAAAATAAAATTCATTGGCGAATTAAACCTATTTTCAAATGATTAAGAAATTTTTTTTGTGAATTAAACATAATATCAAACTAATAAAGAAAATCATTGGCCAATTAAATTCAGTGGTGAATCCACTACCGTTCGATGAATTTTCAATGGACGGTTGTATTTACATTTTGTAAGTATATCTCTCAAGCAATAGATTTGCGAATGGAAACCTTTGAAATAACACTAGAACCGTTGGATGTGGACACGTGGCGAGATCAAGGGTCATCATCGTGGTAATTAATCCGATGGGTTGGATTTTGGCGATGAGCGATAGAAGAACTTAAGTGGCAGAAATATGCATGTGCATTAAGTTTGTTTTAAAAGAGGGACTGCCTAGAAAGAACGTAGGACCAAGGCTTAAAAAATTAACAACGTTTTACACAAAGGATGTGGCAGATCAATCTAACCATGATCGTTTGATGAATTTTTGATGGACGACTTTAGTTGCATTCCGGAAGTATATCTCTCAAGTACTAGATTTACGAATTGAAACCTTTGGAATAACACTAGAATTTTTAGATGCGGACGTGTGGTGAGATCAAGGGTCATCACTGTGGTAATGAACCTGACAGGTTGGATTTTGGCGATGAGTGATAGCATGAAGTTTGTTTTAAAAGAGGGACCACCTAGGAAGAACGTAGGACCAAGGCTTAAAAAATTTAAGAATGTTTTTTTTTATCAGTGATACTTTTCTATTTTATTAACTATAAAGCAAAAGATACAGATTCTATAAAGTTCGCAACATCCAAAAACTACCAAAAAAGTTGATCGGTGATACTTGTTTATTTTATTAGTTATAAAGAAAAAGATACAGATTCTACTTCCAAAAACTACCAAAAAAGATAAATAACCAGCTCAAAAACTAGAGTATCGGAACTTCCCTAAACAACTACACCTTTGTAGCAGAGGCTAAAAACAAAATAGAAAACTACACTTTACGTTAACCATTATTACTCAATCTTCTTCGAAGACTCGCCCATCTCCAGTGGCAGTATCTCCTTTAATGGTTTTGGCTTCTTCCACGGACGCGGTCCCTTTTTTTCACGCATCTCCTCTCTGGAAACTTCTTTTATATTTTCTATTGTTTCGTCTAATGACATTAGCTCAGCACAGATTTTAAGTGCTTTCCACCCACGCTCGGCTCCTTCCTGCCACCGGTCTTTAGTGCAACCCTCTAGCCATGTGATAAAGAGGTGATTTAAATCCAAAAGCTCTGGGCCCCCACCATCCATTCCTTCTATTTTTACCAACCCTACTCTTGGTATCGCCTATTGCATAATGCTTTCCATGTCCACTAAAAAATATTTATGCACTAGAGTTTTCATTACTCTCCTCACCTCATTCACCAGTTCTCCTAAGTCTAAACCCCAAGCCATGACCAACAAATAGATATCCATATTCGTTCTGAATCTATGTGTCAATTTTTTGAATCCATCCCCCAACATTATTTGAATTGCTTGCACAACTTGCTCTTCCTTGTAGAGAAATAAACCTCGCAGCCTCTGCACAGACGCTTTACCCACAAAGGGGTCCAGCTTCCTCCGCGATGTCATGGTGAAGCTGGCCTCCATTGCTTTTTTGTTTCACTGGCTTCCAACCTATCACCCACCGCCGAAAGGATACAATCCTATTATACTTACACTTGAACTCGAAGAAGCATCGAGGGTGATAGGTTAAGGTGAATGTCATTATAACACCTCATTTCGCTAGCTTTCTCCATAAATGCACCTGCCACCGTGCTTGTCACATTTCCTATCTTAATTCACCAAAGTTGAGGTTTTGGTACTTTTCCTAACCTTACTACCTTAGTAACTTAGTTGCAAGTCTTTCTTGGTCGTCTTTGTATTCGGTGGGTCAGAAGTTTCAAAAAAATTAAAACTTCAGACTTTGGTTCTAAGGTTCCAAATTTTAGCAACCACACGAGATTATGGATTGTCACCTTTCCTATCTTAATTCAGCAAAGTCGAGGTTTTGGTACATTTACTAACCTTACTACCTTAGTAACTTAAGTCTTAGTTGCAAGTATTTCTTGGTCGTCTTTGTAGTCGGTGGTTCGGAAGTTTCAAAAAAATTGAAACTTCAGACTTTGGTTCTAAGGTTCCAAATTTTAGCGACCACGCGACATGATGGACCAAGACCGTTCGACGAATTTTCGATGGATGGCTGTAGTTGCATTCTAGAAGTATATTTCTCAAGCACTAAATTTGCGTATGGAAACCTCTGGAATAACACTAGAATCATTAGATGTGGATGTAACACCCCTCCATTTTTCTCTTTGATCGAACAATGTTCTTCTATGATATGTCTTATTTCTGTTGCATTGTGACTTTGGAACTGGGTTATTTTAACCGCTATTTGTTAAGCGATGTAAACATTATGTTTTGATGTGATGGTACTTTATTCAGATGTTATTATTATTTCATGTTATGGATTAAATTAGCATGTATGTGAATTACTGATGCTTTATGTTTTGATTATATCATTGATGATTAGATGCGTCGGTTAGTGACATTGTATTGGTGAAGGGGATGGGATCACATCACTCGCACGCGAGTTCCCTGTGATTCTGCGATTTCCTCTTCACGGTGTGTTTTGATATTTATATATATATGTATGCATGTTCGACACTCGTGTTGTGTGTAGGATGCAGGTACAGGACATTGACTCCACCTGATTTCACAGGTCTGAGCATGTCCCTTGTTCAATGGAAAACGATTGGGAGATAGTAGCTTGTGTTTCTGTGTTGTGACATCACCCTAGCCATAGTGGGTCATCGGGTTGTCAGTTGGGATAAGCTGTTTGTCTTGTCATTTCGTCTCTCCTTGCTTGCGTGATTTAAATTTCCTAGTGAAATGGTGTCTGCTTTATTTAATTTTATTGCCAAAATTCATAAAAGGGTGCTTATTAATTAATTGATTAATTTAATTCAATCGATAAAAAGATCTAATCATGAATTAGATTTATTGTTGATTAATTAAATTAGTTCAAGGGTGTTAGTATTATTATATATTGTGGCAAATCAAAAAAAATATAAAATAAAATAAAATAGAAATTATCTTGCATTCCTCTTGTTATAGAATAAAATTAAAAATGATTTGTTTTCAATGTAATAGTTGGTTTCAATTTTGTGAAATAAAGTGAGTTTAGTTATCATTGTGGGGTAAATGGAATTTTGTTTTAAATGATTATTATGCATTTGAAAAGGAAAATAAAGTTGTTTTATTAATTTCCAAAAAATGAAAATATCCAAAAAAATATCTAAATTGCAATAACTTTTGGTGGGTGACTAAATTAGGGGTTTGACATTTTTGGAGAGGGCATAAGGAAAATGGATTTTCTTTTTGAATTATCTTTTTCATAATTGGAAAAATTGGGAGAGAAAATTTGCATGGAAATTCTTGGAAGAATTTGAAAAAAGAAAAGATTGAAGATTGGGGAAGCTTGGAAAAAGAAGAGGGCAAACCTCCATTGAAGAACCTCAAGCTTGGAGAGAACACAAGGTTCTTACTTGTTTATCTTAAATTCATTTTGATAGGAAATTTAAATTTGTTCATAATCCTTGAAAGATTTAATCTCTTTGTAAAACCCATGCCAAAATCCTACTTTAAATTTGAAAACATGAACAAAAGAGGGTTCCTATTGTGTTTGAAATCAAAATTGTGCTTGCAAATTTAAATCTACTGGTTATGAGGAAAATTTCTTCAATTTAACTATTTTTTTTAGCAAATTAAGCTTATATATATAATATATATATATATATATATGCATATATATATTTGATAAAATATATATATATCCATATGCATATAAATATATATATATATATATATACATGCTTTTATGTTTTCAATAAAATCCTGGTTCGGATTTCTATTTTCACGTCTGGGTTTTTACCAGAAACGCGTTTTTCTAATGATAAAGGATTTTATTATAAAAAAAAATTATGGGGTTCGGGCGGGGCTTTGGACCCCCATGGGCGCCCCCATCACTGGGGAGCGCTGCCCTCACAGGCCGCGGACCCCAGTAATGGTGGTCGCGCCCCTGTGTAAACAGGGCCGCGCCCATGGTATTTAGGGCTCGGCTGTGGTTTGTTTTGGCTTTTTATTTTTTTGGTTACTTTAATATATATAAATATTATTATATATATATATTATATCTTATAAATTATATATAATATATATATGTAATATATATTATATTATATTTTTACTTTGTATTATTTTTTTTATTTTTTTTGCTGGAATGGGTGACCCCTATAAAGCTACTTGCGCCTGGTAAACTTTTAACGTGACCGGCGGCGCTGGCGCGACCGCCCTCCGGTACCACGGGATGGGGGAGACTAGAACTCGTGTACTTTGTATTATTTTAGTTTTAATTTATTTTTATTATTTTTATTATTATTATTATTTAAATATATTTAAAATATATGTATTATATATATAATAATTAAATATTATATATATGTATTATATATATATAATAATTAAATATTATATATATGATATATATATATATATACATTAAATATGTTAAATAATAAGAATATTTAAACTAAAGAAAATAAAATTATTACTTTATACTTGTAGTTAAATACTTTTTTTATATATATTTAATATATATATGCAGTTATATATATACATAAAGTTATATAATCATATATGTATGTTAATATATACATGCATTAAATAGGGGTATTTTGTGAGTATTGTAAGATTAGATGAGAAAGAAATGATTAGAAATAAAATGTTATTTTATTTAAAGAGATTGTATTTAAATTTGTTTGTTTGATTAAGTAAACGAAAATCAAATGTTTAGTTTGAGATTCAGTAATGTTTCACAGCGTAATTTGAATTCTCGTTCACATGAGTGCGAAAAGAATATGATGTAATTAATTAGTTGAATACACTATGTTGATGAGTGAATTGGATTTATGAAATCCTAATGTTAGTTTTTTTTCTAAAAATGCATGTACTACTCCTCTAGTGTTGTCCTGGTATTCTCGATGTTGGACTATTTAATCTTTGCTTTGAAAATATTCCATTGAGGTTGTCATATTAAGAGTAAGGGTTGTCGGTATGTCGGTCAAACTTGTGGGTTATTTGGGGTAGTGCACGTGGTTGTAGTTGTGTGATCACCGGTTAGCATGAACAGGATTTGTGTTATGTTTTGGTTACCGTGTATTATGAACGGGTTATACGACCTTATGTGTTAAGGTTGGAATTTGGGTTTTTCAGTTTGTACATGTTGTCTACCCTTGAATTGGGGATTTTGTATCCCCGTGTTGTCAGTAGGAGAGTGGCCCTTTGTGGGGGTCCGATGCCCAAAGTGGTGTCAGGGTAACTCACCTAGGGTTTAATCAAGTGATAATTTAAAAGAATTAATGGGAAACTCCACACTAATAAAGTTAATGAATGCCTCTCTCGTGGAACATGCATTGTTAAGACTCGAGATGAGATGAGATGCATAGTTTTGCGTGAGGGTCCGACGCCAGTAGAGGCAAGCCAGGGTAACCCATGATGGGGTTCCGGTAGTCTAGGAAGGTTGAGCTAGGGTAACTCATGGCAATTTATGTATGACACTCTTCCTACGTCAACAACTAGTCAGTTATTGTGTGTTGTACAATGGTGCACTTGTCCTATGAAACCTAGAAGCAATGTATTGTCTTGTGAGTTTTCTTGCTATGTTAAGTGATGTTGGTATTTGAGTCGGTTCAGTTATGTTTAGCCTTTGTCTAGAGGTAGTTGGTCTTGACCTAAAACCCTTGTTACTATCTCCTAGCATGGGGTGTGAGCCTTTGGGTTTCACTTGGTTGTGTGGAACGTGCACCTTACACCGTTGGCTTTGTTCGTGATCGTGTGGACGAGACTTTCATGTTGGGGAGCTCGTTGATTCCTGTTACTCTTCTAATTCTTTCATTCCAGCTATTCTTGTATTTCATTACCCCTCAATTGTATCAAGGTGGAAATTGTAATATTTTATCATGTTATTTGATCTACCTCATTCGGGGAATGAGTGTTGTAATTATATTGTAAACAATCATTATTGGATATCATGTTGTATCTTTTAGTCCTTGATGTAATTATCCTGTATGGAATGTATGTACTTTAATTCCTTAATTGTATGATGCTCTGTTTTCATTCCTTGGTTGTTTTATTCAGGTTTAAGTAATCTTTGTCTCGTAGCCTTAGGGGATGTTTGCAAAGCATAGTGAACTTGTATGTTATTGTTCTTTTAAAAAAAAAAAAATTGTTGCATTTGGTTAGTGAATTGCAACTTCCCCTAGGGTTGTGTGGCGGGGCATTACACATGGTATCAGAGCCCAGGTTTAAACATTGGGTACTCTGGGATTATGGTGGACCCATTATGCTTGTAGAGTGTAGGTTTTGAGTGGTGTGTCTTGCCTAATACATTGAGGTGTCTATGCAGGAGTATTCCTCCTAGACGCGAAAGAGGTGGAGGTCATAGACGTGGTCGTTTAGGTGATCGCGTTGGGGAACAACAGGACTTACCTCCACATGTTCGTCATGAGCCTAATCATGAGGAGCAATAGGCTTCTCAGAACATTCAGGGAGAGGGTAATCAGAATCCAGATCCAGGAGGGATCAAGGACGCTCAGTTGCGTTAGTTGTTAGAGGAGACCCTTGCCCTTCTTGGGCCTAGGCAGGAGGTTGAGCCAGTGGTTGTTAGAGAGAGAGGAGTACTAGATCAGTCTGATTCAGAGGTAGCAGCCCATATGAGGCACTTGCTTAGAGCACGACCACCCATATTTGATGGATCAGGCAGTGGTTTGGAGGCAGAGACATGGCTCATTGACTTGACTAGGTGTTTTGCTATGCACCCATATAGTAGCAACACTCGAGCTAGGTGCGCCATCATGCACTTGAGGGGATTTTGCTCCACCTGGTGGAGATTGGAGGAGCAGAAGCTCCACATGGACATTGGTACGGTATCTTGGGAGTTGTTTCTAGAGAGGTTCCGAGATAGATTTCTTTCAGAGCATTGGAGGCAGCGTCGAGGAGACGAGTTCCATGCCTTGCAGTAGATGGATATGATAGTAGATCATTATGAGCGTCATTTTTATGAGCTCAAGCAATATGCCGGTATAGGTGACGATGAGAGTATGCTTGTGCAACATTTTGTTAGGGGCTTGAATGCCCTGATCAGTGGTGGAGTTTGAATATTTGAGCTGAAGACCATGGAGGTAGCTGTGGATAAGGCTCGAATTGTGGAGGAAAATTTAGCTTTGGCTTTCAGTGGTCAGTCGAGAGTTCAGTTTGGTAGTGCACCTTCCTTTGGTGTTGGATCTCAGGGTAGTCAGTCTCAGGTTGCAGGTGTTCCCAAGGGGAATCAGGAAACCGCAAAGAGTGGGCAACATCAACCTTCGCAGTCAGGGCAACAGAATTCTCAGTCCCAGCACGGTGGTAGTTGCAAGCAGAGGAAGAGGGACCAGAGTTGGATTCGAGCTCATCGTGATCGCTACGATCAGCCTGCTTAGAGTTCCCAGTCAGCGTATAGTGGAGGTGGCTTTTCGCGGCCTAGTGCATCTCCTGAGGTTAGAGAGTTCAGTAGAGGGACAGGATGTTTCGCTTGTGGTCAATAGGGCCACATTGCTCGTCAGTGTCCGCAGCGGGGTGGTTCTGGTTTTAGTCAGAGACCATTGGCTTCTGAGCCAATTGTAGGTGATGCAGGCAGATCACATAGGGTACTTACTGCAATGGATACCCGTTAGGCTGGGCATCAGGGTGTAGTTCATCCTTCAGCATCAGGAGTTCATCCTCAGGGATCTAGTTTTTGAGTGTGTTTGAGGGAGCTTTATCCCTTCTTGTTTGCAGGCTTCCAGGAGTAAGCCTGACCCTAGGGGGGGAGGATGTAACACCCCTCCATTTTTCTCTTTGATCGAACAATGTTCCTCTATGATATGTCTTATTTTTGTTTCATTGTGACTTTGGAACTGGGTTATTTTAACCGCTATTTGTTAAGCGATGTAAACATTATGTTTTGATGTGATGGTACTTTATTCAGATGTTATTATTATTTCATGTTATGGATTAAATTAGCATGTATGTGAATTACTGATGCTTTATGTTTTGATTATATCATTGATGATTAGATGCGTCGGTTAGTGACATTGTATTGGTGAAGGGGACAGGATCACATCACTCGCACGTGAGTGCCCTGTGATTCCGCGATTTCCTCTTCACGGTGTGTTTTGATATTTATATATATATGTATGCATGTTTGACACTCGTGTTGTGTGCAAGATGCAGGTACAAGACATTGACTCCACCTGATTTCGCAGGTCTAAGCATGTCCCTTGTTCAACGAAAAACGATTGGGAGATAGTAGCTTGGGTTTTTGTGTCGTGACATCACCCTAGCCATAGTGGGTCATCGGGTTGTCAATTGGGATAAGCTATTTGTCCTGTCATTTCGTCTCTCCTTGCTTGCGTGATTTAAATTTCCTAGTGAAATGGTGTTTGCTTTATTTAATTTTATTGCCAAAATTCATAAAAGGGTGCTTATTAATTAATTGATTAATTTAATTCAATCAATAAAAAGATCTAATCATGAATTAGATTTATTGTTGATTAATTAAATTAGTTCAAGGGTGTTAGTATTATTATATATTGTGGCAAATAAAAAAATATATAAAATAAAATAAAATAGAAATTATCTTGCATTCCTCTTGTTATAGAATAAAATTAAAAATGATTTGTTTTAAATGTAATAGTTGGTTTCAATTTTGTGAAATAAAGTGAATTTAGTTATCATTGTGGGGTAAATGGAATTTTGTTTTAAATGATTATTATGCATTTGAAAAGGAAAATAAAGTTGTTTTATTAATTTCCAAAAAATGAAAATATCCAAAAAATATCTAAATTGCAATAACTTTTGGTGGGTGACTAAATTAGGGGTTTGACATTTTTGGAGAGGGCATAAGGAAAATGGATTTTCTTTTTGAATTATCTTTTTCATAATTGGAAAAATTGGGAGAGCAAATTTGCATGGAAATTCTTGGAAGAATTTGAAAAAAGAAAAGATTGAAGATTGGGGAAGCTTGGAAAAAGAAGAGGGCAAACCTCCATTGAAGAACTTCAAGCTTGGAGAGAACACAAGGTTCTTACTTGTTTATCTTAATTTCATTTTGATAGGAAATTTAAATTTGTTCATAATCCTTGAAAGATTTAATCTCTTTGTAAAACCCATGCCAAAATCCTACTTTAAATTTGAAAACATGAACAAAAGAGGGTTCCTATTGTGTTTGAAATCAAAATTGTGTTTGCAAATTTAAATCTGCTAGTTATGAGGAAAATTCTTCAATTTAACTATTTTTTTTAGCAAATTAAGCTTATATATAATATATACATATGCATATATATATTTGATAATATATATATATATATATATATATCCATATGCATATAAATATATATATATGCATGCTTTTATGTTTTCAATAAAATCCTGGTTCGGATTTCTATTTTCGCGTCTGGGTTTTTACCAGAAACACGTTTTTCTATTGATAAAGGATTTTATTATAATAAAAAAAAGAAAAAAAAAATTATGGGGTTCGGGCGTGGGTTTGGACCCCCATGGGCGCCCCCATCACTGGGGAGGGTTGCCTGAGAAGGTAGCGCCGAGAGACCGTTGCCCCTGGTACTGCCCCTCAAGAATACGCCATAAAAGCAATTTGTCTATTTAAGGCCCGCCTTTTTGGCTTTTATTTTTTGTTACTTTAATATATATAAATATTATTATATATATATTATATATTATAAATTATATATAATATATATATGTAATATATATTATATTATTTTTATTTTTATTATTTTAGTTTTAATTTATTTTATTATTTTTTTATTATTATTTAAATATATTTAAAATATATGTATTATATATATAATAATTAAATATTATATATATGATATATATATATATACATTAAATATGTTAAATAATAAGAATATTTAAAATAAAGAAAATAAAATTATTACTTTATACTTGTAGTTAAATACTTTTTTTATATATATGTAGTTATATATATACATAAAGTTATATAATCATATATGTATGTTAATATATACATGCATTAAATAGGGGTATTTTGTGAGTATTGTAAGATTAGATGAGAAAGAAATGATTAGAAATAAAAGGTTATTTTATTTAAAGAGATTGTATTTAAATTTGTTTGTTTGATTAAGTAAACGAAAATCAAATGTTTAGTTTGAGATTCAGTAATGTTTCACAGCGTAATTTGAATTCTCGTTCACATGAGTGCGAAAAGAATATGATGTAATTAATTAGTTGAATACACTATGTTGATGAGTGAATTGGATTTATGAAATCCTAATGTTAGTTGTTTTTCTAAAAATGCATGTACTACTCCTCTAGTGTTGTCCTGGTATTCTCGGTGTTGGACTATTTAATCTTTGCTTTGAAAGTCTTCCATTGAGGTTGTCATATTAAGAGTAAGGGTTGTCGGTATGTCGGTCAAACTTGTGGGTTATTTGGGGTAGTGCACGTGGTTGTAGTTGTGTGATCACTGGTTAGCATGAACGGGATTTGTGTTATGTTTTGGTTACCGTGTACTATGAACGGGTTATGCGACCTTATATGTTAAGGTTGGAATTTGGGTTTTTCAGTTTGCACATGTTGTCTACCCTTGAATTGGGGGTTTTGTATCCCCATGTTGTCAGTAGGAGAGTGGCCCTTTGTGGGGGTCTGACGCCCAAAGTGGTGTCAGGGTAACTCACCTAGGGTTTAATCAAGTGATAATTTAAAAAAATTAATGGGAAACTCCACACTAATAAAGTTAATGAATGCCTCTCTCATGGAACATGCATTGTTAAGACTCGAGATGAGATGAGACGCATAGTTTTGCATGAGGGTCCGACGCCGGTAGAGGCAAGCCAAGGTAACCCATGATGGGGGTCTGGTAGCCTAGGAAGGTTGAGCTAGGGTAACTCATGGCAATTTATGTATGACACTCTTCCTACGTCAACAGCTAGTCAGTTATTGTGTGTTGTACAATGGTGCACTTGTCCTATGAAACCTGGAAGCAATGTATTGTCTTGTGAGTTTTCTTGCTGTGTTAAGTGATGTTGGTATTTGAGTCGGTTTAGTTATGTTTAGCCTTTGTCTAGAGGTAGTTGGTCTTGACCTGAAACCCTTGTTACTATCTCCTAGCACGGGGGGTAAGCCTTTGGGTTTCACTTGGTTGGGTGGAACGTGCACCTTACACCGTTGGCTTTGTTCGTGATCGTGTGGACGAGACTTTCATGTTGGGGAGCTCGTTGATTCCTGTTACTCTTCTAATTCTTTCATTCCAGCTATTCTTGTATTTCATTACCCCTCAATTGTATCGAGGTGGAAATTGTAATATTTTATCATGTTATTTGATCTACCTCATTCGGGGAATGAGTGTTGTAATTATATTGTAAAGAATTGTTATTGGATATCATGTTGTATCTTTTAGTCCTTGATGTAATTATCTTGTATGGAATGTATGTACTTTAATTCCTTAATTGTATGATGCTATGTTTTCATTCCTTGGTTGTTTTATTCGGGTTTAAGTAATCTTTGTCTCGTAGCCTTAGGGGATGTTTGCAAAGCATAGTGAACTTGTATGTTATTGTTTTTTTTATAAAAAAAAATTGTAGCATTTGGTTAGTGAATTGCAACTTCCCCTAGGGTTGCGTGGCGGGGCATTACAGTGGACACGTGGCTAGATCAAGGGTCATCATCGTGGTAATGAATCCGACGGGTTGGATTTTGGTGATGAGCTATAAAAGAACTTAAGTGGCAGAAATATGCACGTGCATTAAGTTTTTTTTAAAAGAGGGAATGCCTAGGGAGAACATAGGACCTATGCTTAAAAACTTAAGAATGTTTTACACAAAAGATGTTGCAAATCAATCTAACCATGACCATTCAATGAATTTTTGATGAACAGTTGTAGGTGCATTCCGCAAGTAAATCTCTGAAGCAGTAGACTTGTGAATTGAAACCTCTGAAATAACACTAGAACCATTAGATGCAGACACGTGGCGAGATCGAGGCTCATTTCTCTCTTTTCAATGACTCGGCGTATTACATTTCATTTAATTGAAATTCTCAATCTTTTTGAAGAACTTGTGGTAGTCGTACTGGTCACGACGATTAATTCCATATGAACAATGTGGCGAGATCAAGGTTCATTTCTCTCTTTTCAATGACTCGGCATATTACATTTCATTTAATTGAAATTCTCAATCTTTTTGAAGAACGTGTGGTAGTCATACTGTTGGCAGCGATTAATGCCATATGAACATCTCAAGCGATTGATTGGACAACTCATGAGTCATAGCTTTAATGAAACAAGATTTGTAAAGATTTCAATTTTTTATAATTCATATCATTCGAGTGACACTGGAGTCTAGGGATTTTGACAGCTTGTCACTTGTCAGCTTGAGGTACAGTTTTCAACTTTTCATCTAGCCAAATGTCAATCAAATTAAACATTTTAATTGTACATGTAAGGCTTGAGGCACAGTTTGCGTGCATCCAGACGTCAATCAAATTAAACATTTTAATTATACATGTAAGGCTTAGGTTACTGTTACACAAATCAATTAAGTAGGTTTTTTGGTTTGCGCGAGCCATGAATCACCATTATGAATCATGATTATACGATATACGTGACAGGTGTGAGGTGTACATAGGAACTAGGCTAGTAGTGGCACTATTGGCGACAAAAATAACTAAATAAGGATAGTGACTAGTGAGCACAACTAAAATAATTCATTGAAGGCTAAAGGCCTTAAAATTGAGTGCAATGTTCGAATTGTCGTAAGGGTTTTCATTTTGTAGGGTTAATAAGGATTCAGGAAGAAGATCATGTGGTATTATTGGGGATACTCTAAATTCACCTTCTTGCAGTTATGTAGTCATAGAGTCAACAACCAATTTCATTCAAGCTTCAAGTTCAGAATGGGTGGAATTGGAAAGAAGTTGATTTGGTTCACGTGACTTCTCAGACAGGTTTTGAACCAGGATGAGGAGCTCTAATGGACATAAGTGTTATCCCAGTGCACGAAAGCTGCAAGTAGAAGATGGGAGAAATTTTACTACCCATCATCATCTGCATGATTTCCCCGGTAATTCCCATGCATTTATTTTTAGTGCCCATCTTTTGCATGGGAGCAATTTTACTACTCCTCATCGTCTACATGGATGGCCAGGAGAGTCTCTTGCATTTATTTTAAGACACCATGGCCTACCAGGAAAGCCCCATGCATTTATTTTCAGTGCTCATCTTTTGCATGGGAGCAATTTTACAACCCCTCATCTTCTGCATGAGTCCAATTCTGAAAGGGGCTAAGTACATTTTGTTTCTTCACGGCTCCCAGTTCCCCAGCATGACTCCCTAGGCAAGCCCCATGCATTTATTTTTAGAGCCCATGGCTGACCCAGCAAGTCCCATGTGTTTATTTTCAGAGCTCATGGTTGACCCAAAAAGTCCCATAATCCATTTATTTTCAAAATGGGTGGAATTGGAAAGAATTTGATTTGGTTGACCAGACTTCTCAGATAGGTTTTGAGCCAGGATGGGGAGCTCTGATGGAGATAAGTTGTCTCTAAGTGCATGGAAGCAACCAATAGAAGATGGGAGTAGTTTTGCAACCCCTCATCCTCTGCATGACTCTAATTTTCAAAGGGGATAAGTACTTTTTGTATCTTTAACAACTCCAATTTCCCCCGTTTGATTTGCCCCCCTTTCAACATGCATATTTTTTAGAAACCATGATTGGCGGTGGCCCCCCTGCATGCATTTATTTTTAGAAGATAGAGAGTCAGGACTTAGAGACCATGGCAGAAGCTTGGTGCTTGCGCATACATTTGTATTTGCACTATGTAATAATGTGAAATTGTCATTCAGTTGTAATAAAAATAAATGGTTGTGCTATTCATGTGATTATGTGACATTATAATTCCTTTTATTAAGTCCTTTGCAACATTAAGTGTTACTGTGCTATTAATGGTTGTGCTTTTAATGTGACATTGTAATTCATTTTATAAAGGCATTGATGTGAATGCTAGTGCATTAAAGGTTGAAAAAAACTTTAAAACACATGTTTACTATTTATAATATATATCATAAATTACTCAGCCGTTCGATGAACATTTGATGTATGGTTGTAGTTGCATTCTGGAATGAAATGTATGAAGCACTAGGGTTGCGAACCTAAATGTTCAGAATCACCCTATAACCGTTAGATTTACAAAGATCAATGCTTTAGATTCTTTAGAATTTGTTGTCAATACAGGACTTAAAAAAAGCACTTTCAATTTATACTGCTAAGTCATTTTATTTTTAAGTGAGAGGGTTAGCACATGGGGAGATTTCAGTCTTCAGTTTGCTCATTGCAGCGCACCGTGGCACCACCCTATTCTGGGTTTCACAGTTTCACTTCTGACAAATCCATTCCAGAAACCCATTTTCCATGACTATCGACATTAATCTTTCCAAGAATCAAAAGTCGGGTAAGTGAAAGAATTCTTGTGGCTACGTTTCATCATTTCACATTTCTTAAAATCTTATTTTGTCAAACTTTGAAGTTTTGGTTTAGGGCTAAGAGACTTAAGAATTAAGAAAAATTAAGGACTAATAGGGAATTCACAGTTTCACATTGTATAAGCATGTCTACCAGTAGTACCACTATAGCAATGTCAGATAAAAAAATACATTATGCAAAATTGCTTAAAACCCCAGGTTTCATTGATGAATACCATGATATTTATGATCCTAAAACCTATGGTAGGCGTACCTCAGAACTTAGATTTTCATCTAAGAATAAGGCCTCAAATCAAATTCAAGTTAATAGTATCAGTGCACCGTGGGTAACTGGATTAGGGCGCATGATGTTACATGAGGTTTTCCCTTGCCCTGAATTTATCATGGTATGTGCCCAAAATTATGATGATAACAAAAGAGAAATTGTTAATAAAGATAGAAAAGAAGAATTTTTATCCATTAATGCAGAAGAAATTGGAAAAGTGTTAGGGTTTACAACCGAAGAATTTGAAAATGTCCACATTGACCTAGAAAAGCTTGCTAGTGATTATGAAGCAGTGGATGAAATGGAGAAAAAATATTTCTTAAACATAATAGTTCAGGATAGAAACAAATTGAAAGGTGATCATAAGCCTCCTTATGATTTGGAAATTTTTAAACCATGGGTTTAGGATACTATTTCCATGCTAGCATTTTGCCTCGGACTAGATAGAAATTTGGAACTGGGTGCATGCCTCCTTGAAATGGTGTATAATATCCATTATGGTGTTGAACATGTCAAATATAAATTTATTGAGCACATTGTAGAATCCATGCATAAACAATTTTTAATGATTAAAGGAGGTTCCACCAAGACATTTAGGTTCACAACCTACTTGTGCTATATTTTTCTATTGAAATTCAGAGGAATATTTCAGACCAACAAGCTTCAGATTTAGCCCTATAGTAATCCTGAGGAAAAGAAAATGGCTCCAATATATGAATGGACCACTGTTGTAAGGATGCATGATTCTTGAAGGAACTATAGTCATTTTGTAGACTACTTTTTGGCTCCATTGTATCAAGCAATTACAAATACTCCAATGCCTAGATTGCCTTTGTCACGTAGAAATTGCATTCAACTAGGAAAAGAAATACAATTGGCTGATTGGTACTTAATGGAAGAATATATTGTGCTAAGATTTTATGGATCGGGAGTACAACCATAAAAAATTCCAATACATGTGACAGAAAGGGTTTTTGCTTTGGAATATGTAAGGCAGATGCAGAGTATTGATGAACTACACTTTACCAGTCAGTAAAACAAGACCTTATTTCCTTCTTTACCTTTTTCATGTGGAGGGATCACATTCAAGAGAAAATCATTTAGTGTGGCACATAATCTTTTGAATTTTTTTGATTTTGATGCTATCTATCACTGGCAGTATGATCCATGTGACACCATTAAATCAATGATTGTGCTCAATAAGAATGCTACAAGTAGAATTCAACATGAAATTAAACCCTTGCTCAAAAACTTGAGAAACAAGGATTCTTGGGATTAGGTCAAAATTGCAATGGATAAAAGTGCTACTGAGAATGGTATTTCTTTTGAGAAATTGTTAGCAGAAATTACGGCATTGCATCGAAAGACAATCAGGAGGTACAACATTTTTTATCAAAAAAGTGCTAAACCATGTAGTATAGTAAAAATGCCAGGTTCTCTAGAGAAGGAAGTTACAGAAAAAAATTGGTCACAATAAAAAATTACTGCCTTTTGGTCTATGAGGAAGGAGCTAGGTGAACCAAGAGCTCTTGCAAAGTATGGAGATAATGAAGAAGACAATGAGTTTAGCAAATTGTGGAATATAGAGCATCCAGATGAACAAGAAGATAAAGAAAGTGATCATGAATCTAATGATGATAGGGAAGAAGGAAGCCATGTCAATTTCAAACTTGGTTTAAGTGAGGCCACAAAAGAAGCATACACTACTGGAGTAGTCATAGCTGAAAAAATGGGTTATGAAGGTGGTCCTTTGGAATCCCAAAGACAAGGCCTTTGGATGGTAATAGATGGAGAGCATAGAAAAGAAAGTAATTTTTTTGGCCTTGGGATTGGAGGTGAAAAAGTAGACCTAGGGCATACAAGACAATTTTTTAGAGCTTGAAATCCTCATACTCATGGTCAGACACAATCACAATTAGGACATGCCTCTGGTGGCGATGGTATGGGTAGTAGTACTAGTAGTGGTCAACATGTTCTACAACAAAAAACTACACACAAGAGGACAACAATACAATATACCACAGAAACACCAGGTGATCAAGGCATACAGAAGAGGCAAAGGATTTTGACAGGTCCAAGTCACACTACCAGTGGATCCACCACAAAGGAGTTATTTCAAGGCACCCCCCAGTGCTAGTTAGTCTGGCTACAACATCATTAGCAACTGCAAGTACTACTACTCCTATTCCTTCACCATTCAAGTATTCCATTGTTCTCGTGTCCCTAGGTTTTGATTACATTGAAGAGTTTAAAAAGAAATCAGACATGAATAAAAAATAAAAGAAGCAACTAATGGAGAGTGCATCTTCCGTAACTTCAGAGCCCACCACAACCATGGTATTACCCACATTTGACACAAATAAAGAAATCATGGATACTTACACATTTCTTGTTCCCACAGTTCAAGGCAAACCAACAAATTAGATGGATCGATCTAAATTCTAGGTGAACAATATTCAATTGGATTTTTTTGGACTCAGAAATACTGACAAAATTAATGTATCAAAGAAGAACAATGAATTGGTGTACACATCATTGCTAAAGCAAGATAGAAAGAAAAGAAGGTTGCAGACTCAAATTGAAAACTTACAGGCAGACCTAGAAAATGAGAAATCAAAGAGGAAAGCAGCAGATAACAAGAGCAATGAATTAGAAAAAAGAATAAGAAAATATGCCTCAGCATCAACAAGCAAAGAGGATAAGCAGAATGAGACTGCAGTGAATGAACTAAAGAATAGGCTAGATGAGAGGAACAAGAAATATGATGAGGAAAAATCCACTTCATAAAAACTAAGAGTAAGCATTGTGAATGGAAATGCACAGTGGGAACAAAAATTGGAGAAGGAGAGAAAAAGAAATGAAAGATTGGTGGTAGAGTTGATGGAAGCAAAAAATGAAATTGAGACTTGTCAAAATAAGTTATCTGCATTTTGTACAGAGACAATGAGCCATATGAAACAAAAGATCTGGGATGAAATAATGCAAAGGATTGATCATTTGTGTGACATGTTTCAATTGACTGATGTTATCAGACAACATCATAAGAAGCTCATTAAATATTTCTAGTGGACAAAAAAATGTGCTAGAAGTAGAGAAATCTACAAAAGAAATTCAACAAATAGTCTACAAAGCTAGTGACAATGTTTTGAAATCAAAAGGGATTACTAATTGGCTTTCTACATCAATGACATTGTCATCTATCATTGAAAAGTGTTTGAGAATGCATGAAACAAAGGAATATTTGAATTTGGTTGCAGACATGATGAAGAAGGTGGATGAAAAGGTAAGGAAATTAACAGAACTTGGTTTGCCAGAGGTTTTTGAGACAAATGAGTGATTCATTGGAAATAATGATTTCAGAAAGAAGATGGAGGATGTAATGAAGATTGATTTGGGCCAGTTTCCTTAGAACCCAAATGTGGCGAACTACTTGGATTCTATCAAACCATTGCTAACCTTGAATGTAAAATTGACTGAAGAATGCAAGACAGGTTCCAATTCGAATCATGAATTGTTAACAAATCTTCAAGTCAAACAGCATCAGTTAGAACAAATGACAATTCCACCACCTGAACAGTGGAAGTTGCTAGAAAAGGTGTTGCAGTGATTTGTGTCACGCCCCGCCGTGCGAACCCCAAAGGAACTAATAACAGCGGAACAATTTTTTTTTTTAAAAGAATATAATAACATACTTAAGTATTATAACATAACATTGTATTATGAGGCACAACTAGTTCCAATGGGGTACACGAAGTGACATGACTACACTAACCCATAACAACGATGATAGATTAAACCATAATCAAACAATTACATAAATCTATTCATTCCCATTTCATCATTAAAATATCCATTGACAATAACCATATTACTACCATAAGCACATAAGACAAAGCATGTAATTATACAGATATACAGTGTTACATATTTCAATAGATACAACATAACGTAACCAACTATTACAAGTGACAGTTCTCGAATACATACAAGGCCTGAATATACATCCCATCCAAATGATAGTAAAATACAACTGTCTGAACATACATCCCGATAACTACATTTACAAATTACAACAAGGTCATCCCAACAGACGTGGGAGACAATACATCAAAGAATACATTACATCTAAAGCATAACATACATCTGGTACAAAGAATAACTGGATCATCAACATCTTCCAAAAGCCCTGCAATAAAGATACACCTGCAACAGAAGGGGAAACCCAACGGGGTGCGAAGCACGTTCCACCCAACCACCCCCGTGCTGAGAGTAGACAAGGAAGGGTCCCCGACCAAGCACAACTAACAATAACACAAAACTAACTCCAGACAGACAACTTAACATCAAAGACCACATAGAAACTTAACAACGACAAATCCAAAAGGCACAACAACAAACCACTGATGATCATAACAACCCGTCATAATCACAACATCAATGAAACTCCAGACATAATATCGAAACTCAAGGCATAATATCAAATACTACTTCCAATCATGACCAAAGAAAAAACAATAAATCACTTCCAGAGGACTACAGTAATCAACACAAATAGAATGTTAGACGAGAGTGTCATCGCATGGTTTCACATGGATTCTCCAGACAACCTATCACAAGGTGCCGCCTCCATCTCTACGTGGATTCTCCAGACAACCAAGTTAAGGTGCCGCTTCCATCTATGGTTCTCCTGACAGCCTATCTCAAGGCGCCGCTCCATAGGGTTACTCATGCGGAGTCATTAACCTTTCGTGAAGACAAGGCAATGACCTTGCCAACCACGGCCTTCTCAGTCCCCTTTAGTCTGTGATAGCACTAACAGGCAGACGAGGCTTCACAATTATCTTATTAGTGTTTAATCCCAACCCGTGTTTTATTACTTAAGTTATCACTGATTAATCTAACTCTATGTGGGTTACCCTGACAGCCCCTTTGTGCGCCGGCCCCCACTAGAGCCACTCTCTCTAAACACTCAATCCCAAAATAACCAACACAAAAAGGACTGCATCAGCAAGACATGATTGAACCAACATATGGATCCTCCGCGAGGCCTAACCTTCTTGCCATAACACATGAAACATAACCACAAATGACACAATCCAACAACAACTAAATCATAACCATGGTAAACACATAGACCCAACATCCAAATACGAGCTCACAATTCATCTCAGATTCCCCACCTCTGGAAGTCCTAAACAACAACTTAGCCTCCTACGAAAGATACAATAAAACTAGGGTTCTCCCATACGACACAATGAAACAATGAAGAGAATCACACTGGAATTAACAATTGACCTTAAGGATAACAATTACGTTTAACCAATGCTAGACTTAAATATTTCCAATGCGTAACAATTCCAACAAATAAATAAATCAATAACCCATAAAACTCCATTCTATTCAAAATACATAATTTATTTCCAATTACCACAAACACACTATAACACTACAAAAAATATATATAATCTTCCCATAAACACAACTTACAAACAAATCCCACTTTTATCCGCACATAAATATATATAATAAAACATACATATCCAGACATATATTCATATCGTTTATTTAATGCTACACTATCAAAGTTGGTCTAATAATCCATTGTAATCATGTATATTCATATATTAAAAATAAATATTATTAAAGAAAATAATAATTAAAATAACACTAATATATATACAAATATATATTTATTTAAATTCAATATAAACCTAATAAATAAATATATATATATAAATAAAAACTATAAACTAAAAACATTTTATAAAAATTTATTAGTAAATCCATAATTAACCAATACATTTAATTATAATTACAAAACTTATCCTCAATTTTCTACTAAATCTATAATATTACCATTTTTAAAATTTACCTATCAATATCCTAATCATGACAAAATAATTAACTTCCAACCGACATATATACATAATTATATATATATACATGTATATACATCTTTCTAAGTATATACATATATATATACCTATTAATAGCATGTGTATATATATTAAAACAAATATTTGAAAACTACTATACAAAAAAATAAATTTAATTAAATAATTCATTTATGCAAATATATACATGTATATACATATATATAAATATATATATATTAAAACAAAATAAACCAATACATAAAAAAAATAAAAAAATGCATAAACCAAAAGAAATTGCATTAAATGAAATCGGACAAATTCGAATTAAAGCCAAGTCAAAAGGGGAGGTTTCACTGCGCACAGTACAAGGTACTGTGAGCAGTGACTGGGGGGGTAACGCAGCCCCCACTGGCTGCTGTACGCAGTCAGTGGTGGCTGCGTACAGCCACCACTTTGGGGGCCGTGGGCGGTACGGCCACGGCCGGCCGTCCACCCCCCAATAACAAATTTTTTACTTTTATTTTTATTTTATTTTAAACTTTATTTCAAATCAGAATTTTTATTATTATTATTTATTTTTTTAAAAGCACAATCTCGGGTTTCGAACAAATTAAATGAATATAATATTTTATTTCATACACAGAAACCGAGGTCCGATTTAACATACAGACAACTGTGTATATATATATTTTATTTTATTTTTGTCCATAACCTAATCTTTATATATATATATACTTATTTTCTATTAAGACATAATTCACAGGAAAATACAGAAGAGAGCAAATGAAAAGAATCATGAAATTAATTAAATATATTATGTTCAGTACCTTCTATATAGAATCTACAATACTGATGACTTTTATTCTATTCACATAAAAATGAAATTATAGAGGTATATAATAATTATAAAAAACATTTAAATAAACCAGTAGTATTGTCAACTAATATGCACACTTAATCCTGTTTAAATATATATATTAGAGATCCGATATAAATTTGGCATGAAGATTCAACAATAAAACGATTCTTATTTCAAATACAATAAATTTGCACAACTAAATTATATTGAAGAAATTTAAAAAAAAAGATTCTACTGAAGTTTCTACAGAAGATTCGAGGGTTTCATTCGAATAAATTTCGAACCACAGAATTTCTTTCTATAAATTTTTCAATACACAGCCAATAGGTATTATTCAAAGCACAACAAAATAATAATAAATAGCAAAGGAAGAACCTGGTGTCCTTCGTCTGAAGAAGAATCCCTTCTGCAACCTTTCGAATTCCTCCTGCAGTTCCTTCTCAATCGCCTCCTGCAGCTCTCTTTTCGAATCTATCTATCTTCAAATCAATTATTTTCTCCAAAGTTTACAACCAAAAATTCTTTTCTTTTCTTTTTTTTTCTTTTATTTTTCCTTTTCAGATCCCAGAACAACAGAGTAGAAGTTCTGTGTGCCCAAAACAACTCCCTCATGAAAATAATAAAAGAATCAATAAAAACAATAAAGCTTCTCTACTTTCTTTTCTCAAAAAGCCTCTCCCCTAATTGGTCCTTTTTCCAGCTTTTAAAAGGACAATTTATCTACAGTTTTTTTTAATTAAAATAATTTATTTAATCAAGGTATTATCCTCACATGATTTTCTAATCAAATATTAATAAAAAAATAATAATATCTAATTATTCTCAACAATATTAACTTTAATTATAATTATTTACATTTTTAACTAATTAAATCACTTTTAATTTATAATATATTTAATTTAAACATTTTTCTAACTCTCAATTAAATCAAATAGCAATGCAACATTAATTAATTATCTTATGAAATATGATTAATTAATTAAACACTAACCAATAATTAAATAAATAATTACTCAACAGTCAAACTACATACAAGACAAAGACAAAACTTCAGTCATAACACAACGACTCACAACAGACGACGGACTTGGGACGGGGACACTTCCAAACCTACTCCCTTTTTCAACTTTTACCCATTGGGTTAATTTATTGCTCGCCCTGTCCTGCCGAAGCAGGTGGAATCGAGACTTATTCCTGCAATCCTGCATCCAAATAAACGTCAAGTAGCACATGTATATATATATATATATAATCAAACATCCTATCGTGAGAAGGAATTGCAGTGTAGCAGGGCACTCGTGAACGAGTGATGCTACACTGTCCTCTCCCCTACTCTATTCTAACAATTACAATATCAATAACGAACTAACATTTCGAACCAAAATGATCATAAGATAACATGATACTTAACTACTACATCATAACTAATTATTAACCATTGCATTATAAAATAATACTGAATTCAAATAACATGATCACCACAGAATCATCATATCGACATATAAACATTAATGAACAACTATTTGAATAAACAATAATCCAATCAACACACAGAGTATCATAAATCATACTAATAATGCCACATGCAACAATTAACTAAACTACGCATCCACACACACCAAGTCGGTGAATGAATCACCAACACAAATCAGTATCATGCTAACACACAAGAGAAACCAATAGTAGCAAATAGTATCAGAAATATGGGGGTATTACAATTTGATTTTTGATAATATGGGTTTCCAAGTTCTAACTCAGCTATGTGTAGAGTTGTCTTTGTTCCAACTCAAACTTCAGTAATCTGTCGATGTTAAATAATAAATTATCTGTATTATTTATTTTTTCATTTGAAGAAAATTTTTGATAGTGGTTTCAACTACTAGATACACTTCAAATGATTGTTGATGTTCATTGTTGTATATGCTACTAAGACTATTTCTAATATGTTATTAATCATTGAACTGAGTGATGAATCACTTAGTAAATGTTCAAGTTTTACTTTTAACACAATTAAAATATGAACTATAAGGTGACTTTAATTCCAGGCATCCATAATCTTAGTTAAATTGCATTACAATTCACTGATCGATACTCAATCTCCATGACTAGTACTAATTATCAAAACCACTAAACATTTATATGAATTCATGCTTTAATCAAAGTAATTTAACTGGTTCATTAAACTAGATCCAGAATTAAAACATACATCAATGCATAATGACAAAGAAGATTAATGACATGTTGTGGTTACTATCACTCAAAGTCGCGGTTTTGGTGCTTTTCCTAACCTTAGTCGCTAGTCCTCAAAGATTTATAATTTATAACCTTATCGGTTGCTAGTCATCAGAGTTTTATAATTTATAACCTTGTCATGGAGTTCTGAATTTTCATAACTTCCCGATTCCCTGAGTTTGTTCACTTTGTTGAGTTACAAACTTGCAAGTCTTTCTAGTTTCTTGGACCTTGGTTATCTTTGTATTCGGTCAGTTGGAGGTTTCAAAAACTTCAAAACTTCAGACTTTGGTTCTAAGGTTCCTAGTTTCAGCAACCACGCGACATTATGGACTTATGTACAGACTAAACTAGAGTTGTCTTTTGAGGAATTTCCAAAAGCATGCATGTTTCAAGGCTATATTTTCAAGGAATGAAATTGAATGACGCATTCAATGCACATCCTATCAAAAATAACAACATAAGTGCGTGGAAAAGTTTTACTCAGACATCTAGCCTGCATTCTCATTCTTTGGCAAGGCCAGTACTTCTCAAGTGCAAACATTGTTTTTACTCAGAAATTTAGCTTGCATTCTCGTTCTTTGCCAAGGCCAGTACTTATGAGGTGCAAACATTCTTTCTCCATGAATTTTCATTTTGCGCTCATGCAGAGTGAACGTATGGTCGGCATAAGGTATACGAAGCTCAGACCTTTTAAGTTAAAAGAATTTTGGGCACACCTAGAGAGAGACAACAAGTCTGAGCTAGATATAAAACTCTTAGAAACCGGGCTAGCTCAGGCTAGAGGGTTTCTGGAAACTGTGTTGAGTGTGGACTTGATAATTGCATGTGGGAGAAGGTACATTCCATAGACATGGGAAATTAAAGCCGCGGATAGGACTGTAATTGTAGAAATTTCTCGTGAAGTTGTTTCCTAAGCGCTAGGGAACCTCTAGAAGACATGTATATCGAAGTGGCAGGTGAATTTTTTGAAGCGAATAAAGACTGGTGTAAGCACTCCATGGCCAAAACTTGGCTGAAGAATGAAAGGAAAGGTAAGTCGCAACTACCAAATAAACTCAGAAGTTGGAGTCAGAGCGGTGTGAGAATTTAAATTTAGTGAACAGTCTTGTGTCTTGTCCCCGTTCCGACTCCGGTCCCGGTTCTGATTTTATTTTGGTTCCTATCCCGCTAGTATTAAAGGTAAGTGTTGTTCCTAGTTCTTTTTGGTTCCGCCTCCACCGGAATTGAGTTTTTTCTAAGTATGAGAAAGGGAAAGATGTGAAAGGTGAGATGAAGAATGATATTTTCTATGCTTTAGAGAACTGATGAGGGCATTGTTTTTCAGGGTGAAAATGTGTTGGGAATGACGGATGCTACTTCTCAAGGGAGTCAACCTACAGAAAGTTCTGGGCAGAGAGGGAAACCTAAGAGGATGAAGCCGCTAGTCTTGATGGCAGATGAGATGTCTACTGACAAAATTAGATCGTTATTAATGACAATGCTTCGAAACATTCAAAGCAACTTTGCAAAGGAGTCTCGAGGTCAAGGATGACAGTGCGAGTTAATGATGGTGTTGCAGGGGGGGCATACCTGTGGGAGATCCTTTGCTGACATGGATAGAGTACATGCATTTAATGCATGTTTTGACTTTATTTTGGACTCCTCTAGGGCTGACTTCTTTTATAACTGACTTATTTTGTAAACCCTAAATTGGGTCGACGCATTTTTTGACGCATTTTGTATATATGGCGTTTCGCCTCTTTTGAAAAGGGTCTTTTTTTTAAGGGAAAGGGGGAAAAGTTCTTTAGACAGGTTAGAAAAGATCTAGTTAGGGTTAGACAAGTTAGAGGAAGCAAAACTAGAAGACTCGAAAGGTAGAATAAATTTTAAAGAAAAGCAAGCTAGGGTTTTACAGTAGGAGTTAGACGTTTTTGCAGTTCAGCAGGAAGAGGAGGTAATGTATCTTCCATATTTTCTTAGCATAGATGGAGATAATTTGAATACATGGGTTTCTGTACACTGGTGATCTTGCTAGATTTGTAAATGTTTCTTATCCATTTCATTACAGTAGGAGCAGCCAGGTTTAAACCTTCTTTATGTTATGCTCTGGAATGGTATTCATTTTGTGTTAATCACTTTGACTTTAAAAGCTTTCAAGGAATGGGAATTTATCTTATGTTTTGTTTGGATGATGATTTGAAATCTATGGTTAAATTTTGCACTGTGAATGGACGAAACTTTGTATCAATTACAAGTTAATTTTATTCTACAGTTCTAGTTTAGTAATTCCTTGGAAGGAAAAAAGTCTAATTAGTTGAATGAATCAATATTCTTTTCAGTTTGAATACCTTGATCTATCTTTTTCTATTTTCTTTAAAACCATTGGTTAAAGTGGGTTTAAGTATGTGTTTGATCTTGCAACAATCTAGAAGCTCAAAACTAGCAGGTCCCTTGAAAATTACAGCTATATTGACCACTTTGTAAAACATCAACATTGTGAACCAACATCAAAGACCTTGGGAGGTGATTAGTTTGATTACTGATTGTCTTTTTCAGGAGAGGTGAGATATTTCACTTTTATCTTACCTGCATGTTGTGGGTCAATTCGCCACCATCAACAGGCCTAATTTATTCTTTTGAACCAACTGGAAGATTTACATTATAATATTTCCTACTTCCCAGCTCAAACTTTGTTTTGGGGATCAGGTGTTGCTCTTCCTTCTTACCATTTACATACTTTACCTTTGGTAAATCCTAAGCTAGAAACCCAAATAGAGAAGCCTGAAATGCCTTTAAACTTAACAGGGATTGGGTTTCACTTCTACCTTATCCTTCCTTCACTTTAGTGGAAGCAAACTAGTTGGACTCTGATCTCCGATGAAAGACATATCTCCAATGTCAGACTTCTTCAAAATTTCCTCAAAATTTGTTTGGGTGTCGGGCATCGCTCTTCCTTCATACCATTTGCATTCTTTACATTTGGTAAAGCCTAAGGTGGAACCCCAAATAGAGAAGCCCGACTTTCCTTTAGACGTTTTGGGGATTAGGTTTCACTTCTACCTTATCGTTCACTTTTTTGGAAGCAAACTAGCTAGACTCCAATATCTAATGTTTGATGCCCAATGCACTACCAATTCCTAATGAAATACATATCTCATATGTCCAAAGCCCAATGCCCGATGCACTACCAATGCCTGATGAAATGTTTCAATATTGTTAAAGTTGTTCCTTTATCATTTACCCCTATTTCTCTTGGCATATATTGGTGACCATCACTACCACTTGTCAAATATCACATGCACACAAGGGTGATTATCTCCACAAACTAGGGATGTACAATCAATCAATTATATATTAATAATGTTGTTTCTAATTCTTAGACACACATAGGGTTTTCCAACACACACATTTCAATCTCTCCTCATTCCATAGGCTATTTGAGGTTGCCAAAAGGCCAAGTAGGAGCTTGAACTAAATAAAATATCCTAAGTATCCATTCTATTTCTCTCATTCTCATATTATATGTACTTGATACATCTCAAATATATGAAGGTTTTATTTTCTTCTCCTTTCATCATACTTTCATCTATTTTGTTTAAACTCGTTAGATTAAAGTGATTTTAAGCTTTTTTTCATCTACAATATGTGTGGTAGAATTTTATTATTTTCCTTGTTACCTTATGTTTAGGTATCCTCAATATTAGTATAAAATTTTGGTTTTTACATCCATTTTGAATGTAAGCATGTATATTGAACACCAACACATAGATTGGATGATAGTGTGTCACACTAGTGTCCTAGATAGTGAACTGTCCAAGTTATTTTATAGGATCTTCTCTATTTCCTCTTTCATTTACTAAAATCTATTTTTAATTTAAATATTTTCTACTTTGTGTAATTTCCCATTTCACTTCCCACCTTATAGCTTTAGCTTATGATGCAACCAAAAAAACCATTCACATTATCTTTTCACTATTGCTAAAAGTAAAATTAGTACATAGAGAATTGATTCAAATCTATATTGTTGTATTATTCCTCTCTATCACTATAATGAAATAAAACACCCTTATATCTAAAAAACTAAAAAACAAAAACAAAAAACCCAAAAATCACCATTTTTGGCAATTTTTAGCAATCAACATAATTTTCCATTTTTGGTAATTTCACATGCCCTTTGAGCTCATATTTTTTCAAATATCTTCCTACCACTGTGGTGACACTAAATTTAAACTTACAATTCAAATTGGAAACGTGAGTTCCAAATTATTAAAAAAATAACTTTCTAAAAACCAAAAAAAATAGTAAAAGTTGATTTTGAGGGCCCAGATGAAAGATTTTGGCCTCAAAAAAGTGTAAAAAATGCCACCATTTGAATTGAGTTCTATTGGAAATCTAAACAAATCCTCATAATGTATCTCCCCATAAAATTTGGGAATTCTAGAAGCCCCTACATTAGTTTAGAAAATATTATTTAGTAAGATAAAACACTTGTAAATATTACTAGTTATATTTTATTATTTTTTATAAAACAATAACAAAAACACTTCTTTCATAAACAAGTTTTACTCTTAGTAAAATGGTTGGTTAGATTGAAACATTTAAACAATGAAAACTTAATCCACCATTTACACTAATTCCCTTTAATTAAACCCCTTAGATGAAACTTGTCTAGGTTTAAGTCATTATTTTTTAATAAATATGTTGCAATGCAAACACATCAAACTTTTGATATACTGTGTTTTAGGTGAGTACTTCAAACCATAGAAATACCACTTTAACCTAAAAACCATGTTTTCTTTTCCTTTTACCATGAAAATGTCAAGGTATCTCATATAAATTTCCTCTTTGAGATCTTCATTCAAATTTTTTTTTAAAATCCATTTATTCTATCGTACACCATAGGAATATAAAATAAAAATCCAATAGAAATTAACTTTTCAATAGGAGAAAATATTCTACTGTTCAATTAACCCCTAAACCTAGGAGTAACCTTTCACCATTAGTCTTGTCTTGTACCTCCCCAACTATCTATATACTTCAAAGGTCTTTCTAAATACCCATTTATGTCCAATGGGCTTCATTTGCTTAGGAAAATCTAAATCTCGTGTCTCATATGTTTTTGAGGTCATCATCTCTTCCTTCATGGTTTCCATCTAAGAATCATGTACCTCAATGAAATGGTTTTCTTTATAGATCTAGGTTCATCATCAATACAAGATGAAGTAGATACACAATTGAAATCTAGTGGGCTCTACTTGTCAATTATTATTTTTTACCTTGTGAACTTGCTTAAGGGTGTAGTAAAAGGATTGTTTTCTTCTTCTAAACTCTTTGAATCTAAACCATCTTCTTCCTTTACATCCTCTTATCCAACAATTTATTCCACCTATGTATCTTTCTACTTCTATATTTTGAGCTTCAAAATACACAGTCTTCTTCTTTTCTATGACTAGGTAGCATAAAAAATAATTGTAAGATCTTTGAAAATTACATGTCTAGAATAAACCATTATCTAGATGAGAGGATTCCAAACATTTAGCCCTTAACAGTAATGTCATTACCAATGTAAATTCATTTTTAAACCTTTAAATCTAACTTACACTATTTTTTCTTTAGGCACATGAATAAATCCTTGTAACCAAAAAAATTAATGTGAAATTACCTATCCAGACTTCATATGGTATCTTATCTACTAGAGAAAAATAGGGATATTATTTTATCATGTAACATGCAATACTTACAACCTTGGCCCATGAATGCTAGTCAATCTTACTACCACTCAACATACTTCTTACTTTGTGCATCAAACTCACATTCATCTTTTTTCTAGTGTCATCCTTCTATGGTGTATAAGGTGTTTCCTTCAATATCACAATTACATGTCTACAAAAATTAGAGAATTCTCTAGAGTGTTTATAACCCTCAACCTTAATATTTTTAGTTTTCAATCCATTTGACTTTCAACAAGAGCCTTAAAATCCTTAAACTCACTACACACTTTAGAATTATTCCTAAGAAAATAAATCCATGAATAAAAGAGTATTCACTAATAAATGAAACATGTAATAAATATATTTACTAATTGGAGCAATATCCAAAAGGCCAAAAATATTTTTGTGAATAAGCTCTAATAATATCTTTGCTCTAGAACTTACAAAATTAAACATGTAGTGCTCACAAAAGTTAAAATCTATAGAACTAGATAAAAAATCTACCATAATTTTATTAATCATGGTACAAATGCATTTTTCACCAATGCTACCCAACATATTATGTCACAACATACACAAAACAAGTTTTCAGCTACATAGGTAGAGTTATAATATATAGATACATCAAGCATAAATAAGGTACCTCATTGAGTGCCCTTAGCTAGTACCAAGTTTCCTCTAGCTAAACTCTACCAACTCTTATAAAATGTAACATGCGCTCTCTTGTCTATGTTTTGACCTTGTAAAATTTTAAAATTTTGTATTCATTAAATTGACAAGTCATTTATTCATCATCCTACAAATGATGTCAAAATCCTAAGTTACATGTGAAATCTCTTTATCACCTCAACTTGATTTAATAAAAAGTATTTAATGTTTGCATTAATAAACCTTGGTCATAAATGTTCATAATCATTTTGAAGTGTTGTAATGTCTATCAAATCAAAGTTATTAGCCATTGGTCATGATCAAGAGAGGTTTGGAATTAGGTTTGACCTCCTAAATGTGTTGAAATTTGGTTTAAATTGAGTCATATTTTTCCTATTAATCTAGCTCACATGAATCAGATTAGATTATTAAATGACCTTACTGACAAAACTATGAGTTTCAATACAATTTCTAGTTTCATAAAATTGCATAATAATTCAAAAAGTTAATAATAAGTTATATCAAACACTCCTTAGTTTTGAAATATTTATCCTAGAATGCATTAAATCTAGATATAAATTCAATAGATTCATAAAGGAAAAAATATAATTATTTAAAAATTTGCTATATTTGCAAGTAAATTTTACCATGTAATTTTATTAAACTTACTCAATTTTAATTGTACAATTAATTAAATCACTCAATCGACAATAGTGAAACCATAGTTTAAAATTTACATCTATTCAATAGTCAACAATATTGTATTTGCAACTACCATTATAGACATGTCTGTGAGATGTGGAAGGATAGTCATTTAGCAACAACCTCCATGGCTTGTGCTAGAATGGGCATAGACATTCATGAAAGCATAATGGAAGGTTGCTTTTTTGTAATTTCTTAGACAAGATATATGAAAAATATCACCTGAATTGCTCATAGATAGGGAATTGCTCATATATATATTTATATTGATTTTACTATGCTTACATTAGTCCATAAAGTTAGAAACATAGCCCATATGACAAAACAAAAAGGTTTACTACAAAGCAAAAAACAAAGGTAATGTAGCACTAATCTAACCTAGTAAGAGACAACCTAATACCACTAGACTAATTACTAGCATATATATTTAATAATATCTATAAAATACACTGAGAGATATCCTTCTCAAGGTGCCTACTACATTTTTATGTGAGAAATTGATTTAAAAAATAGGCGCCTTGAGAAGGATATCTCTTAGCATATTTTATATATATTATTAAATATATATGTGCTAGTAGCAGTCGTGACACATGTAATATCTTAAATAAATTATTTTTATATTTATATATTTTATATTAAAATTATTATAATAATTAATATATTATAATATGATAGTATAATATTTGTAATTCAATTTTAGAAAATGATAGATATAATTTAATATTTAAAAATGTTAAGTTAAAATATATAAATATATTTTTAGTATGTTTATAATATTATAATAAAAAATATTATATCATCAATATTTAGTTAGCATGAATAATAGTTCAAGATTAGGGTAAGGATTAGCATTAGGATTAGGGTTACATTTAGGTTTAGGGTCAATTTTAGGGTTAAGAGATATAGTTAGGGTTAGGGTAATAGTTTGGGTTAAGGTTATTAGGATTAGGGTTAGGGTTAGGGTTAGTGTTAAGAGATATGGTTAGGGTTAGGGTTAAGGTTAAGGTTAAGGTTAAGGTTAATGCTAGATATATACACAAATTAGGGTTAGGGTTAGGATTGAGATTTATGTAAGATTAGGGTTACGGCTAGCATTAGGATGAGGCTTAGAGTTAGCATCAAAATTAGGGTTAGGGATAGCATCAAGATTTGCTCAATATTAGGGTTATAGTTGGGTTTAAGGTCAAGGTTAGGGTTACGAATAAGGTTAGGTTAGGGGTTGCATAATTTTTATGTTCGTGCTTAGGGTTAGGTTTTGAGTTAGAAGTATCATTAGGTTTAGGGTCATTATATAGTTAGGTTTAAGATTAGAGATTTAGTTAAGAATAGGGTTAGGATTAGGATTAAGAGACATAGTTAGGATTAGGGTTAGGGTTAGCTTCAAAAATTGGATTAGGGATAGCATGAATATTAGCTTAAAATTAGGGTCAAAGTTAGGATCAAGTTAGGGCTACAATTAGATTTAAGATCAATTTTAGGGTTACGATTATGGTTAGGGTTACAATTTACATCATGGTTATGGTTATGCTTAGGGTTAGGTTTTGGGTTAGAGATATAGTTAGGTTTAATGTCACTATGTGGTTAGGTTTAGGGTTAGACAATGACTTAGGGTTAAGATTAAGAGATATAGTTAGGGTTAGAGTTAAGATTAGGGTTAGGGCTAGAGATATAGTTAGGGTTAGGGAAAAGAGATATAGTTAGGATTAGGGTTAGGTTAAGATTGATTTGTAAACATTTAATAAATAATTCTTAAAAATATAAATATAAATTTATATAAAGTGTGTGGATATTTATCAAGGCATTCAATTTTTTTAATTATATAGATCAAAATAAAATTTCATATATATATATATATATTTAATTTAGGGATAAGATTAGCGGTAGGGTTGAGGTTAGGATTTGGGTTAAGTTTAGTGTTAGGTAAATTAAGATTACAATTATGGTTAATGTTACGATTACACTTAGGGATAAGATTAGGGTTTAGATTATAATTAGAGATAGATTAGGGTTAGGATTAGGGTTACATTTAGGATAACCTTTATCGTAACTCTATTTGAGCTCCAACTATAACCCTAACCCCAAACTTTATTATATAACACTAACCCAAAATCTAACCACAATCATAACCTAAGTGAACACTAACCCTAATTGAACAATAACCTTCACCCTAGAATTTAATATTAACCCTAATCTAAATTGTACCCTAACCGTAACCCTAATAGGAACTCTAGTTGAACCCTATACTTGACCCTAACTATAATTGTAATTAAACTCCAAAGCTAATTGAATCATAACCATAATTAAATTGTAACCCTATTTGGACTATAACCTTAAACCTAAACATCCATTGAATTTTAACTATAATTGAACACTAACCCTAATCCTTGTAACGCCTGCCACGAAACCCTAGAGAATGTCACACACATAACTGGAGTGAACAATTTTTTTTTAAATGTAATTAAACAAGTAAAGTAAACTACACTAACACATACATTCTCTAAGGTATGTGACGACGCTTACTTAAAATACCCATTACTAACAAAAGTTACTAAATATAACTTAAATTTATTACCCACAAATTAAAGATCATACATCCAATAACATTAAAATATATCACATAAGATATAAAGTACAATAATGATTCATTCACACATTTCATTTATTTAATATTACAATTACAATTCTCATTTCCAAATGAGATAGTTTATACAAAAGTGTTACAATTACAAATTACAAAGGTTCTCCTTGAATAAAATTGAGTGATACAATTACAAGGTATCCAATTGATACAAGTGAGAACATGAAAGAGTTACAAATCCACTGGTACACACGAGCTCTCTAATCAAAAAGTTCCTGCCATCACGAACAAGAACTGGGGACCCAACGGTGTAAGGTGCACGTTCCACCCAACCATGTGGTACCCAAAATCCCAACCCCCATGCTAGGAGATAGTAAAAGAGCTTCCTAGGAAAAACCTACAACCTCTAGACACAGACAATAACAATACTAAACTACACAAGTACAATACTAAAAAAATGGTTAAAATGCTTCTAGATTATAATGATCAACTACACAATACAAAAAAACTGACTGACGGTTGTCATAGGAGTGTCATTACAAAGTTGTATGGGTTACCCTAGCGAATCTTCCTAGGCTTCGACCCCCATCTTGGGTTACCCTGGTGACCTCTTATGAAACTTGGCCCCACATGCAATCCAATCCGAAATCGATTATCTTCATAGAGACAAGATAACGATCTTTCCATTCTAGGCCTTCTCTTCTCATCCCAAGTCTATATTAGCCCTTGAGTCCATGAGCAAGGCATTTATAATAAGTTAAGTGTTTAAACTACCCTTTTCCCCTAACATATTTATTTAGTTTCCACTTATTAAACTAAATCTACATGAGTTACCCTGACACCACTTTGTGCATCGACTCCCATGAAGAGCCACTCCCCTATTAACAACCTAAGGAATCAATTCCACTAACTTTGGGTAAACAAGGTGGACACAAACCAATTACATATACCAACCCAATAACAATATACAACACAACCTATTCATAGAACCAGGTGTCCATACTGAATAAAATACCGCGTGCACTACCCAAGTTAACTCGAAAGCTAAACCATCATGATTAACAACCCCATCTCAAAGGATACATATCTGGAATACTTACAAACCCTTTTAACCCAATTTATTCAACCAACGTAAATAAGAGAAAACACCACTTAGAAAGCATTTCAAGTAATTAAATAAACTATTGTTAGGATTTCCTAAATCCAATTAGCTCAATTAACATCACTTGCAAATACTCAAAAGTAAATATAATTACATTTGCAACATTAAGGAATTAAAAAAATAAAGGAACTATTTAATTCCATTCACAATTTCAATAAAGAACTAAACCAATTTTTTTACTTCAAATTTTCTCAATTACAACTAATGATAAGAATCAATATTTTTTTTCTTAAAAAAAATCATTTTATTTTAAAATCAATATTTGCATCTATTATCATAAAATAATATTTAAATAATTATATTTAAATATAAATATATATAAATATTATTTAAATATATATAAATAATCATTTAAATTCCAAATCATTAAATATAATCCAATTATTTAAAATATATAATATATATATTAAATAATTAAAAAAAAATTAATATAGTAAACCCTAGAGAAAAGGTAGGGGATGCAGCCTGGGTTGCGCCCAACCTCCCCTGTGGAGGTTGCGCTGCTTATGGAAGTGCTTCCCCCACAATATGTGGGAAGTTGTGGTAGCCACAGCTATGCCCCCTCATGCTATATTAAATTTAAAAACAAAATTATTTCACAGTTTCCCCAAATTTTTCGTACGACAATTTCATCTGATAATTTTTTTTTTAAAATTCTCAAGGGACACAACTGCATGTGAATTTATATATTATATATATATATATATATATATATAAATTAGATTCAATTACCATTGCTGAATAAAAAAAAATTATTTTTTAAAGAAAGAAGTTTCCTACAAGAAAAATTGACGAATTACAGAGGTTTAATTTTCACAATTTTACATAGAATCTCAAATCAAACTTACAAGAGGTTTTCAAATCTTTTGTTGTTTTCTCCTTTAATTTTCTATTGTCAAAATTTGATTTCCTACAAGGTCTAAGGAGTTCACAATTCTTCTACAGAGGTTTTCAAAATTCACAGTAAGTTTTACACACATCCCTTCAAAATTTAAAAAGCAATACCTCTCTAAAATCCACAGATCCTCTAATCTTTCAATTTCACAAAATTTAACAAAGCTTCTTTCCAAATCACAAAACAAATAATTCAAAGCAACAAAAGAACCTATTTTTCCTGAAGTTTGAAGAAATGAAAACTGAAGTTGAGCTTCCCTGCAAAATCCAATCTTCCAGAACCTCTTCCAAAATCTCCACTTCCAGACCAAATGTAAAATTACAGAGCCAAATCTTCCTCCATTTTAACAACAAAATTTTCCAAAAATATCCCCCATTAATTTCCTCAACACTTAGTCAAAATTCCAAAATATCTCTTTCAACCACCATAGTTATTTCCTCTTATGCATTCAAAATTTATGTTTGCTTTTAAATAATTTAAAACACAATTTAATTTCCAAATAAATTTAAATCACTTAATCTATGCACTTTACAAAACAACTTTAATTATTTAATTTATTTAATCAACAACTTTAATTTAATTAATTAGTTTATCCATTTAATAAGATAAATTTAATCAATAGATTAAATTACCTTACCAATTGAATAAAATTAAATTATTTAAATTAAATAACAATTTTAATCTAAAATACATAAATTAACATTTACAACCACTTAAAAATTAATTTCCACATATAATTTCTACCGATAATAAATTATCAAAACATCAAAGTTGACATGACTCAATAACAAACAAGACACAAATTGACAACACATTGTGACTAGGATTGTGGATTGACAAGGGAACCCCGTTACTATCTCCCAATCAACAATACCATTGGGATATGGACATGCTCAAACCTGTGAAGCTAGGTGGAGAGAATGTCATGTACCTACAATCTTGCAATCAAGACAAATGTTGTACATGGATAAAAATCATAACAGACACACTGTGAAGAGAAATCACGAAATCACAGGGTGCTCGCAAGAGAGTGATGTAATCCCGTCCTCTTCACCAATACAGTCACATCAAGACTAACGAAATTAAAGCATCATTAATCAATAGATGAGCATATATCAATATTAACAACTATGCTAATGAAAAGCATAGTTCATAAAACCATAAACATCCATATAGTGTATCATCTCATCAAAATATAACACCATCATTGCTCCAATGTCAGCGATCATAAAACAATAACAAGGTATCAAGGTCTATCAAAGTAAAGGTATTGTCTAATAGCATAAGCAAATCGAAACACATAGTAGCAACTGGAGAGGCACTACAATCCTAGTCTAAAATTTTATCCTAATTGAACCCTAAGTGTAATTAAACCCTATCCAAAACCTTAATTAAACCTCATGTATTCAAATCTTTGTGAGGCTTATTTCATTTAGCAATTTCTTATTGATTTATATTTTAAATCTAATTGAATTCTTTCCCTAATTATACCCTAACTTTGATTGAACCTATTTCACTATGGCATCTCCATCCCTGTTACCATATCCAATTTTAACATATTCTAGTGACCACATTTTTTATTTTACCTAATTCATTATTATAAGAACTTTCAAAAAAATATTTTTTTATGTTGAAGATTATGAGATTTTTATGAATCTCAACCATATAATTATATTTAAATCTATAAAAAAATAAATCTAAATTTGCATCAAATTATTTATAGTAAATAAACCATGCCTATTGAATTATTTGACTTACATGCTAATGATCATGTTTCAAAGCCTTTACAAATTAGGTATTAAATTTTATTACAAACTCATTATAATTTCTTTCAATATTTAGATTTTCACCAATCATCAAATTAAGATTAATTTTATCACCAAAATGATCAATAGAAAATGTCAAACCCATTTCATGTAAAAGTGGAGTGTTCATTTATATTTAACATAACATTCATTCACATCACTTTTCAATACTAAAAAAACAACTTCAAAATTATATCATCATCCTCCACCTCATAATCATTTTTCAAATTAGTGAAGATCTAAAATATTTTATATCAAATTAATTATAAACTAAACACTAATCATCTCTATATTAATTTAATATATTATTGTTTCCTTATTTTTTGTTTCTATATGTATACAATTATTTGCACTCAATGACTCCATTCACTAATCTCTTCTCTTGTTTTCTTAACTTGCTTGATGTTAGTATCCAAACACATACAAATTATGGTTTAATTTTGTAGGTTTCAAGTTGTAGAGAAGGTGGCTAGCCATTTTAGCATAAAAATTAATTTCCAACAAAACTTATCTAGTAATCATGCATTATAAGCTTTGTGTCCCATTTCCCACTATTTTAGTGGATGCCTGACTAATTTGGTGATGTCGCTTATCTTAAATAATCTAATCCTTTTGTTACTTATCTTACATGATTAAATAGCATATTTTATTTGTTCTACTATTCTTTTTTTTAATAATAACTACTCTTTTTAAACATTTATAAATATGATAACCAAATAATAAATAACTAATTTGGTGATGTTGCTTATCTTAAATAATCTAATCCTTTTGTTACTTATCATACATGATTAAATAGCATATTTTATTTGTTCTACTATTCTTTTTTTTTAATAATTACTCTTTTTAAATATGTATAAATATGATAACCAAATAATAAATAATAAATGTTTTTGATAAAGGGGAAAACAGGTTTTGAATGGACCTGAAACCATGTACAACAGGTTTTGAATGGACCCGAAACCATCAGGTTTTGAAGGGACCCGAAACCCAAACAAGGAAGATCAAGTTGCCTGGAGAATAGTCAATAAAGCCCAATAGCAAAACAAAGACAAACCAGTAGCCAAACTTAGCTGCCCAACCTAGAACCTAGAAATTACATGGATCTAGAACCCATTGGTTTTGACGGGACCAACAACCCAAGACAACCAGGTTTTGGTAGGGACCTTAAACCCAAGAGAGAAGCCTGCAAAAGCCAGTCACTCAAGTAGATTAGTCTCTCCAAACCACTGGCAAAAAAAGCTAAGTCATAGGTCTGCAGAAGTAGAGCCCCAAAAGTATGCAATACCTTTCCCATCAACATACCCTCTCCCCCTCTATAGGAGCGGTCATCACAAGAACACGAACACGAGGCTCCAAACTTGTTCCTTAAAAACAAGTTTCTCTCTCCACCTCTATAGGAGACAAAATCTAGCTCGTCCAAATCACCACAGTCACAAAACTCCTACAAACCACCATTCCACCTCAATAGAAATGGGAACCCCCTCAATGGGAAAAGCAGAAAGAGACCTTCAACCACAAAATACACCTCAACTTGAGAGGGAGAGGACTCCACCTCCAAAGGAAAGGTCTTAACCTCAATAGAAGACCTAGTATTCATAGAGAAGGAAGTGATTGTAGAAAGGAGGAGAACCAAAGCAAGCAACAACAACAATAACAACTGGGTTTTCAAAATTATCTCTGAAAGCCGCCCCACCCTAAAAATTGCTCTCTTCCAGAAAAACTTCAGTAGACACCAGCGTAGGTCCACACAAATCCTAGCAGAGCACAGGGAAGAAAATAGCCAGATTTGAGCGACATAACCACTCCACCAAATGGGCCAACAACCCAAAACCCTCTCCAAACTAAAATAAAAGGCAATGAAAACCACTAGCCATTTGGAGACAACTATAGTGCCAGCAAAACTCCCAAAAGAGAGCCACCCAACAGAGGAAGCGCAGAAGCCAAGAACACCCCAGAAAAAATGAGAAGAAGAAAGGGCCAAAAAATAAATCCCCCAAGCCATCCTACTACACTGAGCAGAACCAGAGATAATCCCCTTCTTCAACTCAGAAGCTCCAAGGAGGTCCAAGCAACCCCACACTCCCAACCAAAAGGAGACCACGTCCAAGTTGCCAAGCCACCAAATAGAGAATGCATAGAAGCAACAAACATCCCAGAAAAAGTGAGAAGAAGAAAGGGCCAACAAATAAAGCCCCCAAGCCATCCTACTACACCGAGCAGAACCAGAAACAAGCCCCTTCTTTAACCCAGAAACTTCAAGGAAGCCCAAGCGAACCCATACACCCTGTAAAGAGAAACAAAGCAGAAGGGGCAACCACCCAGCACCAGAAAGCACAAAAGGCAACAGACTTACCCTCCAACATCCCATAAAATCTGCAGCAGCTTCAACAACAACAAAACCCCAACCCTGGGCCTCAATAGAGTCCCCACCTATAGCACCATTGGATAGCACCAACAAGGGAGACACAAAAAAAGCATCCACCAAAGCAAAAGCCAAAGACCCATTTCCAGCCACCACAAGCAAAGAAAAAAAAGTCTCGAAAGCCAATCCAAATTGCCTGATCCAACACCCACGAATGCCTCAACTTCACAACAAGCCCCACCCAAGAAAACTACGGTCGAAGAAAGCCTCCATCCGAGTCGGGATCATCTCATCCGCATCTGCATCTCTAGAAAATGTCAAACTCGAACCCTGTCGCTGCTTCCTATCATTCGCCATATCCATTTTTAGGCTTTAATAAATAATAAATGTTATATAAATGAGCATTTACTTATTCAATGATATATAATAATATCTACTGACTTTTTTTTTTGTTATTTTAAATTACCTTGATTTTCCCTTTTTAAGGATTCAGCTTTTTTCCTTTTGAAAAAAAGAAAAATTTAAGGAAAGATGTTTAATTAAGGCAACAAGAAAATAGGTTTATGGAGAGAAAAACATGGAATGGACGATAAATCACCGATGGAGAGGATTTAATAATGTAAATAACTATATCATATGAAGATATTTAGAAGATTAGTGTTTATATGGAGAAAAGACATTTCTTATATCCAATGCATTATACTACCGATATTTTCAATGTCAAGAATCATTCATGATCATTTGAATCACTTGAATAAGATGACAAATAAAGATGGATCAAAAAGACTAAAAAAATATTTTAAAACGTATATACCTAAATCAAACTCAGTTGTGCATTCTCCTTTGTAATATGCACCTGCCTCTAATGCATTTACAAAGATTCTTACTTCTACAAAATCACAAAAGGCCGATTAATGTCTTTATCCTACCATCAGTGGTGTCCTCTTCCATTATTGTTTTCATTTTTATATTACATTAGCAAGTTGTAGATACAAAAGTATTGTGCATCAATATGGTCGGGCTTAACCGACACACTCTAAGCATTCGACTGTTTAGGTGGCCAGACCATGTGGGGTCCATTTTCTTTGTACTTTTTTTGTTTCTTGGATTGATTTTGTATTTACTATTGTCATCTCGTTTCCATTCTGTTATTGTTGGCGTTGTACAGAATTTACTTGTCATTTCCATTGCTATGTTACTGTGGGTGTAATGCCTTGCCACACAACCCTAGAGGACAACACGCTACAACAATTAAAATGAAACATTTTATTTTTTTAATGTACAAGATACTAAGAATTGCAAATATCATTAAAACTAGTTTTCTAATCTAGAAGTCCCCTAAGGTTCCGAAGTTACAAAAAATCCCATCATCCAAACTATCAAGAATAGAAAATCATTGCTAACATCTTATTAATCATGACTCATTTAACTAAATAAAATTCCATTTAACCCATCACATTTTAACGATAAACCAATATGAACTATCCATTACATATCACCTGTATAACAATATCAATGATCTCTTGATTAACTAACATAAACAATGTACATCATTTACATGAAAAATGATAATCAACATTAGAGATCAATTTCTAACTCGCTATCATATGAAGATGCATAATGATTGTTACATCAATACAATATTTACAACATTGTCTTCCCCAATTCATGAAGAAGGATCACATCAGATTACAATAATTAATACAATAGGAGCACATCCATTATGAAAATACATGCTAAGAAGTATTCTCAAATGGGAACAAGAACTGAAGTCTACAATACAATGACCAACTTGAAGTAGAAATACCCAATGGAGAAATAACATGAACCACCCGACCATGTGGAACCTTGAGGTCCACCCCCCGTGCTAGGAGATAACACAAGATCCCATAACCTATAGGCATACAACATCACTTATGACACTAACACCACTTCCAGTGACACTCACATCTCAAGTAACCAAGCTTAACTCATAGGGGTTGTGATCACACACAATACACATGACTAACCACTTCCAAGGTTAACGATCCTTGGAATCAACATACAGATATACTCCCTCAAAGGAACAAAACCTTACACAACTTTCAATAAGTATGTAGGCACCTAATCCATAAATCAGAACACAAAAAGTAATCATCACATTTCAACCCTAAAAATATTCCTAGTAACACAATATTATTTCAAAACAGTTTTATCTCCACTAAACCTCATAATTCCATTTAAAGGATTATTTATCCCAAATAATCATACTTGACAATAACAATATCATCAATATTCTGATTAATTTAAACACATAACAAATTTTACTAACAATTATAAGATAATTATAGCAATAAGAAACATTATTAGTTACAAGGGTAAATCAAATCACTTATTATTTACTCTGAATCAATTAAATTGAATAACCTATCCATTTACGGAATACTCGATTCACTTAATTATTTACGCCCTTCTTTTACCTACAACAATTTAAATACTTATTTTGACAATAATTGTCCAGTTAATGCTCTTTTATTAACTACCATTTTAATTTTATTCTAGTCTTATTATTAACCTTCAATTCATTCCAATTATTAGCAATTACAAAATTAATCAATCAGATTCTATAAACATTTCAAATTTCATATTCAATTCTTGTAACCTTGACCTCCCATTTAAATTCCATAAAAAAAAATATTATCCTTAAATAAAAATAATATTTTTATTAAATTTTAATTATTAAATACTTTTCACTTCAAATATAATTTCTTTACTTAACTAAGTCTTTTTATTTTATTTTTAAGATAATTACATAAATATTAACTACCCTATAAAGATTCACTAAAAAGGGAGATAATTTTAGAAAGGTTTATGTTAAAATACGGGAAGAATATCTAATTAACTTTTCTTTCTTTTCTTTTTATGAACTTATTCTTTAATAAGATTCGTTGGAATTTATGGTTTTATTTTAGGCTTGTATTTAGGCTTTAAGAAAACCCTCCCTCTTTTTAGCCAAAAAGAGTACCCTAAAATATAGGAAGCTAATTTTTTTTTAAAAGGAAATGCATGCAAGGTGCGAAAACAAAATAACCACTAAGTGATTTATTAGAAGAGCTTAATAAACTTTAAAGAAAATGTGATAAGCTAGTGTAAAGCCTGCTTCCACAACGTTTGTTGACAGCCTCACTACCTAGACCAAAGTGGGAGCTTGGAATAGAGAACAGTAGAGTTTTCTTGGGAACAATTGATTGAGATAGCTCTTGTTTAAATTGCCATCCCCTTAAAATCTCTCATAAATATTATAATCTTGCATGGTCTTACCTTAGCAAAGGTGATTGTGGTGGCACTAGCTGCTATTGCAAGGCATCAATCAAGAAAAGAAAACTAGTGGCCACAGGGTTTTGAGCTGCCATACTTTGGGCTGAAATAGGTTCGATTGAAGCTGGGAGACCTTAAGAGTTCTCTCTCAGAATTTGAGAAGCTCAGAGGGCGTGCAAAAAGGGTTGGATGGAAAGGCTTTAGCAACTTTCAAGAAAATGCAAATGATAGATGTAAAGCCAATTTTTTATCTTATAACTATAAATCCAACATCCTCCAGATCTGCACTAAGATGGGAGCCTCAGGACAGTGCATAGTGTTGAGGAATATTGTCAGATGTAATTGTAAATGCCCTGGTACACATGCAAATTTAAAACAAAGACAACCACATAATTTTTTTTGACAGAACTCCAAAAATAAATGCTTTCTTCTAGAACACCATGATTGCGGGGTACGCACAAAATGGATTTGATTGAAATGCTTAAGAAACTCCCAAGCAAAAGCGATAGACTGGGAGAAGTACATATTCTAATGGAATGCAATGATTCCAGGGTATGCACGGGAACATGCATGTTCAGAGGGATTTAGAAGGATTCAAGAAAGTGTAAATTGGCAGGCCTGAAGCCAAATACCCATCTCACAACAACATAACCATATGCTAAATGCGGCAACATAAGACAGATTAAATTTAACCTTTGACCATATCGAACATCTGAAAGACCCATAAACATTGCCCAACCGGCTATAGTTTGATAGAAGGGTTTTCTCCCTCTAACATCCATGATCCAGTTCATATTATTCCTAATGAAGCAAATAAGAAAATAAATAGAACAAGATCCATATAACTAATAACAGGGCACTTGATCAAAACCCAAATAATTGGTAAGAAAGCATGCAAAACAAGATTCAGTATCCTAATGAAGGCATTTAAAGGTAATGCAGGAGTCATCAGAAGCTTACCACCTTGAAGGTCTATAATTTCCTTTTTTCTTTTCTTTCTCCGGTGCCTATTGTCTAGAACGAATTCTTCCTCCTCCTACCATTTTCCTCCTTTCGTTAAATTTCCTCCTTAATAACTACCATGCATATTTCTTTTCTTTTCTTTTTGAAACTCCAACCAGAGCATGCAACTGCCAGATTCACTTTGGATGAAAATTATATAATCCCTCTTTTTTGAAAGAAAACAATAACTGCTTCATGATCCATGCCAATCCCCCCAATTAAGAGGATTAAACCTAGAATGCCACCAACTAACTAAATTCCCAAAAAGAAAGAAAACAAAAAGGATAGTAACTTTCTTTCATTTTTCCCCCCAAAAGAATCTCCTATTTCTAGAAATAAAATGAGGATAAAATTCTCCCATCAAATAAAATATTAAAATATTAAGTTAAAGCACTTATCTTCATCCTACAATAAATAATTAAAAGTGTTTTATTTAAAAAAAAATCATAATAATCAAATCTAATATACATTTGATTTTTACCCAAGTCGGTAAAATCATTTACCCCAATTATACTTACAATTTTTAATTAATTATATAATTCAATTTGTGATATTCAATTCCTCTACCTTATTATTAACATTATCCATTCCCAATAATTCATTTTAAATTTCTATTATTATAAACCATGATTACTAATTTATACACTTATATATATTTATTTATCAATTTGCTATAATGCATAAGACAACTGAAGTATAATATCAAAAAATTCCAATCAATTAAACCAAATGTCGAAGAAAATACCTGATCACTACCCCGGGTCGACATATAAAACCTCAAACAACACAAATTGACCAACTAACAGAACTGACAAGACCGACGGGGTGACATACCAGAAACTCATCCTCGTCAAGGATGGTGGTTAGGGTAAGGGACCAAATGTTATCCCCTATTCAACATATCCATTAGGTTCAAAGCACGCTCAGACCTACTAATTTAGGTGGAGACATAGCCTAGTACCTATTCACTCAAACATACAAATTAGAGTGCATATTCATAATAGTTGAATTACATTGAAAGGGACTCTAGCAATTCGTAACTCATTCTCGTATGTCTCCACACATCCAAAGGTACAATACTGCCCTTTCCACCCATCCTCACAACATACTTTTGCATCACCTAACTATCCAATTAAATCTTTACATCATAATAATAACAAAATAATGCACATCATACTGAAAAAAGTACCAACAAAATCTCTTTTTTCATCTTCCTCTTCAGATTTCTTAGCTAGACTACCTGCATGTCCAAGGTGAGAGTGGAGGAGCACTACAATGGGAGCTATAAAATTTGCATAACTGGTCACTGAATCTCAAAAATCTCAAAGGTGATTAGGGGAGAGGGGCCAGTATTCGTGCGGGGTCCAATAGTCACTCAATCAATTGTGACTATTCATATCAATACTTGAATAAATTAATATTATATCTTGTATATATTCATTTCACATATTAATCAAAATATTACCAAATATGTGACATTATGGGACCAATAGTCGTTCAAGTAAAAAAAACATAAACACATTCATGAACAAGTGAAATAAATATTTTTTGTCTCAAATAAAATATACTATCCACTATAAGTGTGTCATTTGTGAAATCAAATGATCATTTGATAAAATAAGACACTCATTTAAACAAGTATTGTTTTTGAAAGAGGAAAAAGCGGGTTTACAGGGACCCAAAACCACAAAGTTTACAAACAAAAGATAACTTGGTCATTAAAAACACTAAAAATAGAAAGGTTGTAAAAACAACAACAAGAAACGTCTATAGCCACCAAAAGGGCCAGAGAGGGCCACAAAACCAAAAAACCAGACAAAATGCCAGCAACAACTAAATTTGGGTCTTTAATAAATTCGTAGTCTCAGCTTCCAATTCGTTCATGTCCTAAACCCCCCTCTTTAAAATTTGAACCATCTGGGTAGTAGGAGGCACTTTCCTTTTAAGGTTGGCATGAGTCCTTTTCGAAATACCTTGGTCCCCGTTCATGCCTTTATCCTTGTTCTCTTCTAGATCAATGACCAACGAACCTTGTTGTGTTTTTTCCAACTTTTCAGACATAACATTGATGATGATGGCATTGTGCCTAGCCATTTTGTGGTTTTGTTCCACAATATTTTTCATATTATTTTTAATTTTAACCATTTCAGCTTCCAGGGACTTCTACTTCTCCTCAATATCACCTTCTCCCATACCAGTGTTGTTCTTTTTCCATTTTCCTTCTTCGTTACTGAGAGTGGCCAACTTCAATTCCAACTCCTCCAACTTGCTATGGGTGATCCCACAATAGTGGTTTACAATTTTTTGCCAAACTAGACACTGAAATTATTATTTTTACCTAAATCTTCACATTCGAGCAACTATAGCGGCTAAACCGTGAAGAATTTGAAGATAATGTAAACTAGAGTCTTATCACATTTTTTCTCTAGATTCTAAAAATATTTTTTCTGATAAAAATTCTTGGAATCAGTTTACACTTCTTTTTCCATCTCCCACAAAAACTAGTTTTTTCAAAAAACAACATTTTTTAAAAGTGACGCAGACTATATAACGCATAACTTTTTTTCCATGAAGGATAAAATTATAATTCTTTCAAATTTAGATTCGTAACTCTGATATCTAGTGCTTCCACTTGGTTAGATAGTTTTTTATTGAATATTTTTTCTTTAATCAAGGCTCGAAGTCAAACCAATTGCATTTCAGACATAGCACGACCGTATAATGCATAACTTTTTTTGTATATATCGAAATTCAATTTATTTTTTTGTTGGATCAAGGACTTCAATATCTAGTGCACTCATATTTTTCAAATTTTTTTTCATAATCTGCTATTTTTCCACATGTGCAGAACATAGACCTTCATTTTTGATGAAAAACCTATGTTTAATAAAACTAAAAAAAAATACATAATAAAACCAAAACATATTAAGATTATATTTGTTGGATAGCTTGTTTCGAGGACTACGTGATTCCAGTTGGGTTTGTGAAGATTCATCCATTTTCATCATCAACCCGAGCTCCAAAGTGCCAAAGTTCAAGGTTTTTTGTGTCTCAGAGGAGGGATGAGGAATAAGGGGGTTCGAATGAATCTCTAGTTCGAAATGAACCCCTAGGGGTTCGGGCTTGAACTAGGGTTCATTCAAACCTTGGTTCATTTGAACCCCTCTTTATAAGGGTTTTGGTTTGCATTTTGGCTTAGAAGCATTAAAAGGGTTCGCCTGAACCTAGTTCCCAGCTTGGGAACCCCTAATGGGTTCGGTCAAACCAGTATGTTCGTACGAACCCCTAAAATAAATATTTTTTCCATGCATTCATTTTTTGTGATTTTTCCTTCCTCACTTCAATTGTAAACCACTATTGTGGCTTCACCCCTATGCAGAGCCCTGTTTCTTTGATTAAGATCATTAATTTATTGATAGGCCCATTTCAAAACCCTAAAAATGTCACCAATGCCATTTCTTGCAAAGGAAAGAATATCGCCAGACTGAACCCAGTCTAATATGAGGTTAACATCATCCAGGTTGGGGGAGTTAGGAAATCTGGTACATTCAACTCTTAAAGAGGTAAGAGGGGAGGGCAAATAATTTCTACTAGCTTTAAGGTTTTTAGCTTTGTCTTCCAAGGAGTTTGCAAAGTAGGAAACCAACTTATTGGCAGGGGAGCCCTTGAGATTAGGATTCTTAAAGGGGACAGGGTAGTTGAGGTAGGTCTCTGGGTTAGCTTTAGCAAGCTAGGGTTTTTTAAGTTGGGTTTTGTTACCAAACATCTCAGAGGAAGGGTGGGCTTCAACAATTCTCTCTTGGTAAGGATGATTCTCCAAACCCCCACTATCTATTTCATAGTCCTTATATGCTGTGGAGGCAATAGGTTTGGATAAAGCCAACATACTTTGATAGTGTTCATATATTAACCTAATAAGACTAGAATGAAGAATAGGGTATCTCTTGGGATTTTTCTTATGGTCCTCAAGGCTATTACTCAACAAATATAATAGGTAGTGAGGTAGAGAAATCTATACCTTATGGCAGAAGTGGTTAAGAATGGCAAAATGATGACCATACACTCTGGTGAATCTCCTGTCTAGGGTGAAATGATGACCATACACTCTAGTGAATCTCCTGTCTAGGGTGATATACTCCATAATAACACAAAGCACCTTTCTCCACAATGCCTTAATGGTGTCAATTTTAAAATAGTTGTTTGAAATTTTAACTGGAGTTTCAATTTCTCCTTATCCTTCTTAGGAAATCTGATGACCACCTTATCAAAAAACCTTTTGTTGTGATAAAACTTCACTCTCTCAATGGACATTTCGATAACCTCCCCTATAATTTTCTCATCCAGCTTCGCCTTTCTCCCAAAGAGAATAATTTCACCATTGTTCTAGTTCTTCTCAAAGTAATTTGTGGCCATTGTATCAGGCCCATGAAGTTTTTCCAAAAATGGAACCAGCCCACCTCTTTCAATCTACTTCCAGACCTTATCATTCCTCATGTGCACCTCATAGCTTTTTGGTTCAACTCTTTTCCTGTCCCCCCCCCCATATTTTTTCACACCTTGTTGCAGACTCTACCAACTCTGAACACTTGTTGCAGAATAACGTAGCCTTTCTGATGCACCCACAAAGTGTGCCGCTTTTTCTTCCCAACTAAGTAATATGACGCGGCCCCATCAAATCTCTTGATTTTGATGTACTTAGCCCCTTTCCCTTTAATCATTAAATGTATTTTCCTCTTTCCCATGTGTAACATCATAATAAAGTAAGGCCCTGACTTCAATTCTCAAGTCCCTACAATTTTACCACGTGTTCAATCCTTGCTTTCTAACCCTTTCATTCACAAAGTAGTCTGCCACACTGTTAGCTTCCCTTTAGACATGTGAAACTTTAACTTTTTTGAACTTGTCTAGAATGGAGTTTGCTTCATCAATCCAATTCTATATCGACTAAGAGGGGGGGTCCTTCATAAGAGACAATCAATGATATTTTTAGAATCCCCTTCTATACATAAATTTTTTATATTCAAATTATAAGCTAGCTTTAGAACTTGAAAATATCCTATAGCCTCCACCACATGGTTGGTTTGATCACCTAAGGATATGGCTACAACCACCATAAAATTACCATTTGAATCCCTTAACACACCTCCACTTCCGGCCATGCCTGGATTTCCCTTCACAGGGCCATCAAAGTTGGCCTTATACCAACCATTAGAAGGAAAGGTCAAACACACACCCTCCCTATTTTTCTTGGTTGGCTTGGAAGCTAAAGAAACGTCCACTTTAATATTCAAATCCTTTGCTATCATTAGATCATAGGGATTACACACCACTGCTTCAAGGTTAAAAGCTTTTTGGCGAATCACATTAAAATTTTCCTTTATAAGCCTAAAAATTTTCTCAAAGACATTATTCTTTGACATCTCCTTATCCCTGAAAAGTCTATTATTACTTTCTTTCCACACTCCCCAAACAACAAAAGGGAATATGAAAGCCCATAACTTTCGAATGAAGGGATTTTGAGTAGGGGCTTTCCATTGTAAAAAGAAATCTTCAATGGTCTGGGGGAACACCCAAGAGATATTCCAGAGGGTTAATAATTTTCCCTAGATTAAGGAAACAAACAGGCAGTGGAGAAATAGGTGGTTGGCTGACTTTGCCTCACTCTTGTAGAGGTAACATCTATTAAGGATTTGAAAACCCTATTTACAAAGATTGTCCACAGTGAGCACCTTATTCTGAAGCATAATCTAGAAGAAGATATTGACTTTAAGAGTCAAGTGTTTAATCCACACTTTTGACCAAAACAAAGGGGGAGCTTGAGAAAGGGACAACAAAGAGACAGTCGAAGAGACAGGGTAGTTACCCGATGGGTTGTTCATCCAAACAAGGATATCATCCTGCTGGGGCTATCCCAAATTGACAACCTTTAAGGAAGATTGAAGCTGAGCCAACTCGTGACTAATCACACATAAGTTCACCCAGTCTCCTTCATGCTAATAATCTTTGACAAGCTCCTCGAAAGTAGCTTTACATAGCTTTTCCCATCTATTGAATCTTTCAATTTTGATAAGGGGTTCCTTAAAAAGTCATTTATCCTCCTAGAATCTAGCTTGAATGCCACTTCTAGTGTACCATCCTATCCCTAATTCTAGAATTTTTCTACCAACAATCATATCATTCCAGCAAGTTGAGCCACGAGGGAGCATAGGAGAGTCCAACAAAGCTTTGAGGGACATACGATCGGCCATATATTTATTTCTTAAAATGTCTTTCCATTCTCCACCAAATGAGAAAGATCTTCATATTTGTTTGGCCAGAAGAATGTTACTCATAATTATGATTTTTCTGATACCTAAACCCCCTAAGGTTTTTGGTTTGCACACCAAATCCCACCCTATACGAGGCATTATATTTCTTTCCTCCACTCTAGACCAAAGGAATATTTTTTGGATCTTTTCAATGGCCTCAACATATTTAATAGGAATTTTGAAAAGGCTTAAAGCATAAACTGGGAGGTTCTGAAGAGAAGCTTTAAGATGTTGAACTTTTGCAGCTTGGTTCAAAAGAGCTCCTTTCCAACCTACCAACTTCTTTATGAACCTGTCAATCAGCGAACACTAAAAAGAATCCAGAGGTTTAAGGCATAACGAAAGTCAAAGATAAGAAGAAGGTAAGGATTCCACTATGCAGCCAAGGATTCTTGCAATCTTGGCTTGTCTATGCTCAGGGGTATTGAAGAAAAAAATGGAACTCTTTGGTCTATTGACCATCTGCCCAGTCACATCCAAAGTTTTTTTCAAAGTCTTAGCCTCATTCACTATAGATATTCCCATCAACATAGTTTCATCAACAAACTGTTGGCGAGAACAAATCAGATTAGTGGAAGGACTTAGACCTACAAGAGACCTCTAATCAATCAATCTTTTAAGATTCCTTCCCAAGATTTCAACCATTATAGTGAAAAGAATAGGTGATATAGGATCACCCTATCTTAAACCTCTTGAATTTTGAAAGAATCTAGAAGGAGATCCATTCACACTAATAGATGTGGAAACCATAGTAACCAACTGATTCACTAACTGAATGATTCTACTTCTAAAACCAAACCCCCTTAGAATTTTGAATAAAAACTCCCAATCAAAATGGTCATAAGCTTTGGATATATTCAGCTTAAGAAGAAACCCTTCAGTTTTAGATTCCACAAGTGAATGAATATTCTCATGGAATGTGACTATGGAATCTAAGATTTTCCTGCTAGGTACAAAACCATTCTATAGAGGATAAATCAACGAAGGAAGGATAGAAAGGATCCTTGAGGTCAAAACCTTTGAAATAATTTAATAGAGAGAGTTGCAAAGACTAATGGGTCTGAACGCCTCAAACTCCATTACCCCTGGTTTCTTAGGAATAAGGACCACAAAGGTAGCATTTAGTTCCTTAAGGAGCCTTCTAGATCCAAAAAATTCCTTAACAACATTCACGACATCATTTTCAACAATATCCCAAAACCATTGAAAAAAGAACATAGGAAAACCATTAGGCCCAAGGGCCTTGTTTCCTTCAAAAGAAAAGATAGCTTTCCTAATTTCCTCCTTAGAAGAAATGGTCACAAGCTTTTCATTATCTTCCCTCTCAACAATCTTAGGGATAGCGTCTAATAAAAAGTCTTGGTAATTTTTATTGATTTCCCCATTCACTGAAAAAAGGTTGTTATAGAAGAGGACAACTTGCTTTTTGATATCTTCCTCTTCCTCAAATATCATACCATTGGCTTCAATGAGAGAGATTCTATTGGAATCCCCGTGTTTAGATGCAGATAAGTGGAAATACCTTGTATTTCTATCTCCAGCTGAAAGCCACAACACCCTTGATCTCTGCCTCCAAAACTCCTCCTCTTTAGCTATTATATCATGCAACTTCACCAGCAACTCATTTTCTTTAACCTTATTATTTCCAATGTATCCTTCCTTCTGGATTTTGTCCTAGATATTTGCAAGCTTCATTTGAAGTTCAAATTTAATACCAAAAATGTTTCCAAAGGATTCTTTTTTCCATCTTCTTAAATTGTGTTTGACTTCTCTTAGTTTTTTAGCAATTTTGAACATAGTAGTACCCAAAACATTAATATTCCACCATTTCTTGATTTCATTAGAAATAAGGGGGTGGGACAGCCACATTCTCTCAAATCTAAAAGGATAGTTTTTCTTCACATTTATAGGATCTGCCACAAAACTTATAGGAAAGTGATCTGACCCTACTCTAGAGAGAGCTTTAAGAGAGTAGAAATAGCTTAAAAGCCACTAATGAGAAATTAGAGTTCTATCTAGCCTTACTTGAATAAGATCCTTACCAATTCTTCTATTCAACCAAGTATACTGAGCTCCTTGTAGGTCCATGTCATTCAACTCCTTATTGTTGATGAAGTCAAAAAGATCAGATTTACTCTCCTGATTCACCTGAGAGCCTCCAAATTTCTCCTCATTCAGAAGGGGAGTATTAAAATCACCTATTACTACCCAATGGTCATTATCAAAAATCCTACGAAAAGCAAAGAGTTCATTCCATAAAGATTTTCTCTCTCTTTTCCCATTAGGAGCATAGATATTCAACTGGATCCAGCTAAAGTTGTCTCTGATATGTGTGAATTTAGTAGCCACATGATTATTTCTCTCCAGCAAAGGTTCCCCTTTAATGAGGTTATGGTTCCAAAAGGTAGCAATTCCTCCTAATGCACCATCTGAACCATTTCCTTGATTCCCACAATTCTAAAACATTTTGATCTTCTCCACCTTTTCTTTAGACATTTTAGTTTCTTAGATGAGCAGAATATTAGGTTTATGATCCCTAACAAAATTGTGCAAAACATCCCTCTTGTGGAGGCTATTAAGCCCTCTAATATTCCAAGACATAATCGTCATATCTTACCAGGGGATTGGAGAATCTTCGGGATGGTCTTTTGAACACCATTCGCTATTTCTTGAAAGCTTTCATGCTCTCTCTGCCATTTTCCTAATCTTCTGCCTTGGCTAAGCTTAGTAGCTCCACAATCCACCTTTTTTCTTATTTTGGTAACAACTCCACTCGGAGTGTTCTGATGCTTTCTTTTCTCTTTCTTTTTCTTAGAATGAGAGAGGACTTCTTCCTAATCAGTATCTTCTTGGCTCTCCATCTCTCTACTAGATTCCCATTCCTTATCATACATTCTTCTTTGCTCCCAAGGGAGGGTATCCATCTGGCCATTCCTAAGCTGATTTAGATTATCACTCGAAAGCTTGGTTTTCTGGTTCAAATCCTCAAAGGTTTCCTTGACAAAAATTGGAGTTATTTTTTCCCCAAGTTTAAGAGGTACACTCGATAGGGAGCATTCAGCTGAGGTAGTATTCAGGATAGGAATTCCAATATCCAGAGACAGACCCTGGATAGGAATGTCTTCCAACCCAGGATACCCATTTTCTTTGCCTTCTAATAAAATCTTAAGAGTGGAGGAAACAAATTCCTCATCCCTTTTACCTTCCTCCGCACTCTCCAATGTTTTTCATCATTTTCCTTAGGACCAACTTTATCTCCTGCCCCTATTTGGTGATTCTTCTGCTCATTAGGATCCTTAGGTTCTATTTCATCATTACAGTCAAAGGTATTCCTTTGAGTTTCATGTTTCCTTCCAACCTCCTCATTTAGGGTGTTGGTATTGCTTGCTTGTCCTTCCCCATCAGGTTTCTTTCTCTAGACAATCTTAAGGTTGGATTGGTGGTTTTCTTTTTCTTTGTTGGCATTTAATGGACATTTCTTATCCCAATGCCCCATTTTTCTACATTTAAAGCAGGAAGAGGGAATGGATTCAAACTCTATAGTTTGTGTCTAGGTTCCCAACTTAGATTGAATATCTATTGAAGAAGGAAGGTCAGCATTCTGTGAAACACCCACACAAATTCAAGCAAACACTAACCGCTTTCTAGTTGTTGTCATAGGGTCAATAGATAGGAGCTCTCCAAAAGAACTAGCAATGCCATTGAAAATTTCCTCATTCTAGTACTCTAGAGGGAGACTCGGGAGTCTAGCCCAAACTGGAACATTCTCAAAAATATAGTCAGAGAGATCCAGATGAGAGGTCCACTTCTTGAGGGCTAGGGAAGATTTTCCAATGACCCAAGGTCCACCACTCCTCACAACCAAAATATCCTCCTTGCAGGTGAACTCAAAGGCAAAGAAACCTCTAGGAAGAGTAGCTACCATAACCTTCCCATTAGTTCTCCACTTATTTTTAAAAAACTCCATAACCACCTCAACATTTAGTCTAGGGCCCATGAACTTTCCAACTAGGACTTTTTCCATCAAAGCAATATTATGATCAATAATAGGATCAGGCACAAAGATGGAAAACTTACCTTTCACTGGGTTTGAAAGATTACTCACTGGAGGGAAAATCAATTTTCCATTTGGCTTAACCCTAAATAGTGAAGTCCAAGGTTTGCCCTTTGCTCCTTCCCTATTAGCAGTCCTTACCACTTCATTGGAAATTTTTCCTTTTTCACCTTTTTGTCCTTTAGGGGACCCCTTCAAAATAGTCTTTCCTCCCAGGTCCACCTGAATTTTGTTTCTGATGTCCTCATCAAATTCATCCTTACCTTTCTCTGCACTCGAAACATGCACTGATTTTTCCTGGGATTCCTCAGATCTTGCTCCACGGCCTGCTCCATTGTTCAGAGATTTGAAATCCTTCTTTTCCCACTTGTTCTCCACAATCCCGCCCATCACTTGCAATTCCTACATAATCTATTATAGTGAACAAATATTGTTCTTATGTGTACAAATATTGGGGTAACAATGTTCAAGCATTAGAATATTTAATATTAATAGTTTTTCCTATCACAAATATAAAAGGTGAGCACAATAAATACCATGTATTTTTTCAATAAATGTAAAGGATTTTCAATTGAATTTAGTGTTCAACTATTGGTCCATTTGTGTTGAATATAAAAGCTAGAGATAATGAAGATTTATGGTTACAATAGGTATTTGGTCCATTTAAGTTCATAGAATTTTTATTTTAAATAAAACTATGATATTCTACAAGCAACAAATGATATTTTTTTGTTTGACTACTAGGGGTACCATGATTAAGATTTGGTCGAATCTTTTATAAGTCAAAATTTAGACACTTCTCAATAAATGTGTTGATGTGGCAAGTTGCATGATGAGTCACACCTCCAAACCTTAGTTATAGATAGATAAGAGGCAAGTTTGCATTTAAAAAAAAAATGAAGGTCCTACGATATTTCAATCAATTGCTACATGCTGATGAAGTTAGCCGGCATGACTATTGGCTCCTCTCCCCTATTGAAGTGAGTATCTTTTGTAGAATATGTAGAAGCAAGAGTCGTTATCCTCTTTGTAGCAAGCACATCAATGTTGGTCTATTGTGCAAAAGAAAATATTTGGTTTTTAATCCCACATGTATTGGGTGAGCAAAGGAAAGGCAGAAATGGATTATAAGTAGAAGTTAAGTAGTTGTTGGATGGACATGATATTTTATATTAAAATACCCATGATAAATTAAGTGAGTTAAGATATTTTTATCATATTAGATTTATTTCAAAAAATATTAATAAGATTTATTTTATATAATTGTAAGTTAAAAATGTTGTATCTTTAATTATTAAAATTTATGTTATTTATTAATAATTAATTGCATGATTTTTTAGCGGTTAATTTCTACGGTGAATTTTCCTATAGTTAACTTTTGACATTCGAGAATATATTTATCTCATTTAGTTAATACTTAATTTTGAAATATAAAATATGTAAATAGATATATAAATACTTAATTTTGAATATAAAATATGTAAATAGATATATAAATACTTAATTTTGAAATATAAAATATGTAAATAGATATATAAATACTTAATTTTGAAATATAAAATATGTAAATAGATATATAAATACTTAATTTTGAAATATAAAATATGTAAATAGATATATAAAGTAGTGGAACTTAAGTAATTTGATTTTAACAAATATAATATATTTCAACACTATCATAGTAAATTTGACAACCTTATAATAGATAGTTTAGGAAAAACAGACATGTTAAATATGTTTATCTAAATAAATATTTTTTCTAAACTAAAAAAATCTATATTCTATATAATTTTTACAAATTTCATAAATTAATATTCTACCAATTAGCATTTAGCTATTAGTAAATACTATCTAAATTATATTTATTTATACATTTAATCTTTCTTGATGTATTATTAAAATGTATTTTAAGTTAATTGATATATTTGATTCAAATTTTGTAAATTAGGACTATGATTGAGGATAGTCCATGTACATGAATTTGTTAAACACGGTTAGGCTACATATGTGCTCATATCCATTAGAGTAGATTGTATCTACATATTAGGCCAACTAAATGTGATGTAACTAATATGGTCAACATGTATACTAATAGAGCGATCTTTGTCAAATCCAAGGGACTAGATCCATATGTAATGAACAATGTACATAAAATAGAAGAGATGAGATAAACATAAAAATTCCAATGAGAAAAGGAAGGGAACTTGTTCCCCTACATATTTGAATGCTAGGATAAAACTTTTAGCACAATTTAAGTCTCAAAAAATTGTTAGCATGAAAAATTGTAGTGTCTATTAATGTTCTTTGTGAACATATTTCATTGGCCTTAGTTAATGTTTATTTTTGAATTCCATGGGCTATTATCTACAATGTAATATCCACAACGATGGTTCCTTTTCTTGTTCATAATGTAATTATGATCATAAAATATATGGTTTTCCTCAAACTCTCAAACTAGTTATTTCATATGTTGTGGTAAAATTGACAATGGAACAAGTTGTTAATCTTATGTTCATAGGGAAAGTTTGAATTTGGTAATGTTTTCTTGTAGATAAAAATATTTTCCTCTCTCTTGTTCCCTTTTTTCTTCTCTCTTCCTCTCCTCTTTTCCCCTTAGTCTTTTGGAATTTCTTTGTAGGTTGGATAGGGTAGGATTATATTTGTTTATCCCTAAAAGTGATTTTCATAAATATCTTTAACTAGCTACACTTGGAATATCACCAATCCCCTTGCTATAACATCTCATTTGCCACTATGTGATTCTTGCAAAGCTAAGCTTTAAAAAGAAAGACCTTTCAAGAGAGGAATAAAGTCCATAATTCTTGAATTATACTACCATATCATTTTGAAATTCAAAATGTAGGCACTACGATGGAATGTTTAATATTTTTTAGTTTAAAAGTACTTAATTGTACAATTGATTGCATAGATTAACTAGTTAAGCTAGGGGAAACTTCATCTTAATAGATAGTCCCCTTAGTTTTTAAGAAGGGTTTCCTAGATAATTAATCAAGGTTATATAAAATGGAATCCTACCTTTTAACCTAGTGAAAAAAATAGATATAGGGGCATCATGGTCAACAATAAAAATTGCATATAAATTTTGTGTAGCCATAAAATTTTAAAGTGAAAAAAAATTATTGGTTGTTTCTTTTAAATTTTGTTCATCTTCACCTCCAAGAATATTTAATGATATCCAACATAGGGAAGAGGATTTGAGTACTGTGATAACAATTCAACTTGGTACTTTATTGCTCCCAACAATTAATATGTTAATCTTCGTGCACATAGGGATTTTGAACAAAAATTTGGGAAACAATTTGAGAGGGAAAAATATATAGAAGAAAGTAAGGGGTGTACATAAAATAAGAGATAATACAAATATATGTGCATATTTGAGAGATTAGGAATTCAACAAGTAATATAGGTAACTAATTTCAGATGATCACAAAAAAATTGAAAGTGAAAGAGAAGGCCACATGATAGAGGAGACAATGTTAAGACATGGAGAAAAAATAAAAATAACGACACATGGAAATAAAGAAAGGGATCATAAAAGGGGATTTGATTCTCTATCTAATAATAGAGTCAACATAGGGGTGTTGGATATTGCCAATTATTGTGTAGAAGAAAAATAATTAGCAAGAAGAGGAGACTTTAGATATAGGCTTTCATTTTGTCCAATGTGATTATATTTAATCTTCATGCATTTGAAGAGATAATATATAACATGGGAATTAAGAGGAGAAATATTAAGGGTAGGAAGGTGTGATAAAGAGGAATAAGGAAATGTTTTTGTGGTGAATTAGAGAAATTAGTAAGACATGGAGGAGAGAAGTAAGGCATTTCATTGATATGAATGCTTCCCTTGCCATGAAAGTGTATATTTGGGATAAGAAAGGTCAATTGCAAGAGGAAATAGGTTAGGTCATAAGCCCATTCCCATGTACAACTTCCAATAATATAATGAATTTTTATATATTTTATTTTTAGTTTAATGAAGAAATATGCATTTTGATGCATCAAAATTTGTTGCAAGTTTTTTTATTTGCATGTGATATTTACATGCATATTTATTTGTGTATATTCATGTGTATTAGTTTATCATGATTTTAGCCTTGAGTAGATATGGTTGATATAAAATAGGCCTTGTCCTCCCTAGATTAGGCCCTAGAAAAATTTAAATCTATGACATATAGAGGAAGATCTCCCTCCCCCACATATTTGACATATACATTAAGAAGGGAGTGAGGAATGCAAAAGTAGAACACATTTCATTTAGAGGATTTATAGGAGTAACCTTAAATACCTTTTTTTGCTAGATGATATAGGGAAAAAATAGAAAAACCTAGATGCCCTATGGTTAACCTACTCTTCACAAAATTAAAAACCTCAATCAATTTCAACCCATACAACATTTAAAATTTTAGCTTCAATAAAAACAACAATAAGAAGAGTTGGCCCTCCTCTAGTGTTTGAACTTTTAAATTCAATTAGGTGTTTCCTAAGTGAGTACATCTTTTGCTAGATCTAGTTGACTTGTGCATGAAGAAATTATACCTTTGTGATCCATGTTTTTTCTTTGTGGTAGTCATATTTCTATTGGTGGTACTATTGTGAGTGTGTTTATATTGAGAATAATTTGTATATCTCATGTTGTGAATGTATATGTGCTTTTTAATGTTCATATACATCTTTGTGGTTGATTGATGTGATCTTGTGGTGGCGTATTGGTGGTTTTAATTGTGCATTACCTTTTTGTTTGGTTGTGGTTTGATGCTTTATCATACTATGATTCAACTAATCTCCATGTATTATTCATGATTGATTTAGAATTCAACATCATGATAAGGAAATGACCAAATACAAACATTAGAGGAGCATAAAATCAAGAATACAAAGAAAAGGGAATGAATGAGGAAAATTTGTGAAAGTAAGAAATTAAACAAAGATGAAGACATTGAGTCTTTTTCCATTGAATAAAATCATGAAGCGTCCATTCAATGGATTAAAGAGAATAATTTTGAGAAACAAAGACAATGAATGAAAAATATTTGTGCAATAAGGAAATTTAATCTTAGAGTTGAAGGTCACTTTGTGGCTTGGTCCTTTATTGATGTAAGTCTTCAAACCTCACTTACTTCTATCTTTTGTTCTCCTTTTGATTTTTGTTCAAGCTTAAAAGTATGATAGGACTTATTTCAAGATGATTCCTTGGACATCATTGATGAAATTCAAGCACAAAAAATAGAATCAGATGTCACAAACATGTGAAACAAGGTATGTGAATGCAAAATATGACATGCTAGTGGACTAGTGCAGTATAAATAATTGAATTTTGAATATATTTTTTTCAAATTATATTTATCTTTTATGATTGATTGGTTGGTAGATGGATTTTTCATAGGAAATTTTCATAAATATATTTACATGGTCATTAATTGAAAATATATGGCATGAAATATAATGTGGTAATGAATATTTTTGAAAGATTTGACTTTTGGGCAAGAACTATTTTAAATTTGGCAGACAATATCCACCAAAATAATCTAGTCCAAGGTGGCTAAATTTTTTGGATTGTACAATAGAAAATCTTAGGGTGCTTTGAAATGGTAGATTACTAATGATTTTTGTGCACTAAACGGGTCACTAAGTATTTATGATGTATGTGAAAAATGATATAGAAAAAGGTGAAGTTCTACAATATGCACCTTTCTCCCTTCAATTACAAAGAATATTATAGTTTGACTAGCAAAATTTGTGTGATTTGTAAATTGAATACTTTAATAATGTACATTTAATTTAATTTATTTTAATAATTTAGCCATGCATGCATTGAGGAATGGTGAATTTGATGAAAAATGCTAATTAAGGAACATATATTGATGACTTTGGGTGTATTGAAAATATAATAGAAAAATTAAGAGATCACATTAAACTAGATTTATATAAAGAAGCTATGTAAAAAAGACAAAAAAAAGTGAACTTATAAAAAGAGGACATGGAAATACATGTTTAATAAATATATAAATGCATGATAAAAGAATACACCTTATAATTATATTTTAAAATGGTTGAATTTTATTTTTGAACAAGAGAATAGACTCTTTAATAAAAAATCATATAAATTTACATTAGAGAAACCTTATACAAATTTGTTTCAAAAAATTTCTTTCATATAAATTGTTATATTGTTCTACTTTTCCTTTTTAACCGTTTATCTCTTAAAAAAATCTCCAAATTGATGGAGTCACTATTTTTTTTGTCAAGTCAATTAAGGATGTTAGTTTAATGACTTACAATAGATCATTTGCTTAGAAATTAGACTTGTCACTCCTTTTTAAGCACCAAATCCAAATGAATTCTTATTCATTGACCTTCTAAATCCTCCTAGAATGTGGGATAATTGAATGTATGTGTTGTCTAAAATGAATGGAAATGAATATTTTTTATACCAATACATAATAATTTACATAAAAACGGACCACACACACACATGTGACTTTAAGTGAGAAAGGAAAAGGGGGTCAATATGCCAATTTGATTTTAGGCAAGTTGAGTTCATAGTTATGAGGATGACCCCATGATTGTGAACTTGACCTAAGATAAAATAGATGTAAGAGATCATGATAAACATAGAGTTTAGGAATCAATACGTATATTATTATGGATAATTAGATGGATACATTGAATGTATGGGAATATGAAGTCAAGTGTAGATAAAAGTGAAGAGAAATCTATGCAAATGTGGTCTTTACATTAGAATATAACATTTTTCATAATATATATACCAAGACATTGTCCAAAATACATATAAAAAAAAAGACAAAGACATTGTCCAAAATAAACACAAAATAAATAAATAAAATTATCATCATAATACATTTTTTATCATTTTTCATCCTAAAAATTAAAAAAATTAAATTATTACACTTAATTTTCATCCTTTCAATTATATAATAAATAAAATTCTTAAAAAATAAGACAAATTAAAAAAATAAAAAGTTAAAATAATTAAAAATAAGAAACACATACATTCCAAACATGATAAATTACATCAAAGCATAAGATATACCACATGTTTTCAATTACAATCACTTAACAATAAGATTACAACTCTCATTCCCCGAATGAGGTAAATCCAATAAACATGGTTACAAATTACATTTTCCACCTCAATACAAAGAGGGGTAATAAAATACAATAAAACTGAAATGAATAAATCAAGAAAATCAACTAGATCCCATGAGCTCTCCAACTAGAAATCTCATCCACATTAAATAAGAAGAAGACCCAACGGATTAAGGTGCACGTTCCACCCAACCATGTGATACCTGAAGGCTCACCCCCCGTGCTAGGAGATAGTAACAAGGAATCCTATACAAGACCATCAACCCCTAGACACAGATAACTCACACTGACACAACGATCACATGGACCACACAACCATACGAATAATACAAGTACAACTCTAACATCACTGACATAACTCATATTGCTTAGTAAAACAGATCAGTACATAAGAAGACCATACACATAAAACCAAATACCAACTATTGTCATAGAAAGAGTGTCATCACACAGCTCGTCATGGGATCTCCTCTAGGAATCTTCATAGGCTCTGGCCCCCACTATGAGTTTCCTGGTGGCCTCTACCGAATCTCGGCACCCATGCTCACTCATGCAGAATCAAATACCTCTTGTAAGGACAAGATAGATGACCTTGCCATTCCAGGCCTTCCCATCTCATCCCAAGTCTATACAAGCCCTTGCATCCATGAGCAAGGCTCAATTATCTTAATTAGTGTGAAATACTACCTAACTTCTAAGTACATTGATTTAGTTATCACTTGATTAAACCACTTCTAAAGGTTTCCCAGTTTACCTCTTTGGGCTCTGGCACCTAACAGAAGCCACTCTTCTACTTGACAACATACCAAATAAAACCAATCACCAAGGGAATCCCAAGTGCATACCAACAAGATAAAACCACTCCAACTCTAGGAGGAACATAAAATGAAAACCCACTCCAACACAGAGGCAACAAAAGTCAAAACCCTCTCCAAACACTGGAGGCAACAAAACACATAAATCACTCCTTCCAAAGGAGGCACGAACCATCCTTGTTCATGAAAACTGGGTAAAACAATCGAATACAACTATACGCCTTACCCAAGGTAATAAGGTTGACTAACATATTATGACAACCCACGCAATTAAATGAAAACCCCATCTGGAAGACTTACATAAACAAATCACTCCAAATAGAACAAACAACTCAATCAACGAGTTCCCAAGCCTCTGGAAGCAAAACTCAGTACTACCAAAGTACACTCATAAATTTACAATCATAACAATATTGCCCATACAATACCAACAAGAATTTGCTTAAATCAACAATCATATAAATACACATTCTTTAAATAACTAAAGATGTCTTTCTATATAACGATATTTTCTCATAAAATAGGAACCAAAGTCCACATATACCTCATATACTTAATCTTTTAACTATTCATATAAGTTCTAAACAATATAATTTTATTATGAACCTTATCTATTCCTTGCAATCTAGAAAAGAAACAACATTCCCCATTCATCGTTTAAGGCAATAGAATACAAGAACTTTTAAATAAAATTCTACCCATTATAACAACATAGTAATAAAATAACCCTTTTCTTTACACATATTTAATATCATCAATTTTTCTCTAATTATAATCCATATAACTTAACCACGTATATAATCCTGACATTTAACAAATCCTCTACAAGAACTTCAAGATTCCATCAAATCAAACAGGTCGTTGTAAACACATTAACCATATTCATTTCAATTACAACCCTAACCCCTAACAAATATTTAATCATTGCACTAACCTTAATTTCCAAAATACAATAGCACTAATTTTAAAATCAAAACTTACATACACCTTCCACTCAAACACAATTATAACTAATTAATTTTCACATGATTCATAAGAATTAAATTTAATATAAAATCTTTAACTTTAAACATCACTTAGGAAGCATTTCAGGTAACTAAATAAAATAACGTTAGGATTTTCTAAATCCAAGGAAAGCGATGGCATAGTGCAGGTAATCAGTTAAATAATTAATATTATTTGTGCATACTCAAAAGTCAGTCAAATTTCATTGGCAACTTAAGGAATATTAAAACTAATAAGTTTATTCCATTTTCTTAATTTATTCATAATGATCAAAATCATTTTTTTATTTTATTTTTTTAAATAAATCATTTTATTACAAAACCAATCTTTCATCTATTATAATACAATAACCTTCTTAAAATAATATATTTAAATACGTAGTTATTATTTAAATATATAATCCAAAAATCATTTTAAATTTCCACTAATTTAAAATAATTCCAATTATTTAAAATAAAATCCACTATATATTAACAATATATATTATATATTTAATATATATATTACATATCTAAATAAAAATAAAATAATAGAAAAACAAAATAAATAAACATATTATATATGCTATAATATATAATATCAATATATTATATATAATATCAAAAAAAAATTAAAAGTTTCCAAACCTCAGATAAAACAGTGTTTGCATGCTAATGCAACCTCCCTCAGATGGGGGGTCATGCCGTGAAGGCACTGGTGCTACCTTCACAGCTAGTGCCTCCCATGGAGGGGCGGTTGTGGGGGCAGGACCCCCACCCCCCAACATTCATAATTTTTTAATAAATAAAAAATAAAAACCATGAAATTCCCCTGTATTCTTCTGGGAATTTTCTCAGAAATTCTGAATATAAAAAGAAAAAAAAAACTTAACACAAAGCTCTTTTCTAGCATACCCACCAAATACATACATATAATATTTGTGTGTGTGTATATATATATGAACAGAAAATATATATATATTATATATAAATTTTTCCATTACACAGTCAAATTGGACAAATTTTCTACAGAAAATTTTAATAGAAGAAATTCTTTTGAGCACAATTTGAAGAACTCAAATTTAAATAGATGGGTTTCAAGATTTTCTTTAAATCTCTATTGTCTAAATTTTTATGTTGTTTTCTTTGTCCATGATCTCCATAGAGGTTTTCAATTTAGTTTTCAAACAAGTTTTCTAATTGAAAAAAAATCCCAAAACAATAAAACAATAAAACAAGAGTAAAACCTGTGATCTTGAAATTTGAAGAACAAATTGATGTTAAGCTCCTCTGCAAATTCCACTCTTCCACAATTTCTTCCCAAGATCTCCACCTTTAATCCAAGATTGAATCCCGAAAAAAAAAAAAAACCCTCTTTCCTTTTGCAACCAAATCTCCCCACAAAATTGAAAATAAAATGTCTTTCCCCAAAATTGAAATTCAAATTCAAAATCCAAAATGCAAAAGCTCTCACAAATCTCCCCCAAATTAAGTCTATTGTTCTAAAATATCTCATTGAGATATTTTGATTTTTAAGTATCTTAAAACAAAATTGAATTTTCAAATAGCTTTAAATTTATTTTACATAGGCACTTTTCAAAGTAATTTTAATCTTTAAAATCAAAACTTGAATTTCCAAATGAATTTAATTGTTTAATCTATTTCCAACAAAATAGATTTAGTTAATTTATTTATTTTCTCACAAAATAACATTTAGTTATTTAGTTTATTTAAATAATATAATAAATTTAACCACCAAAATTAGATTATTTCACCACAAGAATTTAAATTAAATGAATTACATTAAATTAAAGCTTTTAACCACTTTAATCTAAAATTCATAACTAATCATTTAAACCTTTTTAAACATTGATTTTCACATTAAATTCCCATAAAAAACAACCTATCAAAACTTTGAAGATGACAAGACTTAACAACATACCAGACACCAACTGACGACACACTATGACCAGGGTGATGACTTGGCACAGAAAACCTAGCTACTATCTTCCAATCAAATACTGTTGGCCAATTGACATGCTCAGACCTATGAAACCAGGTGGAGTTGATGTCCTATACCTACAGTCCTGCAAACAAAACAAGTGTCGTACATGCATATAACATAGTAGACACACCGTGAAGAGGAAATCGCGGAATCAGGGTGCTCGCATGCGAGTGATGTAATCTCATTCCCTTCACCAATACAATATTACTAACTAACGCCTCTAACATCAATAATATAATCACAAGCATAAAGCATTATTAATTCAAATATATGCTAAGCTAATCCAAAGCATGCCATAACGATAACATCAGAATAAAATACCATCACATCAAAATATAATGTTTACATCGCTTAACAGTTAGCGGTCAAAAGTAACCAAATACTATAGTCGAGGTAATAGCATAACAAAGCATAACAAGGAAAACACTATACGATCAAAAGAGCCAAAATGGAGGGGTGCTACAGACCTTACAAATATAAATCTTTGTTTGTGGGATTAAAACCCTTTGCATCAAACCATGTTTTCTCTTTTGAGCAGTAGACCAACATTGAGGATATCTCTTTGGCATGGTAGAGATTCTGTAGAGAGGATACTAACCCTTGTTCCTATATATACTGCAAAGCTTGATTGCTTCTATAGTTACCGAAGAAATCTTCGAGACATTGTGGCCGATTCTGCAATACTTATAGCTGCCATGGTATATGCCAACAGAAACAAAAAAATGCTAGATGCCCACAGAAACGAAAAATGGTGGATGCCAATAGAAACGGGATGACAACAGGGAATGAAAAACCGGTCCATGGAAATAGGAAAAGTACAAAGTAAAAGGGACCCTAAAGACCTTTTGTTTCCCCTTTTTAGTTACATTGTGATCTTGACCCTCCACATTGACAGTCACTATTGTTACGGTTAAGTTTGAATTCTATTTTGAATCTCTCCTGCCCAATCTATTAAAATGCAGTAACAAGGGACTAGTACTTTTGCTCGCACATTTCAAGTTTAACATAACGTTTGCTCATGTCCTAGCTTTTTGTAATGCATATGGAGCATGGGCTAATAGATCATAACTTGGTATACAATTACAGAAAGATGGAATTGTTTGTATTTGCTAGGCCTCACAAATGCTTCAGTGTTGCATGGATCAAGTTCTGCTTCCACTTCATCAAAGTGGTTGTCTACTAACCAAATGCTTCACAGTTTATAGAGTTCGTCTAGAATTCAAAAGAAGCTTTTCAGCACAGGGAAGATTATCATGCAATAGAAAGAAATTCTTGCATCTAGGCCTGATCTATCCGGTGATTTCTCCAATTTCTCCTTTGACTAATATCTAAGCTTCTTATAATTCTTCACTGCAAGTAATGCCTGTTGATGAATAAATAAATAATAAACATGGATCTCCTCATGTCCAGTCATCCGGAACATTTATTTCCTCTTATTTTTCTAATAGCGGCCACTAAATTTACACAGTTCATTTAAATAGTAAGCACATATTCTATTCAAGCAATTAAAAAATTAGACCAATGCCATGGAAATATAGAAAGTTACCATCTTCGAGTTGTGTGGTTGCTAGTACATCAAATATGTTGTGCATTTTGTTGTATTAATGAATGGTCCCAACTGTGATGTATGTCTGGGTTTTAAAGTTATGTTTAAAGAATGGTCCCAACCATAATTGTATGTTAATGTACAGAGAAATGAATATTAATGTAGGAAAAAAATAATTCAAGATAAGAAAGCAGTGCACAAGTTCAATCTAGACAACTCAGAGTGTATGTCTGCCATCTCGTACAATATTTTTGACAAGAAACTTGCATACCTTGGATTTCTAAAACGTTTCCACAATCTGTCTAAAAAGATTGATGTCTGAAGGAAAGGTATAACACAAATTATTTTAATCTCAAATACACAGGAGAAAGTTTTGTTACTTTTAATTTCTTGTTTATCTAAGAATATTTTTAAAGAAAATTTTCTATTTCCCATTTTACATGTTTTTTGAGTTCCTTTTTTGAGTTCCCAGCATCTTGTAAAGCAATATGTACAATTATATAATTTAGGTTAGTTAATTAAATATGTAGTTAATTAAGTATAATAGTTTAATTAATTGATGATATTTCAAACTTAATAAATTGGATTAGTTGTAATGGTTATTTAAAAATAAATAAAAATGAGGGTTTTTAGTTCTATGATAAAAAAAGGTAAAGTGTACAATTATAGATCTACTTAACTTGATTTGTTTCCACTTCTTTTATTTTTCAATATCTAAAAATCGGTAACATTTAAGAATATGTTTGCAGGACTTCTCTTGCTGTGAAAAGTGGACGTGTTCTCCTAGGTCACTCCCCTCCCTTAAAATGGGTAAACAATAGAAGACACCACTCTTCAGCTATTCATCTAGGATGATTTTGTAGATCTAGATTCCTTTTATTCCACCAATTTTCAAGTTTTTTCTTCCCTAAATGTGAATAATAAGCACTTGGGTGGTCAATTGAATGCAACTAAATACCTTTAAATAATTACTATATAGCAACAAATTACATGAATACTTATTTGGTTGATTGGTTGGCAATAGGAGAAAAGTAAAGTGTAGGAGTTGAAGAAAAAATGAGTTATAATTTTGAAACAGTTCAAAAGTTATTATGAAAATAATAGACAAATATATTCTAGCCATCAAGACAAAAAGGTGAAAAATTTAACAAAATGTTTGTGGATGTAAAGACCTAATTAATTCTAACCAAAAAATCGCTATTTTTTTTTCAAGGATGTTCAATTATTCATTCACAAGTATACTCGGGAACTTCTATCCATATGGGATAGGTATATCATCTATTCATACAGATCATGAATTCACTTTCATCTATTCATAGGAATACGTCTATTCATATAATCGGAATAGGCATCCACCTAAACGAGGCAGGCATCTATCATCTGATAAGTATGTGCTCTGGCCAGAGTCTTGAACTCATCGGGATCATCTAGATCCTGAGTCGCTTCCCTGATGACCACACTTTCTACTAAAAGTGCACCGAGGCCATCATCCTCAGGGGTATGTAAATTGTAATTCTAAACTTGAAACCCGCCTCAGAATTTGGCCTAAGGGCCTCGGGGAATCAAGCAATCCATACGGGATTCTTCTGAGTAGTTGTATATAGCTTAGTTGATTATCTCTTATAACTAGTTATGTGATCTCTTTAACCCTAAACCCCATTCCCGAACGCCTGAGTACTGGGAGCATCCTTCATTTCCCAAACTGCCTACATACCCTGCTTCCAAACGGGATCAAGGCGTAAAATATGTAGTTCTATTTTCTAGGCTATGTTTATGTGAACTGTTATAAAGCGGGTATGCAACCCTTTCTAGGGTTTTTATTTCCCCTAGACAGTTCCTTTGCGGTTGCTACCCACGATGGGAAGCATGGATAATAAATGATCGCCTTGACCATTTATTGTTTATCTAATAACATTCATCTAACCCTACTCCCTATAATATTTATCTCCCTTGACCCATTAAATGATTTCCTAATAATTTATCCACATGATTATATCTTTGAGTTAGAATTACATTTGCACCATTGAAAATTCCCAAGTTACAATTTTCTAGGTTGTCACTAGCGGATTTGCTTCATTTTTGTTTTATCTTTTTAGATTATCGATTCAAAGGGGATTTCCCTTCCTTTGGATTTTAATCAACCCATGCTCCTTATTTCTCCCGGGCGATTTATAGGGATGATGCCACAGACGCCGTTATTGCAGCTGTGTTAGGCTATAGATGTAGTAGCTCAAGCGCGATGACATTACCCATAAACATGAGCCAGAGGCACTGTTAATACCGAACGCTGCTAGTTTTTTTTTTCCTTTCTTTGATTAGGTTTTCCAACATAATTTATCTTCCGTAAGAAAGAAGCCCATAAGAATCTAAGATTTATAAGGACTATTATTATAACAATATTTAAAGCATAACATTCACTCAAGATATTTCAGTAAATCGACAAGCATTGATCAAATACATCTTTAGAATAATTTATTGCTAATAAAGAAACGTTCCATCTTAACGATTGAATAAATAAGCTAACTAGACAATAACCATTCATAAAAAGTATTTTCATGCAACACAATAAATGAGTTTCTAAGTTTAGCTACATGCGATATTCCTCTTTTTCCTTGGTGGTTCCTCTCTTCTTATCTTTCAACCGTTTTATGTGTGAATGCAAGAGCTTCAATATCTAATTCCAAAACATAGGAAGAGGTCTCTCTTTGAGAGAGATCTTATATACATACATTCTCATTCATTTGGAATTACAAGGGAAGGGCTTATATATTGCTTTTGGGGAAAAGTTATCGAGATTTAGTGGTTAGTGTATTTAAATTTTGGAACCATGAACATCCATTTTGTTAAGATTATAACATAAATTTTTCTCTTAACAACCTTACATTAAGACAACTTTTGAGAAAGCCTCATAATCTAGGTTGAATTGGAAATTTGTATAAAAGCTTTTTAAATGATCCTAAGTTTCAGAATGTATTAATTTTAAGGGACTTATGCACAAATAGGATTCTTGAATGCATATCACATGTCTAAGTAATCATTTTTTTAATTAGGAGTACTAGTAGCAAATTCATATCATTACCATGTATATATTTGATTTGTGTTACATTACTCTCCTTTCAAGACTTAGGAGTACTTATTACAACTATCTACAATCCAATTGAGCTTATGAAATTAAAAGCTATAAAGAATGGAAGTATTTTATTTATTCACTAGGAAAGGTGATTTAATATAAATTTAATGAAATATCCCACAAAATATATAATGATCTAGATGTTAACCAAATCAATAATACGTTTTAAAGGGAATTTATGGATCTTTCAATGTTCACTGGATATCTTTTTTTTATCAGAAAAATTAGAGTAGAACTATATTGGAATTTAAAACATATATGAATTCAATGGATTTTTTTTTATCCAATTAAATCATTGTATATTTAGCTACTCCACAGTCTCTATAAAATCTTAATTATCATTAATAAGATATTGATATCACAGATCTATACTTTCTAATCTCTAAGAATCATCCTTCCAATGTTGTGAAATAATATGAATATAAGTTTATAATATTTCAATATGTTGAATTCTCAGTTATAACACTTATTAGATCTATCTCATGATTCTATACTTGACAATATCATGAATTTCAGTTCTACGAAATCATTACTATTGTATAGATAAAAGAATACTCACAATAATTAAAATTTTGACCTGATCTATAAAATTAACGATTAATATCTACATAAGATCATTAAAAGAGTGCTTGTGTCTACACTGAACATGTACACATTTCCCTACTAATTGAAGCGCCTGTTTTTGAATAAAAGATAGCTAATCCAGAGAGGGCAGAGTGTGTGAGGTTATATAGACTGCACCATGACTATTGAAGGCGCTAAGTTTTCCTGAGGTTGATGATTCCAAGTACCCACTAGTTGTGTATAATTCTGAAATGGAATAAAGAATTCTAGCACTAAAATATGGTTGCAGAGATTGATGGTTTTAAGACTAATTTTTGGATAATCGCAAGCTTTCAGAGGATACATAAATACATCTATATATATAAATTTCAAAATAATTCCAAGGTTCCACATACTAGATAAGACTCCAAGTATCTACAGGTTCATTCTAAATTGAATTCTATGGGGGCTATTGCAGATCGCTTTTATTCTATAGACTCTATATTCAACCCCCATTTTTATGATATGCTCAAACTGAAATGAAGATAAAGAGGACAATATGAAAGCCTACCTATGGCACTAGTTCTAGGAGGAGATCCAGGATGGATGATATGCTCAGGACGACACTCCTCTTTCCTTCAATTGAACGCCCCTCTGGAGTTTCTCACAAAATGTATAATTTTTGAGTGTTCCCAAACATAAGCCCATCCACTCATTTTATAGCTATAATGCATTAAATTTTTTCCCACTGTAGTTTATGAGTTAGTTCTAAAATTTATTTCGGGCAAATGAAATAGAACTCCATGTGAATAATATGGATGGGGCGAGGTTATAGTTGAGCGGCTGAAGACGATGGGATGTGACCTACCAGTAGGTTTGTGCTGACTAAAAATTTAATTCGCTTATCTGGATCTGATTCACTGTGCAGTTTTTTATTGAATACATGGTCATAATGTCTATTTCCATTCATGCATGATGCCTTAAACTCCATAGTTGTCAACTGAATTTGGTCTCCATTCAAATTTTGCTCTCAAGTTTTCAATCAATAATTAATGACTGGCAATATTTTCAAGAATGTGAGTATTAGAATTTTTTTAGTCCATTTAACATGTGTTCATGTATTAAAGTATATCAAAATGTGCAGTAAAAGTTAGGGAAGAGGAGTCGTGACAGTGGATTAGTACATAGATAGGCATAATAAATGAAGAATACATGGGGGTGTGGACCAATTTAGATAAGGTATGGATAAAGGATGTGAGAATGCATAAAAGTGGAGTAGCAACATGGGGGGAAAAGCTTGACTTCACACAAGATTATGACATATTTTCAATGTGTAGATGTATCAAAAAATTCTCTTAAAATGGACAAAAAAACTAAATGCAAAATGCCAACAAATTTCCTCACTACAACTTTACATTCATAATATAGGCTAACTAATAAATGTAAATAATGAATATAAAAATAATTTACATGTAATTGGGGAACAATGATGAAGAATAAATGTTGAAATCATGTAGAATCCAATTATGAATGCCTTGATGGGTAGGAATGAATTATGACCTATAGTAATGATTTGACTAAATAAATTTGTTGAGATATCTTCATCTTCATCTTCCTTGTGTCTAAAATTATCAAGGTGGCATTTAAAAACACATTTAAGGAGATTTCTAGATTGCTACAATCAAGTTATTGTATACAACATGCACAACCATATAAATGGCCTAAATATAGTTGTCCCAAAATCCAAAATGATAATAAGTGCATATTGAATGTCTTTAAATACCAAGGCACAATAATAGTTCACATAAAACATGTGCCAAGTCAACCTATAATGGCTAGTAAGAAAGAGACAGTCTAGAAATTTGTATTTAAAATTTAAAAGTTTGAGATCAACTTTAAGCCCCTCAAGATTGACCTAGAACCAAAAAAAAAGAAGTTTTGAGACAATATTTGAATTTGTGGACATGGGTTTGAATGTAGGCTAATAAATTATGTGTAAATAGTGAATATATGAGAATATGCATAAATAAGGATGGGATAAGGTAGAATGCACTAAAATGGTTATAAATGAAAGTAAAATGGATTGGGATAAGCATTGAGTCATAGGGAAAACTTGTCACTGAACTAATATATTCCATCAAAATACCCCAAAACTATATGGGAATTGGTAGGGTGCACAAATTTCACCATTATATTTAACCCCCACTTTGAGGTGAATGTGAATTTAATATGAACATACATTTCGAAGTACATGGAAATTCTTAGTTTGGACATCAAAATTAAATACCCAAACATTTATTAAAGGATATTTAGTCCATGTAAATTAATTGACCATTATTGGATTATTCTTTTGTTCCTCTCCTTAGAATGAGTAATCCATAGGGACTCGAACATATTTTTTCTAGTGTTCCCAATAGTCAAAATATTTGTAAAATGACCAATCCTAATTTTATCTCTTCCAACAAATAAAATCCAACATTTGTAGTTTTTATTTATTTTCCAAATAGACTCTTCAATTTTTTTATAAAAATTAAACCCTGAGCTATAGTCAAATGGTAGAGAATCATTTTAAAATAATAATAATTGTTGTGTTTCTCTATTTGCTTCTTCTAGTTTCTTCTATCTAGGTCAAGTAAAAAGGAGATCAGAAACATCAATGTGAGATTGATGTTGGTATTTTGATTCATCTTATGATTTCAAAGATTTTGGGGATTGAAGGGTTTCAATATAGGTTTGGGGATGGAGTAAAATTTTTATCTAAAATAAATCCTGCAAATACTATGTCTTGATTACTATAATTATTCATGTAGATGATGAATAATATATAATTTCCAAAAATCATGGAGTGTATAAAATGGGATGCCAATACGACAGTAGGGATATTATCAATTGCTAAATTTTATATTCTTCTCCATGTTTCATTTTAATTCAATGTTTTTAATATAACATGTACATTAATTAGATCGCAACACTATTTGGTTAATGTTTCTATTGCATTATTTACCCTTTTTAACATTTGATATTAGAGATATTTGATTAGAAAGTTAGATTCCTTTGTTGTAGTGTTGTAGGATTTTTTGGTCGTAACAAGTGCACTTTGATTTCATGGTTTTATTGATCCATGTGTAATTAACATTATGAAAATTGCATCCTATTCACAGATTGATAATTATAACATGGATCTAGCTACAAATTATGGAAGTTAGAAAATAAAGATCAATAGAGAGCTATGATAGATAAAGAGAATCCTGGTGGTGTGTCAAATTAAGACTAGAAGAAAAATATCAATCAATTGGAGTGAATATTAGTTTTTAATAGATTTATTTTCTTTGATTTTCTTTTGGTTTGATGAATGAGAGCAATACATTTCAACTTATGTGCTTTATCTATAATTTTTTTAAGCTTGACACTTCCACTAAAAGTGGACCCATTAGCTTGCACATGTGGTAACATATGTATCCAAAACTAACACCTCTCTCATGGAACTCTTACTCTAAACCATCATGTCTTCCTTGATTCTAGTCAACATTAACCATTTTTTAAGGATGTCTACAATTTGATTACAAGCACATTCTAGATCCAATACAAAAAGGTGTAATTTGACCCATTATTTTCTTTGTTTCCCTTCTTTAATGCACTCTCCTAATTTGGATCCATGTGACATCTCAAAGTTGGTAGTGGGAGTTTTCAAATTATTGATCTCTTCAAGGGGTTAACTCAAAATCCATGGTCCTTACAAAAAAATACCTTCTCTCCATTCTTAGGTTACTATATAACACTTTTTATATGTAAGCTATGCAAGCATGATGTTAAGGTTTATTTTATATTCTACTATTATAGATAAATTTTTGATCATTATGTCTTAGTTTAAAGTTTTCTCTTTTTGCTTCTACATATAGGAGCTGCTATAAATATTTTAAGATGACTTGTTTTTGTGTAGTAGTTAATTGACCGATGAACTTAATAGTGAGATATTATCTTAAATATGCTTAATCTTATATTTGTTCATAATTAGCTCTTGTGTGTACATGTTTCTCTTGATTAAATTATGTCATGAGCCTTTGTTATACTTAAATTGATTTATGTATTCTCTCTTCCTTTTCACCCCCACACACCAACTTCAAGCTTAGCTTAGTAGATCAATAATAAAATGATTATGAGGCCTGAAATTATAACGTATGCTCAAATATTTTCAAAAAAAAACTTTAACGGCTTAAAGATATAAGAAGTTAGATTTATTTGGTATCCCTAGTTTTTCAAATGTAATTTCAAATGAAATAAGAGGGAAAATACCCATATTATAAGGTAATAATGTAGTCACAAGGGAGGAATATTTAATAAAACTCGTCAATGTTACAAATGAGTATATGTGATTTAGGATGAGGATGTCATCTAATGAATTTATTTATTCCACCCCTTAAAGAAAGTGCAAAAGAGTGGTATATGAGCCTCCCTCACAACAATATTTGGAATAATTGATGAATTTTTTTAAAATTAAAATATGGGGATAGGATAGATCCCAAATTTATTATACATGAAATCACAACCTTTAAGAAAGGTATAAAAAAAATATGGTTGACATTAATAGAATGTTCATCATGACAATTAGGAAAGTGCCATTAACTCTCAAACCAAATGACTCCATTTTCCTTTTCCTATATTACAATGATTTTGATGCAAAACTTGGCTATTGTCTTCAAGATAAAATTCCATAAAATGAGGGAAACACATTACAACCATATTTTAGTATTCTATTGTAAAAATAATTTGATTCAAGCCATATAACTAATCTCTCATTATGAATAATTTTGCACAAATGTATTCGTCAAATTAAGATTTATAAATTTATGTTTTAGTAAAATAATTAACTATTATATTTATTTATATTTTCAAATCAACATAGGTTTATTACCATAAATAAAAATCTGTGTTCAACACACATGGAAAAAACAAACAATGGAAACATTTTTTTAGAAATATAAGAGAACCCTTCATACATATTTCCTTCTTTCAACAAAAAATATAAATTTAGGTATTATGAAACATTTATGTATTAGAGAAAATATGTGTCTAAATTATAATTAATCTCAATTAAAATATTAACAATAAATTGAATATATAACAAAAGGTATAAAAAAATATGTGTTCATTAAATATCAATCTTAATGATCTATGTGTAAGAAATTATGAAAATATTTCATTTCTATCTCAAGTTATATGTTACAAGGAAATATTATTCATTAAAAATACTAAAAAGAACAAGAAATACTTTTGAAAATATATTTTTTATAGCTTAAGTTATATGTTATAAGGAAATCTTTCTCATTAAAAATATTGTAAAGAATAAGAAGTACTTTATTAAAAATATTTTGTTAACAAGATAAAAATTATTTTAGATTTTAAAAAATAGAAAGAATATACATAGTGAATCTCACAAATTATTAGTTTACATTATCATCAAATTTTAAATGATTTTCTTGTTACAATTGAGAAAAAATAGAAAGAATTAAAAAATATTGATTTGAGTGGCCAACATAGACTAAAAAGTGAGACAAACATTTATGATGTCAACCTAATGAAGTGTAAAAGGATAAGGAATTGTTGGCTAATTGTAATGCCCCGTCTTATAACCTAAGGAATGTTGCAATTGTGTATAAAAGTGAAATAATTTTTTTTTTAAAAGTAATAATATTAACTTAATTATTTGCATACATTCACTAAGTTACGCAACGTCACACTACTTGAGATTCCATAGACGACTTTCGTATTTAGCATTGCACATATTTAATTAACATAAACTCAAAAAAAAACATTGAATATCATTTGAATACCATTCATGAAAGTATAAAGTACAAGTTTGATTCTTACATTGCATTGAAATAATATTACAATTCTCATTCATCTGATGAGGTAGATCAATAATAGTTACAATTACATTTTACAAATGTTCACCTCTTAACAATTGAGGGATATTTCAAATACAAGATTTCCAATAATGCAATAAAGAAATACACATATGTATCCAAGTACGAGCTCTCCATCCATGAAGCTCTCGTTGCCACAAACATAAACTGGAGACCCAACGGAGTAAGGTGCATGTTCCACCCAACCATGTGGTACTCGTAGGTCCACCCCCCATGTTAGGAGATAGTAATATGGTTACCTAGACATAACCTATTCACCTTAGACACAAGTACATTACTAACTGATGATTACATTGCTTCCAGAGTTTAGACAATCGAATATACTAAGAACACAAGGTTAATTGTTATTTTAGGTGGAGTATTATCACAACGTTGTAAAGATTACCCTGGTGTTTCTTCCTAGGTTCAGCCCCCAACTTGGGTTACCCTGGTGACCTCTTACGAAACCCGGCCCCATTTGCAAACTATTGCGGAATCGAATATCTTTTGTAGTAACAAGATATCAATTTTCCATTCCAAGCCTTCTCATCTTATACTCAAGACTGAACTAGCTCAAGAGTCCATAAGCGAGGCATAATCATCTTATTAAATATTTTATTCTAACTACTATGTTATTTAGTTATCATTGACTTACTAACTCTTTGTAAGTTACCCTGACACCACTGTGTGTGTCGGCCCTTACATAGAGCCACTCCCCTAAACATAACCAAGGTATTCTAAATTTCCCTGACTAAGGTAGACAAGGTGTACAAAAATACAACATAAAATTTCTACACTTTTCATAACGAACATCAATGTCTATGTTCACAAAATCAGGTGTCAAAACACCATGCGAAACCATGTACACAACCTTAGTTAACACAAGAACTCTACTTAAACAATCTCAATTCCCATGTTTTACAATTTATCTGGAAGACTTGTTCATCTAAGACTTGCCCAATTTTCCCAATAAAAAGGAAACACATTTTAAAGCAAATCAGGAAAATTAAACATCTACTATTCAGATTTACTATATCCAGTCAATCAAATATAATTTGCATGAAAACAAGTCAACTTGATTAAATTCCATAATCAAATAATCTAAATTATAACTTTCACAATTTCATATATTGAAATAATCACCAATTTATCAAACACACATATTTCATTTAAATAAAATCAAGTTTAAACCATACTCATATTATTTTCCAAAGATTAAAATAATCATTTAAATAATTATTTTATCTTATTAAATATATATTATTTAATTTAACTAATATATCAAATTTTCCATTTAATAAAATGTCATTTATCTATTAATAAAAATCTATATATATAATATTATATAATATTATATAATATATATAATATATTAAAAACATATTATATATAAAATATATATTATAAAATATATTATATAAAAATAGAATTTAAAAATAATACAAAGTTAAACCTACCCAAGGCAGGGCCGACTGCCTTCACACAGCCGAACCCTCCATGGGCGCGGCTGTATGGGCAACACCGGCGCTGCCCTCACCGCCGCTTCCTTATGGGGGTCGACTGTGAGGGTTAAGCCCCCAACGCAACCAATAACAGTTTTAAAAAAAAAATTAAAACATTTAAAATTTCTTTAAAAAATTTCGGCAATTTTTCTAAAATCGCTCAATGCGAATTTCAATGAAAATAATTCAATATATATATGTATTTGTATAAGTATATGTTTATATATGAATTAATACATATACTTATATAAATATATATATATTTAATTAAATAACAATAAAAAAATACTGTAACTGTGCAAAGATTTTCAACAGAGTTTTCTACAGTAAATTTTGAAAATTATCATTGTACAGAATTATTTCCTCATTAAACTCCAAATTCAACTACAATAGGTTTCAATTTCCAATTTAATAACAAACAATTTCCTCCATAGTTTAAAATACTCTAAATATTCTTTTCCAGTAAAATCTTTCAGAGGCTTCTTTTCACCAATTACCAAAGAAATATTATTTTACTAATCTACAAAGCATACATCTTTTTTTTTTTTTTTTTAAATTTCTTCTATTGTTTTCTCTACCCTTGTTTTCTTGAAATTCTCACAAATATCAACAAGTTTCTACAGAAAGATTTCCAGCAAAAAAAATTACCGAGAACAAGGGTTTTAACAAATATTTCTTTTCAAAAGAAAACAAATTAAAAACACAAGGGAAATACCTGTTTCCTGTGATTTGAAGATCTTAGTTGTTGGAGAGAATCTTCTGCCTGTAGAGTGCAATCCTCCAAAGCTTCTCCAAAACACCAAATCCAAATGAAGCTAAAACCAACCAAAGAGATCTTCCAGAAATATACAACAGAACAAGGAAATCACAATTTCTTGAAAATAATTTTTAACAGAGGACTGTTCTTTCTTTTTTTCCCATGAAGAAAAAGATAACCCTCTTTATTTCCCCAAATTCCAGATAACCTCCGAACATATGCTCAACCAAAAACAATAAATTTTACTGGCACACATGTCAAGAAAAAGAAAATATCTTCAGCAACTTCCCAGCAATCTTTCCTTTCGAGATTTGCATGCCTTTAATTTATTTAAATTTCCAATTTTCAAAAATACAAAATTTATTTACAATTAAAAATACCATTTCCAAAATAATAATTAATTTAAAATTAAATCTATTCACACACAATTTTAATTTAATCAATTAATTTATTTAATTAAATGAATTTAATCTCTATGATCAAATTATTTAACAAACTAATTAATTAATTAACAGGTAAAACTTATTTCTTTAATATTTAAAAATTAATTTAAATAACAGTAAATGAAAGAATAATAAATATCATTAAAATTGACAAAATTTCCCTTTCAAGCAATTAATCCAAACAAGAGAAAATAAGACAATCTAAGACTCCAAACTAAACTGACGATGTACTGAGACTGGGTTTAAGACTAGACTAGGATGAACCATGTTACTACCTCCCAATCAACATATCCATTGAGTCTTGACATGCTCAGACCTGAGTAACTAGGTGGAGTCAGTGTCATGTACCTGCAATCCTGCAACCAAACAAATAACATGCATATATATAATCCATTGTACAGGCACACCATGCGGAGAAAATCACAGACATCACAGGGCACTCACAAGCAAGTGATGCAATTCTGTTCTCCACACCAATACACGTCACATCAAACTGACAAATTAATTAACAGTTAGTCCATCATAAACATATACATAGAAATAACATCTAAAGGAAAACATCTACGCTATCACAAAGCATGTCAGAAATCAAATATCACCATACAATGTATCATCATGTCACAAAGTAAATCCATTGTCACTCAAAATCAGCGATCAAAATATCCAAACCAAAGTACCAAAGTCTAACAGTGTGAAAACATGCAACAGAAAACATAAGCATAAATTGATGAGGGCGCAACCCAAGACACAGAAAATAACCCACAAACAAGAGAATAGTTTTATTATTCAGAAAATGGAGCTTCTTACATGCAGAGGATCTCAAATCCCCAAGTTCTACAACACATGCAAGTTACAGACAGCTACAGAATAACCCTTTCACAATATGCGAACTTGTCCCCAAAAAGTTACCCAAAAATACTAGAAACCTGCCCATAAATAGAGCTCCTCTTTAGTTTGGAGCCAAAACAACATTAAAATTTGAGTTTAGGCGGTTTGGTGCCGAAAATTACAACTTGAAGTTCAAATTTCAAAAGAACATTTGCAATTGTATCTTCTAGAAAGTGCACCAACTTCCCGGGGCCATAACTTTTGATCTGGGGCTCCGATTCACGAACCGTTTGAATCGTTGGAAAGGTCTCGAAGTGAAGAACGCGCTTGAAATTTGATACGCTAATTTTGGCAAGTTTTGGGGCCATTCCGGAAGCTCTAAGTGCCTCAAATTCAACTCGGAAGATTTTCAGGTGCAAATTTGGGAAACTAAAACTGCAATATCTTTCAACCCAGGAATAGAAAATAAAAACCGTAAATTAGGAATTTCATTATGACGAAAAGGGTATCCAAAAATGTAAAAACATCTAAAAAATCATAAACTTGAAATTTAACTATTTTTTTGGGTGATGCAAGATTGCCCTTACACCACTAGATGCTCCTGCATCATAAATGGAGGGGTACTACATCCTCCCCCCCTAGGATCAGGCTTGCTCCTAAAAGCCTGTGAATAGATAGGGATAAAGTTCCCTCATGTGTGTCACATCCTCCTAAGTAGCAGAAGCCTCATGGCTAGGATCCCATTGGACCCTCACCTGATCAACGTCTCGACCCCTGAGACTGAGCGTCTGGCGCTGTAGAATGGCCATGGGCTCCAAAGCCAGTTTCCCATCCTCTACCTATAACACATTCCAATCAAATACATGAGAAATGTCAGGATGATATGGTCTAAGAACTGATACATGAAAAACATCATGAATACGTGACAAACTAGGTGGTAAGGTGAGTCGATACGCCACAGGACCAATTCTCTCTAAGATCTCAAATGGCCCAACGAAACGAGACGCAAGCTTAGAGCCTTTTCCACAACGGATTGGACTCTTTCGCAGTCGCACTCGAAGAAACACTCTATCACCAACAATAAACTATCGATCTATTCTATGCGCATCAGCATACTTCTTTTGCCTATTCTGTGCTGCTATCAAATGTTCTCTAATTCGGTCAACCTGTTGCTCCATATCTTGAAGCATCTCAGGACCAAGTAATACTCTATCCTCAAGTGGATCCCAACTTAGTGGAGTTTAACAAGGACGACCGTATAATGCCTGAAATGGTGGCATACCTATGGAACTCTAATATCCGTTATTGTAAGCAAATTCTACTAAGTACAGATAATCCTCCCAACGTGATTGTTGGTCCATTACGTACATTCTAAGCATATCCTCTAATATTTGATTAACTCTCTCCATTTTTCCATCGGTTTGAGGATGATACGCTGAACTAAAGTTCAACTATGTACCTAGAGCATTTTGTAATGAAGTCCATAGGGCTGAAGTAAATACGGGATCTCTATCAGAAATAATCCTACGAGGAATCCCATGCAATCTAACAATGTCCTCCATAAATATCCTAGCTATGGATGAAGCATTGTATGATGATTGTACTGGTGAGAAATGAGCCACCTTAGTCAATCGGTCAACAGTTACCATAATGGCATCATGTCGACGTGACGACGTCGGTAACCCTACAATAAAGTCAACAGATATAATGTCCCATTTCCATTCAGGAATGAGATGTGGCTGCAATAATCCAGCAGGATGTTGATGCTCAGATTTGACTCGCTGGCATTCAAGACATCTCGATACATAGTCAGCAATATCACGTTTCATACCAGGCCAGAAATACAATTGCTGAAGATTAGCATGCATTTTCTTAACACCTGGATGAGCTGAGTATGGAGCTCGATGTGCTTCAATCATAATTAATGTACGAAGACCCTCGAAATGTGGTACATAAATATGACCTAAATGTCGTAATATACCATCTGGTTCTAGGACATATCCTACAAATCGACCTTCTAAAGGTCTACCAGATTCAATCTCTGACCTTACTTCCTGATACAATCTATCAATAGGAAGTGCAGCCAATATTTTCCCTCTCAAATCTACTTCAAGAGTAGTAGCAGAGATCTCATGTCGACGACGACTAAGAGCATCAGCCACTACGTTCTCTTTTTCTTGAACATATTTCACTTCAAATTTGTACTCACACAAGAACTCCATCCACCGTCTTTGTCTAGCATTCAAGTTAGGTTGCGTAAAAATGTATTGTAGACTACGGTTATCAGTATGAAGTTCAAAATGATGACCTAATAAGAAATGCCTCCATCAAACTAATGCATGCACTACTGCAGCTAGTTGTAAATCATGCGTGGGATAATTTAATTTGTGATCTTTGAGTTTGCGAGACTCATAAGCAATCACATGCCCATCTTGCATCAGAACTGCTCCCAAACCCTCTAAGGATGCATCCGTACAAACTGCAAAATCCTTAGTAGGATCAGGAACAATCAGTATAGGCGCATTAGTCAACTTTTCTTTAAGTGTCTGAAAATCCAACTGACATTGCTCTGTCCAAACAAACTTCTTCCCTTTTCTCTGAAGAGAAGTAATAGGATGACTAATTCTAGAAAACCCCTCAACAAACCGCCTATAATAACTAGCTAGACCCATAAAACTACGAACTTCACCTACATTAGTAGGCACGGGCCAATCTACAATAGCTTGAATCTTTGAAGGATCCACAGCAATACCTTTTCCAAATATCACATGTCCAAGGTATTTTATCTTAGTTTGAAAGAAGTCACACTTCTTCAGGTTTGCATACAATTGATTTTCCCTTAAACATCGCAACACCTGTCTCAAGTGTTCCTCATGCTCCTTCATGTTTCTTGAATAGATCAAAATATCATCAAGAAATACAAGGACAAAGCAATCAAGGTATGTACGAAAAACACCATTCATTAAACTCATAAATACTGATGGTGCGTTCATTAACCCAAACGGTACTACTGTGAATTCGTAATGCCCATAACGAGTTCAAAATGCAATTTTATGAATGTCAGCTTCAGCAATTCACAATTGATGATACCCAGATTTCAAATCAATTTTAGAGAACACATTAGCTCCCTTGATCTGATCAAAAAGATCATCGATTCTAGGCAAAGGATAACGATTCTTAATCGTAACCTTGTTCAATTGATGATAGTCAATGCACAATCTAAGTGATCCATCCCTCTTCTTTATGAAGATGATAGGTGCTCCCCGAGGGGAAACACTAGGATGAATGAATCCCTTTTCTAATAGTTCCTCTAACTGAATACGTAGCTCCTCTAACTTCTGAGTTGTCATTCTATAAGCTGCTCTAGATATCGGCTCAGCTCCAGGAACTAGGTCAACTCTAAAGTCAATATCCCTCTTTGGTGGCATTCCAGGTATATCATCAGGAAACACGTCAGCGAATTCCCTAAGAATTGGATGATCATCAAGAGATACCTCTCTACTCTCACCTTCTTCCAGATCAATAACTATTGTTGCAAACAGTTGACAACCCTGACGAAGACATCTCTTTAATTGCATAGCAGATATCATCCGCAAAGAGATAGGTCTTTGTATACCTAAGATTTCCACTTTCGCACCTAAATCATTAATGCAACTAACTGTCTTAAGTCAACAGTCAATCACAGCATGATGAGATGCTAACCAATCCATACCTAAAACTATGTCATACGATCCTAAAGGTGTAACATGTAAATCTACTAAGGTAGTTAACGTACCAATTTTAAGTTCACAGTTATGTACAAGGTTTTCTACTGCTACTTTCACCCTAGAGGCAAATTCAACCTACCACTTACCACTTTGTTTTACCGCCACAAGACCACAATGGTCAACGATGGTCAGTGAAATAAAGGAGTCGGTAGCTCCAGAATCAAAAAGAATGGAAACACTAACACCATGTAACTTACCTGAAGTCTCGACCACTGTGTTCTGGTGATTAGCTTGGCAGTCATTAACCACAGCATAAACTGTATGTGATCATCCTGCATCACCCACTATAGGCTCTGAAACTGTAGGTCAAGGCCCAAAACCAGAAGAACCTCTCATCGGACATTGCCTGGCAATGTGTCCCTACTGACCACACGAGTAACAACCTGTGCCTCTACCGAATCCTCTGCCACCCAAAGGTGCATTGGATTGCTAGAAGCTACCTCTACTAATGGTAGACTGAGTACTCTGAGTAGGCTGATCCTGTCTATTGCGCTTGTTGCGCCACCAGTTGCGACCCTTTCCTGACTGTGGGCTATTACCTTATTGTGGTTGTGGACTATTATTCTTTTGAGGTGTACGTTGTTGCTATTTTTTCCCACCCTTAGAGGGTGTCTGTTGGTTCCTAGAGGAACCCCATGTCTACGCCTATCCACCCCATGGACTAAAACCTATTGTAGGAGCACTACCAATCTATACCCCTGTATGACCACCTAACGCCATAACAAGATTCTCTTCCACTATGCGAGCCTTCTCCACCACAACTTCCATAGTATTTGGCTCAAAGACTCTGACTCCACCACTAATGCGGGCATTTAAACCCTTGATGAAGTGTTGAACCAACATAGGCTATCATCACCAATACCTGCATACTACTTGAGTTCATAGAATCTACATTCATATTGCTCAATAGATAGAGCCAACTAACGTAGATCATGATACTCGTCAGTCCGTCATTGCCTCCAGTGTTCCGATAGAAATCGTGCTCTAAACCTCTCCAGAAACATCTCCCAAGACACTGACCCAATATCCAAGTGGAGCTTTTGCTCCTCTAGGCACCACCAAGTAGAGGCAAATCCTCTCAGATGCATGATAGCGCATCTCACTCGGGTATTGCTACCGTAAGGGTGCATGGCGAAACATCTACCCAAGTCCAATAGCCAGGTCTCTACCTCTAAGCCGCCTCCTATACCATCAAAAGTAGGAGGGCGTGCCCTCAATAAATCTTGCATGTGTCCTATAGTAATAGCATCCTAATGTACTGAATCATCTACTCTACGTGGAGATCTATCATGCTCTCTAACTACCTCCTGCTCAACTTCCTGTCTAGGTCCAAGTTGAGCTAGGACCTCCTCTAATAAAGGACGTATCTGTGAACCCTCTACTCCTGACTGTTCAGGATTTTGTCCCCCATTCCTCTGATCCAACTACTCTACCTGATCACTCTAATGAGGGGTCAGAGGGGGAGTAACCTGAGGGATCGGCCCTCGGCCTCCACCTCGACCTCTACCATGACCTCTACCACCTCGTCTAGGCATGTTCCTACACATGAATAATAACGAGTCTCAGATATTGAACAACTAAGGCTAACAGATAGCAACACTATGTACTAGGTCAACCTAATGGGCTCGCGATTACCCAGAGCATCCAATGTTAGTAACCTTTGCTCTAATACCAATCTGTAATGCCCCATCTTATAACCTAAGGAATGTTGCAATTGTGTATAAAAGTGAAATAATTTTTTTTTTAAATGTAATAATATTAACTTAATTAGTTGCATAAATTCACTAAGTCACGCGACGTCACACTACTTGAGATTCCATAGATGACTTTCGTATTTAGCATTGCACATATTTAATTAACATAAACTCAAAAATAAACATTGCATATCATTTGAATACCATTCATGAAAGTATAAAGTACAAGTTTAATTCTTACATTGCATTGAAATAATATTACAATTCTCATTCATCTGATGAGGTAGATCAATAATAGTTACAATTACATTTTACAAATTTTCACCTCTTAACAATTGAGGGATATTTCAAATACAAGATTTCCAATAATGCAATAAAGAAATACAAATATGTATCCAAGTATGAGCTCTCCATCCATGAAGCTCTCGTTGCCACGAACATAAACTGGGGACCCAACAGAGTAAGGTGCACGTTCCACCCAACCATGTGGTACCCGTAGGTCCACCCCCCATGCTAGGAGATAGTAATATGGTTTCCTAGACATAACCTATTCACCCTAGACACAAGTACATTACTAACTGATGATTACATTGCTTCTAGAGTTTAGACAATCGAATATACTAAGAACACAAGGTTAACTATTATTTTAGGTGGAGTGTCATCACAACGTTGCAAAGGTTACCTTGGTGTTTCTTCCTAGGTTCCGGCCCCCAACTTGGGTTACCCTGGTAACCTCTTACGAAACTTGACCCCATTTGCAAACTATTGAGGAATCGAATATCTTTTGTAGTAACAAGATATTGATTTTCCATTCTAGGCCTTCTCATCTTATACTCAAGACTGAACTAGCTCAAGAGTCCATAAGCGAGGCATAATCATCTTATTAAAGATTTTATTCTAACTACTATGTTATTTAGTTATCACTGACTTACTAACTCTTTGTAAGTTACCCTGACACCACTTTGTGTGTCGGCCCTTACACAGAACCACTCCTCTAAACATAGCGAAGGTATTCTAAGTTTACCTAACTAAGGTAGACAAGGTGTACAAAAATACAACATAAAATTTCTACACTTTTCATAACGAATATCAATGTCTATGTTCACAAAATCAAGTGTCAAAACACCATATGAAACCATGTACACAACCTTAGTTAACACAGGAACTCTACTTAAACAATCTCAATTCCCACGTTTTACAATTTATCTGGAAGACTTGTTCATCTAAGACTTGCCCAATTTTCCCAATAAAAAGGAAACACATTTTAAAGCAAATCAGGAAAATTAAACATCTACTATTCAGATTTACTATATCCAGTCAATCAAATATAATTTTCATGAAAACAAGTCAACTTGATTAAATTCCATAATCAAATAATCTAAATTATAACTTTCACAATTTCATATATTGAAATAATCATCAATTTATCAAATGCACATATTTCATTTAAATAAATTCAAGTTTAAACCATACTCATATTATTTTCAAAAGATTAAAATAATCATTTAAATGATTTTATTTAAATAATTATTTTATCTTATTAAATATATATTATTTAATTTAACTATATCAAATTTTCCATTTAATAAAATGTCATTTATCTATTAATAAAAATCTATATATATAATATATTATAATATTATATAATATATATAATATATTAAAAACATATTATATATAAAATATATATTATAAAATATATTATATAAAAATAGAATTTAAAAATAATACAAAGTTAAACCTACCCAAGGCAGGGCCGGCTGCCTTCACACAACCGAACCCTCCATGGGCGCGGCTGTGTGGGCAGCGCCGGCGCTGCCCTCACCGCCGCTCCCTTATGGGGGTCGACTGTGAGGGTTAAGGCCCCAGCGCAACCAATAACAGTTTAAAAAAAAAATTAAACATTTAAAATTTCTTTAAAAAATTTCGGCAATTTTTCTAAAATCGCTCAATGCGAATTTCAATGAAAATAATTCAATATATATATGTATTTGTATAAGTATATGTTTATATATGAATTAATACATATACTTATATAAATACATATATATTTAATTAAATAACAATAAAAAAATACTGTAAGTGTGCAAAAAATTTCAACAGTGTTTTCTACGGTAAATTTTGAAAATTATCATTGTACATAATTATTTCCTCATAAAACTCCAAATTCAACTAGAATAGGTTTCAATTTCCAATTTAATAATAAAAAATTTCCTCCATAGTTTAAAATACTCTAAATATTCTTTTCCAGTAAAATCTTTCAGAGGCTTCTTTTCACCAATTACCAAAGAAATATTATTTTACTTATCTACAGAGCATACATCTTTTTTTTTTTTTTTTTTTAATTTCTTCTATTGTTTTCTCTACCCTTGTTTTCTTGAAATTCTCACAAATATCAACAAGTTTCTATAGAAAAATTTTTGGCAAAAAAAATTACCGAGAAGAACAAGGGTTTTAACAAATATTTCTTTTCAAAAGAAAACAAATTAAAAACACAAGGGAAATACTTGCTTCCTGTGATTTGAAGATCTTAGTTGTTGGAGAGAATCTTCTGCCTGTAGAGTGCAATCCTCCAAAGCTTCTCCAAAACACCAAATCCAAAGGAAGCTAAAACCAACCAAAGAGATCTTCCAGAAATATAAAATAGAAATCACAATTTCTTGAAAATAATTTTTAACAGAGAATCGTTCTTTCTTTTTTTCCCGTGAAGAAAAAGATAACCCTCTATATTTCCCCAAATCCCAGATAACCTCCGAAAATATCCTCAACCAAAAACAATAAATTTTACTGGCACACATGTCGAGAAAAAGAAATAATCTTCAACAACTTCCCAACAATCTTTCGTTTCAATATTTGCATGCCTTTAATTTATTTAAATTTCCAATTTTCAAAAATACAAAATTTATTTACAATTAAAAATACCATTTCCAAAATAATAATTAATTTAAAATTAAATCTATTCACACACAATTTTAATTTAATCAATTAATTTATTTAATTAAATGAATTTAATCTCTATGATCAAATTATTTAACCAAACAAACTAATTAATTAATTAATTAACAGGTAAAACTTATTTCTTTAATATTTAAAAATTAATTTAAATAACAGTAAATGAAAGAATAATAACTATCATTAAAATTGACAAAATTTCCCTTTCAAGCAATTAATCCAAACAAGAACAAACAAGACAATCTAAGACTCCAAACTAAACTGACGATGTACTAAGACTGGGTTTAAGACTAGACTAGGATGAACCATGTTACTACCTCCCAATCAACATATCCGTTGAGTCTTGACATGCTCAGACCTGAGTAACCAGGTGGAGTCGGTGTCATGTACCTGCAATCCTGCAACCAAACAAATAACATGCATATATATATAATCTATTGTATAGGCACACCGTGCGGAGAAAATCAAGGACATCACAGGGCACTCACAAGCGAGTGATTCAATTCCGTTCTCTGCACCAATACACGTCACATCAGACTGACAAATTAATTAACAATTAGTCCATCATAAACATATACATAGAAATAACATATGAAGGAAAACATCTACGCTATCACAAAGCATGTCAGAAATCAAATATCACCATACAATGTATCATCATGTCACAAAGTAAATCCACTATCGCTCAAAATCAGCAATCAAAATATCCAAACGAAAGTACCAAAGTCTAACAGTGTGAAAACATGCAACAGAAAACGTAAGCATAAATGGAGGGGTACTACAAATACCTAACAAATAGTAGAGATCACCACATAGTTTTGATTGTGCTAGTGTAGTAGTGATTTTATACTTAAAAGTGGGTCTACAAATATTAGAGAAATTCATTAAGGAACAAAGGAAAAAAAAATCATGGTGGAGATTATCTATCATAGTAGAGACTATATGAACATGATAATGATTATATACAAAAGTAGGACTAGCACTTTTTCTTTGAAATTTGGATAGTTGGTTTGTTTCCCCTTTAAGACCTCTAGATTTTATAGTAAAAAATTGCATGATTGTATAGGAGCCTACCTCAATAAAAACCTTATTTTCTTTATTCCAACCTCCACATGCATTTTATGATAGATATTTAGTGTGTGTTGGTACATATATACTTAAGGGAATTCCTAAAAGATGTTATACAAGTCCCTATTGTGCCTTTTGAATGGAGGAAACTATCAAGATGCTAAAGGGATATTAGGGATGCAGTATGAGGCCACATATCTGAGCATATATAATAATGGTGGTAATAGGAAATTTGCATAATCTATGAAAAATGTTTTTATAATGATATAAGATTGAAGGAAGAAAAGAACATCTTTCAAAAATGTTCATAGTATAATAAACATCTATAATAATATAAAAATACTATCAATGATATTTAGAAATCTTATGATAGAGATAAGATATTTAGAGAGATATCTAAAGAGATAATAAAATTTCAAACAACTTACAGTTTACTAATTTAGTACAAATGGTAGTCATTCTAAAATATAAAATTCTTACAAGAGTGAACTATTAGATGTTTGAAAGTGGTTCATTATGCATGGATGCTACTACAATCATAGTAGTGGTATTTTTAATACTATGATTTAAATAGCATCTAGGTTGAAACATATTTCTAGGAAGTCTAAAGATTTTTCAAAAATAGAAATTAGACAAGTTGGGCTGATTTGGCATCTTGACAATTATTTAAAGGATTCGAGAGTTTGTTGACTATAAACTAAAGCTGCTATAATAATGAAAACTAAAATGAGTGAATAATATATAAAACAGAAATTATGAAGTGTATAATTTTTATATACATTTTATCTCATTTCATAAAATATAGAGTTTTAAAATTAATTAGATAAATAATATTTATAAATTTTAAGAATAAAAAAAATACATGCGTTTGTGCCCTTTTCTAGCATATATTAAAGATATGGTTTGCATTCAACAAATCACAAAAGAGATCTAGGATGATAAAGTTTCCAAATTTCTCATTCAAAATAGTAATAATAAGTCTTTTGCATCTGAGAAGAGCAATAACAACTTCTCGTAGATTTAATGAGACAATCGAAAAAATTATCTCTATGGGGAAAAGAAGTCACATCAAATAAAAAAGCAGTCGAATGCCTTTGAGAGCCGACACCATCAGTACTTTGTGAATCTAAGTTTTAAGTAAGAGACCACCTAAAACCCCAAAATTAAGCAGCTGAAACCATCAGTACTATGTGAATCTCAGTTTTAAATAAAAAAACCTAAAACCCAAAAATCAAGCATGAAAACAACTACAACGACATACAAAGTTCTTTGGAAGTGAGAAAGCACTTTATTTTTTCTCATCCAGGGATTAGCGCATGCACATGCAACGGCCACTAAGAACATTATCACTAAAAGACTCAATACATAACATAACGCATACAAAACTACAGTTAAACAAGCTGCTTCATCTATATCACTCTTACCACTGTTGTGGATTTCTGCTGTAACTAACACTGTCACAGCCCTAGAAAGAAACATCCCTGGGATAGTGAGGAATATTTTAAATTCCTCCATTTTCTTGTCTTCCTCTTCCTTAATCTTGGCATCCTTTTCCTTATCTGTCTTTTTCTTATCTGCCTTCTCCCTCTCTCGTTGTGACCGTGCAGACAACTCCCACAACTGCAATGGCTCCCGTTGTAGCCGGTTTGTGAGTGATGGTTGCGACTGTGCCTATTCCCTCTCCCGATGTAACCACAACAACTCCCGAAACTGCACTGGCTCTTCCAAAATCTCCTCAGCCTGCACAATAACAACAATTTTTAGAATTGTCTCTGAATCTACATATTTTATCATAAAAAAAAAAAATTAAAAATAATACCATGATTTCTCTCTGCAGCAGTTCAATAATGATCTACTTATAAGCAAATGAGGAAGCAATTTATTTTTTCTTATCTAGGGAGTAGCGCACGCACATGCAACAACCACTAAAAACATTATCACTAAAAGACTCAATCCCTAACATAACGCATACAAAACTATAGTTAAACGAGCTGCTTCATCTATATCACTCTTACCACTGCTGTGGATTTCTGTTGTAACTAACACTATCACAGCCGCAGAGAGAAACATCCCTGCGATAGTGAGGAATATTTTAAATTCCTCCATTTTCTTGTCTTCCTCTTCCTTAATCTTGGCATCCTTTTCCTTATCCACCTTTTTCTTATCTGTCTTCTCCCTCTCCCGCTGTGACTGAGTAGACAACTCCCACAACTACACTGGCTCATGCTGTAGCCGATTTGTGAGTGATGGTTGTGACTGTGCCTACTCCCTCTCCTGATGTAACCGCAACAACTCTTGAAACTACACTAGTTCTTCCGAAATCTCTTCAGCCTGCACAATAACAACAATTTTTAGAATTATCTCTGAATCTACATATTTTATCATGAAAAAAAAATTAAAAAAATAATACCATGATTTCTCTCTGCAGCAGTTCAATAATGATCTACTTATAAGCAAATGAGGAAGCACTTTATTTTTTCTCATCTAGGGAGTAGCACACGCACATGCAATGGCCACTGAGAACATTATCACTAAAAGACTCAATCCATAATATAACACATACAAAACTACAGTTAAATGAGCTGCTTCATCTATATCACTCTTACCATTGCTATAGATTTCTATTGTAACTAACACTGTCATAGACCCAGAGAGAAACATCCCTGGGATAGTGAGGAATATTTTAAATTCCTCCATTTTCTTGTCTTCCTCTTCCTTAATCTTGGCATCATTTTCCTTATCTGCCTTTTTCTTATATGCCTTTTCCCTCTCCCGCTGTGACCGCGCAGACAACTCCCACAACTGCACTAGCTCCCGCTGCAGTCAGTTTGTGAGTGATGGTTGCGACTGTGCCTGCTCCCTCTCCCGATAAAACAGCAACAACTCCCAAAACCGCACTAGCTCTTCCGAAATCTCCTCAGCCTACACAATAACAACAATTTTTAAAATTATCTTTGAATCTACATATTTTATCATAAAAAAATATTTAAAAAAATAATACCATGATTTCTCTCTACAACAGTTCAATAATGATCTACTTATAAGCAAATGAGGAAGCACTTTATTTTTTCTTATTCAGGAAGTAGCGCATGTACATGCAACGACCACTGAGAACATTATCACTAAAAGATTCAATCCATAACATAACGCATACAAAACTACAATTAAACAAGCTGCTTCATATATATCACTCTTACCACTGTTGTAGATTTCTGTTGTAATTAACACTGTCACAGCCCCAGACAAAAACATCCCTGCGATAGTGAGGAATATTTTAAATTCCTCCATTTTCTTGTCTTCCTCTTCCTTAATCTTGGCATCCTTTTCCTTATCTGCCTTTTTCTTATCTGCCTTCTCCCTCTCCTGCTATGACCGCGCAGACAACTCCCACAACTGTACTCACTCCCGCTGCAACTGGTTTGTGAGTGATGGTTGCGACTATGCCTGCTCCCTCTCCCAATGTAACCTCAACAACTCTTGAAACTGCACTGACTCTTCTGAAATCTCCTCAACCTACACAATAACAACAATTTTTAGAATTATCTCTGAATCTACATATATTATCATGAATTTTTTTTTTTTAAATAATACTATGATTTCTCAATGCTGCAGTTCAATAATGATCTACTTATAAGCAAATCAGGAAGCACTTTATTTTTTCTCATCCAGAGAGTAGCGCACACACATGCAACATCCACTGAGAACATTATCACTAAAAAACTCAATCCATAACATAATGCATCCAAAACTAAAATTAAACAAGTTGCTTCATCTATATCACTCTTACCACTGCTGTGGATTTCTGCTATAACTAACATTGGCATAGCCCTAGAGAGAAACATCGTTGTGATAGTGAGAAATATTTTAAATTTCTCCATTTTCTTGTCTTCCTCTTCCTTAATCTTGGCATCCTTTTCCTTATCTGCCTTTTCCTTATCTGCCTTCTCCCTTTGTCGTTGTGACCGCGCAGACAACTCCCACAACTGCATTGGCTCCCACTGTATCCGGTCTATGAGTGATGGTTGCGACTGTGCCTGCTCCCTCTCCCAATGTAACCCCAACAACTCCCGAAACTGTACTGGCTCTTCCGAAATCTCCTGAACTTGCACAATAACAATTTTTAAAATTATCTCTGAACCTAAATATTTTATCATGAAAAAAATTTAAAAAAATAATACCACGATTTCTCTCTACAGCAGTTCAATAATGATCTATTTATAAGCAAATGATGAAGCACTTTATTTTTTCTCATCCAGGGAGTAGCGAACCCACATTCAACAGCCACCGAGAACATTATTACTAAAAGACTTAATCCATAACATAACACATACAAAACTACAATTAAACGAGTTGCTTCATCTATATCACTCTTACCACTGCTGTGGATTTCTATTGTCACTAACATTGTCACAGCCCCAGAAAGAAACATTTGTGCGATAGTGAGGAATATTTTAAATTCCTCCATTTTCTTGTCTTCCTCTTCCTTAATCTTGGCATCCTTTTCCTTATCTGCCTTTTTCTTATCTGCCTTCTCCCTCTCCCGCTGTGACCATGCAGACAACTCTCATAATTGCATTGGCTCCCGCTACAGCCGGTTTGTGAGTGATGGTTGCGACTATGCTTGTTCCCTCTCCCGATATAACCGCAACAACTCCTAAAATTGCACTGGCTCTTCTGAAATCTCCTCAGCCTATAGAATAACAAAAAAAATTAGAATTATCTCTGAATATACATATTTTATCATGAAAAAAAAATTAAAAAAATAATACCATGATTTCTCTCTGCAACAATTCAATAATGATCTACTTATAAGCAAATGAGGAAGCACTTTATTTTTTTCTCATCCAGGGAGTAGTGCACACACATACAACGGCCACTGAGAACATTATCACTAAAAGACTCAATCCATAACATAACGCAAACAAAACTACAGTTAAACGAGCTGCTTCATCTATATCACTCTTACCACTGCTATGGATTTCTATTGTAACTAACACTGTCACAGCCCCAGAGAGAAATATCCCTGCGATAGTGAGGAATATTTTAAATTCTTCCATTTTCTTGTCTTCCTCTTCCTTAATCTTGGCATCATTTTCCTTATTTGCCTTCTCCCTCTCCTGCTATGACCGTGTAGACAACTCCCAAAACTGCACTGGCTCCCGCTGTAGCTGGTTTGTGAGTGATGGTTGCGACTGTGCCTGCTCCCTCTCCCGATGTAACTGCAACAACTCCCGAAACTGCACTGACTCTTCTGAAATCTCCTCAGCCTGCACAATAACAACAATTTTTAGAATTATCTATCAATCTACATATTTTATCATGAAAAAAATTTAAAAAAAACAATACCATGATTTCTCTCTATAACAGTTCAATAATGATCTACTTATAAGTACATGAGGAAGCACTTTATTTTTTCTCATTCAGGGAGTAGCGCATGCATATGCAATGGCCACTAAGAATATTATCACTAAAAGACTTAATCCATAACATAATACATACAAAACAATAGTTAAACGAGCTGCTTCATCTATATCACTCTTACCACTGCTGTGGATTTCTGCCGTAACTAACACTGTTACAGCCCTAGAGAGAAACATCACTGCGATAGTGAGGAATATTTTAAATTCCTCCATTTTTTTGTCTTCCTCTTCCTTAATCATGGCATCCTTATCCTTTTTTACCTTTTTCTTATCTCCCTTCTCCCTCTCTCGCTATGACTGCGCAGAAAACTCACACAAATGCACTGGCTCCCGCTGCAGCTGGTTTGTGAGTGATGGTTGCGACTGTGCCTGCTCCCTCTCCCGATGTAACCCCAACAACTCCTGAAACTACGCTGGCTCTTCCAAAATCTGCTCAGCCTGCACAATAACAACAATTTTTAGAATTATCTTTGAATCTACATATTTTATTATGAAAAAAAAATTAAAAAAATAATACCTCGATTTGTCTCTGCAGCAATTCAATAATGATCTATTTGTAAGCAAATGAGGAAGCAATTTATTTTTTCTCATCTAGAGAGTAGCGCACGCACATGCAACGGCCACTTAGAACATTATCACTAAAAGACTCAATCCATAACATAACGCATAAAAACTACAGTTAAACGAGCTGCTTCATCTATATCACTCTTACCACTGCTGTGGATTTGTGTTGTAACTAACACTCTCACAGCCCCAGAGAGAAACATCCCTGCGATAGTAAGGAATATTTTAAATTCCTCCATTTTCTTGTCTTCTTCATCCTTAATCTTAGCATCATTTTCCTTATCTGCCTTCTCCCTCTCTCGTTACCGCGCAGACAACTCCTACAACTACACTGGCTCCCGCTGCAGCCGGTTTGTGAGTGATGGTTGCGACTGTGCCTGCTCCCTCTCTCGATGTAACTGCAACAACTCCCGAAACTACACTAAATCTTTCGAAATCTCCTCAGCCTGCACAATAACAACAATTTTTAGAATTATCTCTGAATCTACATATTTTATAATGAAAAAAAAATTAAAAATATTATACCATGATTTCTCTCTACAGCAGTTCAATAATGATCTACTTATAAGTAAATGAGGAAGCACTTTATTTTTTCTAATCTAGGGAGTAGCGCATGCACATACAATGGCCACTGTAATCATTATCACTAAAAGACTCAATCCATAACTTAAAGCATATAAAACTACAGTTAAACATGTTGCTTCATCTATATCACTCTTACCACTGCTATGGATTTCTATTGTAACTAACACTGTCACAGCCCCAGAGAGAAACATCCCTGCGATAGTGAGGAATATTTTAAATTACTCCATTTTTTTGTCTTCCTCTTGCTTAATCTTAAAATCCTTCTCCTTATCTGCCTTTTTCTTATTTGCCTTCTCCCTTTCCCGCTATGATCGTGCAGCCAACTCCCACAACTGCACTTGCTCCCACTATAGCCAGTTTGAGAGTGATGGTTGCGACTGTGCCTGCACCCTCTCCCAATTTATCCGCAACAACTCCTGAACCTGCACTGGCTCTTCCGAAATCTCTTCAACCTACACAATAACAACAATTTTTAGAATTATCTCTGAATCTACATATTTTATCATGAATTTTTTTTTTTAAATAATACTATAATTTCTCTCTGCAGCAGTTCAATAATGATCTACTTATAAGCAAATGAGGAAGCATTTTATTTTTTCTCATTCAGGAAGTAGTGCACGCACATGCAACGGCCACTAAGAACATTATCACTAAAAGACTCAATCCATAACATAACGCATACAAAACTATAATTAAAATAATTGCTTCATCTATATCACTCTTACCACTGTTATGGATTTCTGTTGTAATTAACATTTTCACAGCCCCAGAAAGAAACATCCCTGCGATAGTGAGGAATATTTTAAATTCCTCCATTTTCTTGTCTTCCTCTTCCTTAATCTTGGCATCCTTTTCCTTATCTGACTTTTCTTTATCTGCCTTCTCCCTCTCCTGCTGTGATCGTGCAGACAACTCCCACAACTACACTCGCTCCCGCTGCAGTCGGTTTGTGAGTGATGGTTGCGACTTTGCCTACTCCCTCTCCTGATGTAATCGCAACAACTCCCTACACTACACTGGCTCTTTTGAAATCTCCTCATCCTACACAATAACAACAATTTTTAGAATTATCTCTGAATCTACATATTTTATCATGAAAATAAAATTAAAAAAATAATACCATGATTTCTCTCTGCAGCAGTTCAATAATGATCTACTTATAAGCAAATGAGGAAGCCATTTATTTTTTCTCATCTAGGGAGAAGCCCACGCAAATGCAACACCCACTTAGAACATTATCACTAAAAAAATCAATCTATAACATAACGCATACAAAACTAGAGTTAAACGAGTTGCTTCATCTGTATCACTTTTACCACTGCTGTAGATTTCTGCTGTAACTAACACTGTCACAGCCCCAGAGAGAAACATCCCTACGATAGTGAGGAATATTTTAAATTCCTCCATTTTTTCTTGTCATCCTCTTCCTTAATCTTGGCATCCTTTTCCTTATCTGTCTTTTTCTTATCTGCCTTCTCCCTTTCCCGCTGTGACTGTGTAGACAACTCCCACAACTGCACTGGCTCTGGCTGCAGCCGGTTTGTGAGTGATTGTTGTGACTGTTCCTGCTCCCTGTCCCGATGTAACCGCAACAACTCCTGAAACTGCATTGGCTCTTCCAAAATCTCCTCAGCCTGCACAATAACAACAATTTTTAGAATTATCTTTGAATCTACATATTTTATCATGAAAAAAAAATTAAAAAAATAATACCATGATTTCTCTCTGCAGCAGTTCAATAATGATCTACTTATAAGCAAATGACGAAGCACTTTATTTTTTCTCATCCAGGGAGTACTACACACACATGCAATGGCCACTAAGAACATTATCATTAAAAGACTCAATCCATAACATAACGCATTAAAAACTATAGTTAAACGAGTTGCTTCATCTATAGAACTCTTACCACTACTATGGATTTATGTTGTAACTAATACTATCACAACCCCAGAGAGAAACATCCATGCAATAGTGAGGAATATTTTAAATTCCTCCATTTTCTTATCTTCTTCTTCATTAATCTTTGCATCATTTTCCTTATCTAATTTTTTCTTATCTACCTTCTCCCTCTCCCACTGTGACCACGCAGACAACTCCCATAGCTGCACTGGATCCCGCTGTAGCTGGTTTGTGAGTGATGGTTGCGACTATTCCTGCTCTCTCCCAATGTAAACGCAACAACTCCCGAAACTACACTGGCTCTTTCAAAATCTCCTCAGCTTGCACAATAACAACATTTTTTAGAATTATCTCCTAATCTACATATTTTATCATGAAAAAAAATTAAAAAAAATAATACCATAATTTCTCTCTATAGCACTTTAATAATGATCTACTTATAAGCAAATCAAGAAGCAATTTATTTTTTCTCATCCAGGGAGTAGTGCACGCACATACAACGACCACTGAGAAAATTATCACTAAAAGAATCAATCAATAACATAACGCATACAAAACTATAGTTAAACGAGCTACTTCATCTATATCACTCTAACCACTGTTGTGGATTTCTGCTGTAACTAACAATGTCACAGACCTAGAGAGAAACATCTCTACGATAGTGAGGAATATTTTAAATTCCTCCATTTTCTTATCTTCCCCTTTTTTAATCTTAGCATCTTTTACCTTATCTGCCTTCTCCCTCTCCTGCTGTGACCGCGCATACAACTCCCATAACTGCACTGACATCCGCTACTGTCGGTTTATGAGTGATAGTTGCGACTATGCCTGCTCCTTCTCCCAATGTAACCACAACAACTCCTGAAACTGCACCGACTCTTCTGAAATCTCCTCAGCCTGCATAATAACAACTATTTTTAGAATTATTTCTGAATCTATATATTTTATCATAAAAAAAAATAAAAAAATAATACTATGATTTCTCTCTGTAGCATCTCAATAATGATCTACTTATAAGCAAATGAGGAAACACTTGATTTTTTCTCATCCAGGGAGTAGCGCACGCACATGCAACAGCCACTAAAAATATTATCACTAAAAGACTCAATCCATAAGATAACGCATACAAAACTACAGTTAAACGAGCTGCTTCATCTATATCACTCTTACAATTGCTATGGATTTCTGCTGTAACTAACACTGTCATAGCCCCAGAGTAAAACATCCCTGCGATAGTGAGGAATATTTTAAATTCCTCCATTTTCTAATCGTCCTATTCCTTAATCTTGGCGTCATTTTCCTTATTTGCCTTTTTCTTATCTGTCTTCTCCCTCTCCCGCTATGACCACATAGACAACTCCCACAACTGCACTAGCTCCCGCTGCAGCAAGTTTGTGAGTGATAGTTGCGACTGTGCCTGCTCCCTCTCCCGATGTAATTGCAACAACTCCCAAAACTGCACTGCCTCTTCCTAAATCTCCTCAGCCTGCACAATAACAATGATTTTTAGAATTATCTTTGAATCTACACATTTTATCATGAAAAGAAATTTAAAAAAAATAATACCATGATTTCTCTCTGCAACAGTTTAGTAATGATCTACTTATAAGCAAATGAGGAAGCACTTTATTTTTTCTCATCTAGGGAGTAGCGCACGCACATGCAATGGCCACTGAGAACATTATCAGTAAAAGACTCAATCCATAACATAACGCATACAAAAGTACAGTTAAATGAGCTGCTTCATCTATTTCACTCTTACCACTGCTGTGGATTTCTGCTGTAACTAACACTGTCACAGCCCCAGAGAGAAACATCCCTACGATAGTGAGGAATATTTTAAATTCCTCCATTTTCTTGTCTTCCTCTTCCTTAATCTTGGCATCCTTTTCCTTATCTGTCTTTTTCTTATCTGTCTTCACCCTCTCCCACTGTGACCACACAAACAAGTCCCACAACTGCACTGGCTCTCACTGCAGCCAGTTTGTGAGTGATGGTTGCGACTGTGCCTGCTCCCTCTCCCGATGTAACTGCAACAACTCCCGAAACTGCACTGGCTCTTCTAAAATCTCCTTAGCCTGCACAATACCAACAACTTTTAGAATTATCTCTGAATCTACTCATTTTATCATGAAAATAAAAATAAAAAAATAATACGATGATTTATCTCTGCAGCAGTTCAATAATAATCTACTTATAACCAAATGAAGAAGCACTTTATTTTTTCTCATCCAGGGAATAGCGTACGCACATGCAATGGCCACTGAGAACATTATCACTAAAATACTCAATCCATAACATAACACATACAAAACTATAGTTAATTGAGCTACTTCATCTATATCACTTTTACCACTGCAGTGGATTTCTGTTGTAACTAACACTGTCACAACCCTAGAGAGAAACATCCCTGCGATGGTAAGGAATATTTTAAAATCCTCCATTTTTTTGTCTTCCTCTTCTTTAATCTTGGCATCATTTTCCTTATCTGGCTTTTTCTTCTTTGCCTTCTCCCTCACCCGCTATTACCACGCAAACAACTCCCACAACTGCACTGGCTCCTACTGCAGATAGTTTGTGAATGATGGTTGTGACTATACTTGCTCCCTCTCTTAATGTAACTGCAAGAACTCCCGAAACTGCGCTGACTCTTCCGAAATCTCCTCAGCCTGCACAATAACAACAATTTTTATAATTATTTCTGAATCTACATATTTTATCATGAAAAAAAATTAGAAAAAATAATACCATGATTTCTCTCTGCAGCAGTTTAATAATGATCTACTTATAAGCAAATCAGGAAGCACTTTATTTTTTCTCATCCAAAGAGTAGCACACGCACATGCAACGGCCACTAAGAACATTATCACTAAAAGACTCAATCCATAACATAACGCATACAAAACTACAGTTAAACGAACTGCTTCATCTATATCACTCTTATCACTGCTATGGATTTCTGTTGTAACTACCACTATCACAGCCCCAGAGAGAAACATCTCTGCGATAGTGAGGAATATTTTAAATTCCTCCATTTTCTTGTCTTCCTCTTCTTTAATCTTGGCATCTTTTTCTTTATCTATCTTTTTCTTATCTGTCTTCTCCCTCTCTTGCTGTGACTGCACAGACAACTCCCACATCTGCACTAGCTCCCGCTGCAGCCGGTTTGTGAGTGATGGTTGGGACCGCGCCTGCTCCCTCTCCTTATGTAACCCCAACAACTCTCAAAATTGCACTGGCTCTTCCGAAATCTCCTCAGCCTACACAATAACAACAATTTTTAGAATTATCTCTGAATCTACATATTTTATAATAAAAAAAAAATTAAAAAAATAATATCACGATTTCTCTCTGCAGCAGTTCAATAATGATCTATTTATAAGCAAATGAGGAACCACTTTATTTTTTCTCATTCAAGGAGTAGCGCACGCACATGCAATGGTCACTAAGAATATTATCACTAAAAGACTCAATCCATAACATAACGCATACAAAACTACAGTTAAACGAGTTGCTTTATCTTTATCACTCTTACCACTGCTGTGGATTTCTGTTGTAACTAACACTATCATAGCCCCAGACAAAAACATCCCTACGATAGTGAGGAATATTTTAAATTCCTCCATTTTCTTGTCGTCCTCTTCCTTAATCTTGGCATCCTTTCCGTTATCTGCCTTTTTCTTATCTACCTTCTCCCTCTCCCACTGTGATCACGCAGAAAACTCCCACTACACTGGCTCCCGCTGTAGTTGGTTTGTGAGTGATGGTTATGACTGTGCCTGCTCCCTCTCCCGATGTAACCGCAACAACTCCAAAAACTGCACTGGCTCTTCCAAAATCTCCTCAGCATGCATAATAACAACAATTTTTAGAATTATCTCTGAATCTACATATTTTATCATGAAAAAAAAAATTAAAAAAATAATACCATGATTTCTCTCTGCAACAATTCAATAATGATCTATTTATAAACAAATGAGGAACCACTTTATTTTTTCTCATCCAGGTAGTAGCACACGCACATGCAATGGCCACTAAGAACATTATCACTAAAAGACTCAATCCATAACATAACGCATACAAAATTATAGTTAAACGAGCTTCTTCATCTATATCACTCTTACCACTGCTGTGGATTTTTGTTGTAACTAAGACTGTCACAGCCCCAGAGACAAACATCCCTGCGATAGTGAGGAATATTTTAAATTCCTTTATTTTCTTGTCTTCCTCTTTCTTAATCTTAGCATCTTTTTCCTTATCTGCCTTCTCCCTCTCTCGCTATGACTACGCAGACAACTCCCACAACTGCACTCGCTCCCGCTGTAGCCGGTTTGTGAGTGATGGTTGCGACTATGCCTACTCCCTCTCCCGATGTAACTGCAACAACTCCTAAAACTGCATTGACTCTTCTAAACTCTCCTCAGCGTGCACAATAACAACAATTTTTAGAATTATTTCTAAATCCACATATTTTATTATGAAAATAAATTTTAAAAAATAATACCATGATTTCTCCATGTTGCAGTTCAATAATAATCTACTTATAAACAAATGAGGAAGAACTTTATTTTTTATCATCCAAGGAGTAGCGCATGCACATGCAACGGCAACTGAGAACATTATTACTCAAAGACTCAATCCATAACATAATGCATACAAGACTATAATTAAACGAGTTGCTTCATCTATATCACTCTTACCACTGCGGTGGATTTCTGCTGTAACTAATGTTGTCACATCCCCAGAGAGAAACATCACTACGATAGTGAGGAATATTTTAAATTCCTCCATTTTTTTGTCTTCCTCTTCCTTAATCTTGGCATCCTTTTCCTTATCTTCCTTTTTCTTATCTGCCTTATCCCTCTCCCGCTGTGACCGCACAGACAACTCCCACAACTGCACTGGCTCCCGCTGCAGCCAGTTTGTGAGTGATAGTTACGACTGTGCCTGCTCCCTCTCCCGATGTAACCGCAACAACTCCCGAAACTGCACTGGCTCTTCCTAAATCTCCTCAGCCTGCACAATAACAACAATTTTTAGAATTATCTCTGAATCTATGTATTTTATCATGAAAAAAAAAAAAATTTAAAAAAATACCATGATTTCTCTGTACAGCAGTTCAATAATGATCTACTTATAAACAAATGACAAAGCACTTTATTTTTTTCTCATCTAGGGAGTAGCGCATGCACATGCAACAGCCACTGAGAACATTATCACTAAAAGACTCAATCTATAACATAACGCATAAAAAACTATAGTTAAATGAGCTGCTTCATCTATATCACTCTTACCACTGCTGTGGATTTCTGTTGTAACTAACACTGTCAGAGCCTTAGAGAGAAACATCCCTGCAAAAGTGAGAAATATTTTAAATTCCTCCATTTTATTGTCTTCCTCTTCCTTAATCTTGGCATCCTTTTCCTTATCTGCCTTTTTCTTATTTGTCTTCTCCCTCTCCTGCTATAACCACGCAGACAACTCCCACAACTGCACTGGCTCCTGCTGCACCCGATTTGTGAGTGATGGTTGTGACTATGCCTGCTCCCTCTCCCGATGTAACCGCAACAACTCCTAAAACTACACCGGCACTTCCGAAATCTCCTCAACTTGCGAAATAACAACAATTTTTAGAATTATCTCTTAATCTACATATTTTATCATGAAAAATAATAATAATAATAATAATACCATGATTTCTCTCTGCAGCACTTCAATAATGATCTACTTATAAGCAAACTGTCAGGAAGCAATTTATTTTTTCTCATCCACTGAGTAGTGCACGCATATACAACAGCCACTGAGAACATTATGACTAAAAGAATCAATAAATAAAAAAACGCATACAAAACTACTATTAAATGAGCTACTTCATCTATATCACTCTTACCACTGCTGTGGATTTCTGTTGGAACTAACACTGTCAGAGCCCTAGAAAGAAACATCCCTGCGATAGTGAGGAATATTTTAAATTCCTCCATTTTTTTGTCTTCCTCTTCCTTAATCTTTGCATCATTTTCCTTATCTTCCTTTTTCTTATCAGCCTTCTCCCTCTCCCACTGTGACCATGCAGACAACTCCCACAACTGCACTGGCTCTCGCTGTAGCCGGTTTGTGAGTGATGGTTGTGACTGTGCCTGCTCCCTCTCCCGATGTAACCCCAACAACTCTTGAAACTACACTGGCTCTTCCGAAATCTCCTCAACTTGCAAAATAACAACAATTTTTAGAATCATCTCTGAATCTACATATTTTATCATAAAAAAAAATTAAAAAAAATAATACCACGATTTCTCTCTGCAGCAGTTCAATAATGATCTATTTATAAGCAAATGAGGAAGAACTGTATTTTTTCTCATCCAGGGAGGAGCGAACCCACATTCAACGGCCACTAAGAACATTATCACTAAAAGACTCAATCCATAAGATAACGCATACAAAACTACAGTTAAACGAGCTGCTTCATCTATATCACTCTGACCACTGCTGTGGATTTCGTCTGTAACTAACACTGTCACAGCCCTAGAAAGAAACATCTCTACGATAGTGAGGAATATTTTAAATTCCTCCTTTTTCTTGTCTTCCCCTTCCTTAATCTTGGCATCCTTTTCCTTATCTGCCTTTTTCTTATCTTCTTTCTCCCTCTCCCGCTGTGACCGCAAAGACAACTCCCAGAACTGCACAGGCTCCCGCTGCAGCTGGTTTGTGAGTGATGCTTGCGACTGTGCCTACTCCCTCTTCTGATGTAACCGTAACAACTCTTTAAACTGCACTGACTCTTCTGAAATCTCCTCAGCCTGCACAATAACAACTATTGTTAGAATTATTTCTAAATCTACATCTTTTATCATGAAATTTTTTTTAAAAAAAATAATACCACGATTTCTCTCTACAGCATCTCAATAATGATCTACTTATAAGCAAATGAGGAAGCACTTTATTTTTTCTCATCCAGGGAGTAGCGCATGTACATGCAATGGCTACTAAAAACATTATCACTAAAACACTTAATCCATAAGATAACGCATACAAAACTACAGTTAAACGAGCTGCTTGATCTATATCACTCTTATCATTGCTATGGATTTCTGCTGTAAATAACACTATCACAGCCCTAGAGAAAAACATCCATGCGATAGTGAGGAATATTTTAAATTCCTCCATTTTCTTGTCATCCTCTTCCTTAATCTTGGCATCATTTTCCTTATCTTCCTCTTTTTTATCTGCCTTCTCCCTCTCCCGCTGTGACCACACAGACAACTCCTATAACTGCACTGGCTCCCGCTGCAGCTAGTTTGTGAGTGATAGTTGTGACTGTGCCTGCTCCCTCTCCCGATGTAACCGCAACAACTCCCGAAACTGCACTAGCTCTTCCTAAATCTCCTCAGCCTACACAATAACAACAATTTTTAGAATTATCTCTGAATCTACATATTTTATAATGAATTTTTTTTTTAAAAAATAATAACATGATTTCTCTTTGCAGCAGTTCAATAATGATCTACTTATAAGCAAATGAGGAAGCACTTTATTTTTTCTCATCCAGGGAGTAGCACATGCACATACAATGGCCACTGAGAACATTATCACCAAAAGACTCAATCCATAATATAACGCATGCAAAAGTACAGTTAAACGAGCTGCTTCATCTATTTCACTCTTACCACTAGTGTGGATTTCTGTTGTAACTAACACTGTCACAGCCCCAGAGAGAAACATCCCTACGTTAATGAGGAATATTTTAAATTCCTCCATTTTCTTGTCTTTCTCTTCCTTAATCTTGGCATCATTTTCCTTATCTGCCTTTTTTTCTTATCTTCCTTCTCCCTCTCCCACTGTGACCGCACAAACAACTCCCAGCACTGCACTACCTCCCGCTACAGTCGGTTTGTGAGTGATGGTTGCGACTGTGTCTGCTCCCTCTCTCGATGTAACCGCAACAACTCCTAAAACTGTAATGGTTCTTCTGAAATCTCCTCAGCCTACACAATACCAACAATCTTTAGAATTATCTCTGAATCTACATATTTTATCATGAAAATAATAATAATAATAATACGATGATTTCTCTCTGTAGTAGTTCAATAATTATCTACTTATAATCAAATAAGGAAGCACTTTAATTTTTCTCATCTAGGGAGTAGCGTACGCACATGCAATGGCCACTAAGAACATTATCACTAAAAGACTCAATCCATAACATAACACATATGAAACTATAGTTAAACGAGTTGCTTCATCTATATCACTCTTACCACTGCTGTGGATTTCTGTTGTAACTAACACTGTCACAGCCCCAGAGAGAAACATCCCTGCTAGAGTAAGGAATATTTTAAATTCCTCCATTTTTTTGTCTTCCTCTTCTTTAATCTTGGCATCATTTTCCTTATCTACCTTTTTCTTATCTACCTCTCCCTCTCCCGCTATGACCGTGTAGAACACTCCCACAACTGCACTGGCTCCTGCTGCAGAGAGTTGTGAATGATGGTTGTGACTGTACCTGCTCCCTCTCTCGATGTAACTGCAAGAACTCCCGAAACTGCGCTGACTCTTTCGAAATCTCCTTAGCCTGCACAATAACAACAATTTTTAGAATTATCTCTGAATCTACATATTTTATCATAAAAAAAAATTAAAAAAAATAATACCATGATTTCTCTCTACAGCAGTTTAATAATGATCTACTTATAAGCAAATCAGGAAGCACTTTATTTTTTCTCATCCAAAGAGTAGCGCACGCACATGCAATGGCCACTGAGAACATTATCACTAAAAGACTCAATCCATAACATAACGCATACAAAACTATAGTTAAACGAGTTGCTTCATCTATATCACTCTTACCACTGCTATCGATTTCTATTGTAACTACCACTGTCACAGCCCCAAAAAGAAACATCCCTGCGATAGTGAGGAATATTTTAAATTCCTCCATTTTCTTGTTTTCCTCTTCTTTAATCTTGGCATTATTTTCCTTATCTATCTTTCTTTTATCTGCCTTCTCCCTCTCCCGCTATGACTGCACAGATAACTCCCACATCTGCACTGGCTCCCGTTGCAGCTGATTTGTGAGTGATGGTTGGGACTACGCCTGCTCCCTCTCCTGATGTAACCCCAACAACTCCCGAAACTGCACTGGCTCTTCTGAAATTTCCTCAGCCTACACAATAACATCAAATTTTAGAAATATCTCTAAATCTACATATTTTATAATGAAAAAAATTTAAAAAAAATTATACCACGATTTCTCTCTGCAGTTGTTCAATAATGATCTATTTATAAGAAAATGAGGAACCACTTTATTTTTTCTCATCCAAAGAGTAACGCACGCACATGCAACGGTCACTGAGAAAATTATCACTAAAAGACTCAATCTATAACATAACACATACAAAATTATAGTTAAACGAGTTGCTTCATCTATATCACTCTTACCACTGTTGTGGATTTCTGTTGTAACTAACACTGTCACAGCCCCAAAGAGAAACATCCCTGTGATAGTGAGGAATATTTTAAATTGCTCCATTTTCTTGTCTTCCTCTTCCTTAATCTTAGCATCCCTTCTGTTATCTGCCTTTTTCTTATCTACCTTCTCCTTCTCTCGCTGTGATTGTGCAGAAAACTCCCACAACTGCACTTGCAATCTCCTCAGCCGGTTTGTGAGTGATGGTTGTGACTGTGCCTGCTCCCTCTCCCGATATAACCGCGACAACTCCCAAAACTGTACTGGCTCTTCTGAAATCTCCTCAGCATGCATAATAACAACAATTTTTAGAATTATCTCAGAATCTACATATTTTATCATGAAAAAAAAATTCAAAAAAATAATACCATGATTTCTCTCTGCAGCAACTCAATAATGATCTACTTATAAGCAAATGAGGAAGCACTTTATTTTTTCTCATCCAAGGAGTAGCGCACGCACATGCAATGTCCACTGAGAACATTATCACTAAAAGACTCAATCCATAACATAACACATGCAAAAATACAGTTAAACGAGCTTCTTCAGATCTATATCACTCTTACCACTGCTGTGGATTTTTGTTGTAACTAACACTGTCACAACTCCAGAGAGAAACATCCCTACGATAGTGAGGAATATTTTAAATTCCTTCATTTTCTTGTCTTCCTCTTTCTTAGTCTTGGCATCCTTTTTCCTTATCTGCCTTCTCCCTCTCCCGCTATGACTGTGTAGACAACTCCAACAATGGCACTGGCTCCCGCTGCAGCCTGTTTAAGAGTGATGATTGCGAATATGCCTGCTCCCTCTCCCGATGTAACCGCAACAACTCTGGAAACTGCATTGACGGTTCCAAACTCTCCTCAGCCTGCACAATAACAACAATATTTAGAATTATTTCTGAATCTACATATTTTATCATGAAAAAAAAATAAAAAAATAATACCATGATTTCTCTCTACAACAGTTCAATAATAATCTACTTATAAGCAAATGATGAACCACTTTATTTTTTATCATCCAGGGAGTAGCACACGCATATGCAACGGCGACTAAGAACATTATCACTCAAAGACTAAATCAATAACATAATGCATACAAATCTATAGTTAAATGAGCTGCTTCATCTATATCACTCTTACCACTCCTGTGGATTTCTGTTGTAACTAACATTGTCACAGCCCTAGAGAGAAACATCACTGCGATTGTGAGGAATATTTTAAATTCCTCCATTTTTTTGTCTTCCGCTTCCTTAATCTTGGCATCCTTTTTTTTATTTGTCTTTTTCTTATTTTCCTTCTCCCTCTCCAGCTGTGACCGCGCAGATAACTCCCACAACTGCACTAGCTCCCGCTGCAGTCAGTTTGTGAGTGATGGTTGCGACTGTGCCTACTCCCTCTCCCGATGTAACCTCAACAACTCCTGAAACTGCACTGGCTCTTCTGAAATCTCCTCAGCCTGCACAATAACAACAATTTTTAGAATTATCTCTGAATCTACATATTTTATTATGAAAAAAAAATTAAAAAAGATAATACCATGATTTATCTCTGCAGCAGTTCAATAATGATGTACTTATAAGCAAATGAAGAAGCAATTTATTTTTTATTATCTAGGGAGTAGCGCACGCACATGCAACGGCCACTAAGAACATTATCACTAAAAGACTCAATCTATAAAATAACGCATACAAAACTACAATTAAACGAGCTGCTTCATCTGTATCACTCTTACCACTGCTGTAAATTTTTGTTGTAACTAACACTATCACAGCCCCAGAGAGAAACATCCCCACGATAGTGAGGAATATTTTAAATTCCTCTATTTTCTTGTCATCCTCTTCCTTAATCTTGGCATCCTTTTCCTTATCTGTCTTTTTTCTTATCTACCTTCACCCTTTCTCGCTGTGACTGTGCAGAAAACTCCCACAACTGCACTGGCTCCGACTGCAGCCGATTTGTGAGTGATGGTTGTGACTGTGCCTGCTCCCTCTCCCGATGTAACCGCAGCAACTCCCGAAACTACATTGGCACTTCCAAAATTTCCTCAGCCTGCACAATAACAACAATTTTTAAAATTATCTCTGAATCTACATATTTTATCATGAAAAAAAGAATTTAAAAATAATACCATGATTTCTCTCTGCAGCAGTTCAATAATGATCTACTTACAAGCAAATGAGAAAACACTTTATTTTTTTTCATCTAGGGAGTAGCGCACGCACATGCAACAGCCACTAAGAACATTATCACTAAAAGACTCAATCCATAACATAACGCATACAAAACTATAGTTAAACGAGTTGTTTCATCTATATCACTCTTACCACTACTTTGGATTTCTATTGTAACTAACACTGTCACAGCCCCAGAGAGAAACATCCCTGCAATAGTGAGGAATATTTTAAATTCTTTCATTTTTTTGTCTTCCTCTTCCTTAATCTTGGCATCCTTTTCCTTATCTTCTTTTTTCTTATCTACCTTCTCCCTCTCCCGCTATGACCGCGTAGACAAGTTCCACAACTACACTGGCTCCCACTGCAGCCGGTTTGTGAGTGATGGTTGCGACTGTGCCTGCTCCCTCTCCTGATGTAACCGCAACAACTCCTGAAACTACACTGGCTCTTCCAAAATCTTCTTAGCTGGGGAAATAACAACAATTTTTAGAATTATCTCTTATTCTACATATTTTATCATGAAAAAAAAAAATTAAAAAAAATAATACCATGATTTATCCCTAGAGCAGTTCAATAATAATCTACTTATAAAAAAAATTAGGAAGCACTTTATTTTTTATCATCCAGGGAGTAGCGCACACATATGCAACGGCCACTGAGAATATTATCACTAAAAGACTCAATCCATAACATAATGCATACAAAACTACAGTTAAATGAGTTGTTTCATCTATATCACTCTTACCACTGCCGTGGATTTCTGTTGGAACTAACACTGTCAGAGCCTTAGAGAGAAACATCCCTGCGATAGTGAGGAATATTTTAAATTCCTCCATTTTCTTGTCTTCCTTTTTCTTAATCTTGGCATCTTTTTTCCTTATCTGCCTTCTTCCTCTACCGCTATGACCACGCAGACAACTCCCACAACTGCACTCGCTCCCAATGCAGCCGGTTTGTGAGTGATGGTTGCGACTATGACTGCTCCCTCTCCCGATGTAATCAAAACAACTCCTGAAACTACACTGACTCTTCTGAAATCTCCTCAGCCTACACAATAACAACTATTTTTATAATTATTTAATCTACATATTTTATCATGAAAAAAAAATTTAAAAAACTAATACCACGATTTGTCTCTGTAGAATCTCAATAATGATCTACTTATAAGAAAATGGGAAAGCACTTTATTTTTTCTCATCCAGGGAGTAGCACATGCACATGCAACGGCCACCGAAAACATTATCACTAAAAGATTCAATCCATAAGATAACATATACAAAACTACAGTTAAACGAGCTGCTTGATTTATATCACTCTTACCATTGCTATGGATTTCTGCTATAACTAACACTGTCATAGCCCCAGAGAAAAACATCCCTGCGATAGTGAGAAATATTTTAAATTCCTCCATTTTCTTGTCGTCCTCTTCCTTAATCTTGGCATCCTTTTCCTTATCTTCCTTTTTCTTATCTTCCTTCTCCCTCTCCCGCTGTGACCGCGCAGACAACTCCCACAACTGCACTGGCTCTCGCTGCAGCCAGTTTGTGAGTGATAGTTGCGACTGTGTCTGCTCCCTCTCCCGATGTAACTACAACAACTCTCGAAACTGTACTGGCTCTTCCTAAATCTCCTCAGCCTGCACAATAACAACAATTTTTAGATTTATCTCTGAATCTACATATTTTATCATGAACAAAAAATTAAAAAAAATAATACCATGATTTCTCTCTGTAGTAGTTCAATAGTGATCTACTTATAAGCAAACAAGGAAGCACTTTATTTTTTCTCATCCAAGGAGTAGCGCACCCACAAGCAATGGCCAGTGAGAACATTATCACTAAAACACTCAATCCATAACATAACGCATACAAAAGTATAGTTAAATGAGCTACTTCATCTATTTCACTCTTACCACTGCTATGGATTTCTACTGTAACTAACACTGTCATAGCCCCAGAGAGAAACATTCCTATGATAGTGAGGAGTATTTTAAATTTCTCCATTTTCTTGTCTTTCTCTTCCTTAATCTTGGCATCCTTTTTCTTATCTGCCTTCTCCCTCTCCCACTATGACCGCGCAAACAACTCCCACAACTGCAGTGGCTCCCGCTGCAGTCGGTTTGTGAGTGCTGGTTCCAACTGTACCTGCTCCCTCTCTCGATGTAACCGCAACAACTCCCGAAACTATACTGGCTCTTCCAAAATCTCCATAGCCTGCACAATACTAAAAAATTTTAGAATTATCTCTGAATCTACATATTTTATCATGAAAAAAAATTTAAAAAAATAATCCGATGATTTATCTCTACAGCAGTTCAATAATGATATCTTATAAGCAAATGAGGAAGAACTTTATTTTTTCTCATCCAGGGAGTAGCGTACGCACATGCAATGGCCACTGAGAACATTATCACTACAAGACTCAATCCATAACATAACACATACAAAACTATAATTAAACGAGCTGCTTCATCTATATCACTCTTACCACTGTTGTGGATTTCTTCTGTAACTAACACTATCACAGCCCCAGAGAGAAACATCCCTACGACAGTAAGGAATATTTTAAATTCCTCCAACTTTTTGTCTTCCTCTTCTTTAGTATTGGCATCGTTTTCCTTATCTGCCTTTTTCTTATCTGTCTTCTCCCTCTCCCACTATGACTGCGTAGACAACTCCCACAACTGCACTGGCTTCTGCTACAGACATTTTGTGAATGATGGTTGCGACTGTACCTGCTCCCTCTCCCGATGTAACCACAAAAACTCCTGAAACTGCACTGACTCTTCCGAAATCTCCTCAGCCTACACAATAAAAACAATTTTTAGAATTATCTTTGAATCTACATATTTTATCATCAAAAAAAAATATTAATAATAATACCATGATTTCTCTCTACAGCAGTTTAATAATGATCTACATATAAGCAAATCAGGAAGCACTTTATTTTTTCTCATCCAAAGAGTAGCGCACGCACATGCAACGGCCACTGAGAACATTATCACTAAAAGACTCAATCCATAACATAACCCAAACAAAACTACTGTTAAACGAGTTGCTTCATCTATATCACTCTTACCACTGCTATGGATTTCTGTTGTAACTACCACTGTCACAGCCCCAGAGAGAAACATCACTACGATAGTGAGGAATATTTTAAAATCCTCCATTTTCTTGTCTTCCTCTTCTTTAATCTTGGCATCATTTTCCTTATCTGTCTTTTTCTTATCTGTCTTCTCCCTGTCCCGCTGTGATCGCACAGACAACTCCCACATCTGCACTGGCTCCCGCTGCAGCCAGTTTGTGAGTGATGGTTGGGACTGCGACTGCTCCCTCTCCCGATGTAACCCCAACAACTCCCGAAACTACACTTTCTCTTCCGAAATCAACTCATCCTACACAATAACAACAATTTTTTGAATTATCTCTAAATCCACATATTTTATAATTTTAAAAAATAATACCACGATTTCTCTCTGCAGTAGTTTAATAATGATTTATTTATAAGCAAATGAGGAAGCACTTTATTTTCTCTCATCTAGGGAGTAGCGCATGCACATGCAACGGTCACTAAAAATATTATCACTAAAAGACTCAATCCATAACATAACGCATACAAAACTACAGTTAAACAAGCTGCTTCATATATATCACTCTTACCAATTTTGTGGATTTCTGTTGTAAAGAACGCTGTCACAACCCTAGAGAGAAACATTCCTGCGATAGTCAAGAATATTTTAAATTCCTCCATTTTCTTGTCTTCCTCTTCCTTAATATTGGCATCCCTTCCATTATCTATCCTTTTCTTATCTACCTTCTCCCTCTCCCACTGTGATCGTGCGGAAAACTCTCACAACTGCACTGGCTACCGCTGCAGCCGGTTTGTGAGTGATGGTTGTGACTATGTTTGCTCCCTCTCCCGATGTAACCGCAACAACTCTCAAAACTGCACTGGCTCTTCTGAAATCTCCTCAGCATGCATAATAACAACAATTTTTAGAATTATCTCTGAATCTACATATTTTATCATGAAAAAAAATTTAAAAAAATAATACCATGATTTCTCTTTGTAGTAGTTCAATAATGATCTACTTATAAGCAAATGAGGAAGCACTTAATTTTTTCTCATCCAGGGAGTAGCGCACGCACATGCAATGTTCACTAAGAACATTATCACTAAAAAACTCAATCCATAACATAACGCATACAAAACTACAATTAAGCGAGCTTCTTCATCTATATCACTCTTACCACTGCTATGGATTTTTGTTGTAACTAACACTGTCATAGCCCCAAAGAGAAACATCACTGTGATAGTGAGGAATATTTTAAATTCCTCCATTTTCTTGTCTTCCTCTTTCTTAATCTTGGCATATTTTTCTTTATCTACCTTCTCCCTCTACCGCTATGACTACGCAAACAACTCCCACAACTACACTGGCTCCCGCTGCAGCCGGTTTGTGAGTGATGGTTGCGACTATGCCTGCTCCCTCTCCCGATGTAACCACAACAACTCCCGAAACTGCATTGACTCTTCCAAACTCTCCTCAGCCTGAACAATAACAACAATTTTTAGAATTATTTCTGAATCTACATATTTTATCATGAAAAAAAAATTTAAAAAATAATACCATGATTTCTCTCTGCAGCAGTTCAATAATAATCTACTTATAAGCAAATCAGGAAGCACTTTATTTTTTATCATCCAGGGAGTAGCGCACACACATGCAACGGCCACTGAGAACATTATCACTAAAAGACTCAATCCATAACATAATACATACAAAACTATAGTTAAACGAGCTACTTCATCTATATCACTCTTACCACTACTATGCATTTCTGCTGTAACTAACACTGTCACAGCCCCAGAGAGAAACATCACTGTGATATTGAGGAATATTTTAAATTCCTCCATTTTTTTGTCTTTCTCTTCCTTAATCTTGGCATCCTTTTACTTATCTACCCTTTTCTTATCTGCCTTCTCCCTCTCCAGTTGTAACCGTGCAGATAACTCCCACAACTGCACTAGCTCCCGCTACAGCCGGTTTGTGAGTGATGGTTGCGACTGTGCTTGCTCCCTCTCCCTATGTAACCCCAACAACTCCCGAAACTACATTGGCTCTTCCAAAATCTCCTCAGCCTGCACAATAACAACAATTTTTAGAATTATCTTTGAATCTACATATTTTATCATGAAAAAAAAAATTAAAAAAATAATACCATGATTTATCTTTGCAGGAGTTCAATAATGACCTACTTATAAGCAAATGAGGAAGCACTTTATTTTTTCTCATCTAGGGAGTAGGGCACGCACATGCAACGGCCACTAAGAACATTATCACTAAAAGACTCAATCTATAACATAACGCATACAAAACTACAGTTAAACAAGCTACTTTATTTGTATCACTCTTACCACTGCTATAGATTTCTGTTGTAACGAACACTGTCACAGCCCTAGAAAGAAACATCCCTACAATAGTGAGGAATATTTTAAATTCCTCCATTTTCTTGTCATCCTCTTTCTTAATCTTGGCATCATTTTCCTTATCTACCTTCTCCCTTTCCTACTGTGACCGCCCAGACAACTCCGACAACTGCGCTCACTCCGGCTGCAACCGGTTTGTGAGTGATGGTTGCGACTGTGCCTGCTCCCTCTCCCGATGTAACCGCAACAACTCCCGAAATTGTATTGGCTCTTCCGAAATCTCCTCATCCTGCACAATAACAACAATTTTTACAATTATCTCTGAATCTACATATTTTATCATGAAAAAAAAATTAAAAAAATAATACAATGAGTTCTGTCTGCAGCAGTTCAATAATGATCTACTTATAAGCAAATGATGAAGCACCTTATTTTTTCTCATCTAGGGAGTAGCGCACGCACATGCAATGGCCACTAAGAACATTATCACTAAAAGACTCAATCCATAACATAATGCATACAAAACTATAGTTAAACGAGCTACTTCATCTATATCACTCTTACCACTGCTGTGGATTTCTGTTGTAACTAACACTGTCATAGCCCCAGAGAGAAACATCCCTGCAATAATGTGGAATATTTTAAATTCCTCTATTTTCTTGTATTCCTCTTCCTTAATCTTGGCATCCTTTTCCTTATCTGTCTTTTTCTTATTTGCCTTCTTCCTCTCCCGTTGTGACCACGCAGACAACTCCCACAACTGCACTAGCTCCAGCTACAGTCGGTTTGTGAGTGATGCTTGCGACTATGCCTGCTCCCTCTCCCGATGTGACCGCAACAACTCTCAAAACTACATTGGCTCTTCCGAAATCTCCTCAGCCTGCACAATAACAACAATTTTTAGAATTATCTCTCAATCTACATATTTTATTATGAAAAAAAAAATTAAAAAAATAATACCATGATTTCTCTCTGCAGCAGTTCAATAATGATCTACTTATAAGCAAATGACGAAGCACTTTATTTTTTTTCATCTAGGGAGTAGCGCACGCACATATAACGGCCACTAAGAATATTATCATTAAAAGACTCAATCCATAACATAACGCATACAAAACTATAGTTAAACGAACTGCTTCATCTATATCACTCTTACCACTGCTGTGGATTTCTGTTGTAACTAACACTACCACAGCCCCAGAGAGAAACATCTATGCGATAGTGAGGAATATTTTAAATTCCTCCATTTTCTTGTATTCCTTATCCTTAATCTTGGCATCCTTTTCCTTATCTGTCTTTTTCTTATCTACCTTCTCCCTCTCCCACTGTGACTGCACAGACAACTCCCACAATTGCACTCGCTCCCAATGTAGCCAGTTTGTGAGTGATGGTTGTGACTGTGCTTGCTCCCTCTCCCGATGTAATTGCAACAACTCCTGAAACTGCACTGGCTCTTCCGAAATCTCCTCAGCCTGCACAATAACAACAATTTTTAGAATTATCTTTGAATCTACATATTTTATCATGAAAAAAAATTCAAAAAAAAATACCATGATTTCTCTCTGCAGCAATTCAATAATGATCTACTTATAAACAAATGAGGAAGCACTTTATTTTTTCTCATCCAGGGAGTAGCACATGCACATGCAATGACCACTTAGAACATTATCATTAAAATACTCAATCCATAACATAACGGATACAAAACTACAGTTAAACGAGCTACTTCATCTATATGAAGCACTTTATTTTTTCTCATCCAGGGAGTAGCGCACGCACATGCAACGGCCACTTAGAACATTATCATTAAAAGACTCAATCCATAACATAACGGATATAAAACTATAGTTAAATGGGCTACTTCATCTATATCACTCTTACCACTGCTGTGGATTTCTACTGTAACTAACACTGTCACAGCCCCAAAGAGAAACATCCCTGCGATAGTGAGAAATATTTTAAATTCCTACATTTTCTTGTCTTCCTCTTCCTTAATCTTGGCATCCTTTTCCTTATCTGCCTTTTTCTGATCTGTCTTCTCCCTCTCCCGCTGTGACCACGCAGATAACTCCCACAACCGCACTCGCTCCCGCTGCAGCCAATTTGTGAGTGATGGTTACAACTGTGCCTGCTCCCTCTCCTAATGTAACTGCAACAACTCCCGAAATTGCACTAGCTCTTCCGAAATCTCCTTAGCCTACACAATAACAACAATTTTTAGAATTATCTCTAAATCTACATATTTTATCATAAAAAAAATAATACCATGATTTCTCTCTGCAGCAGTTCAATAATGATTTACTTATAAGCAAATGAGGAAGCACTTTATTTTTTCTCATCTAGGGAGTAGCGGACGCACATGCAATGGCCACTAAGAACATTATCACTAAAAGACTTAATCCTTAACATAACACATACAAAACTATAGTTAAATGAGTTGCTTCATCTATATCACTCTTACCACTATTGTGGATTTCTGTTGTAACTAACACTGTCACAGCCCCAGAGAGAAACATCCCTGTGATAGTGAGGAATATTTTAAATTCCTCCATTTTATTGTCTTCCTCTTCCTTAATCTTGGCATCGTTTTCCTTATCTTCCTTTTTCTTATTTGCTTTCTCCCTTTCCCACTATGACTACATAGACAACTCCCACAACTACACTGGCTCTCGCTGCAGTCGGTTTGTGAGTGATGGTTTCGACTGTGCCTGCTACCTCTCCTGATGTAATCGCAATAACTCCTGAAACTACACTGGCTCTTCTCAAATCTCCTCAGTCTGCACAATAACAATAATTTTTAGAATTATCTCTGAATCTACATATTTTATCATGAAAAAAAAATTTAAAAAAATAATACCATGATTTGTCTCTACAACAGTTCAATAATGATCTACTTATAAGTAAATGAGGAAGCACTTTATTTTTTCTCATCTAGGGAGTAGCGTACACACATGCAACGGCCACTGAGAACATTATCACTAAAAGACTCAATCCATAACATAATGCATACAAAACTACAGTTAAAAAAGTTGCTTCATCTATATCACTATTACCACTACTGTGGATTTCTGTTGTAACTAACACTTTCATAGCCCCAGAGAGAAACATCACTGTGATAGAGAGGAATATTTTAAATTCCTCCATTTTCTTGTCTTCCTCTTCCTTAATCTTGGCATCATTTTCTTTATCTGCCTTCTCCCTCTCCCACTGTGACCACGCAGACAACTCCCACAACTGCAGTGGCTCCCGCTGTAGCCGGTTTGTGAGTGATGGTTGTGACTGTACCTACTCCCTCTCCCAATGTAACCGCAACAACTCCCGCAACTGTACTGGCTCTTCTAAAATCTCTTCAGCCTGCACAATAACAACATTTTTTAGAATTATCTCTGAATCTACATATTTTATCATGAAAAAAAAATTAAAAAAATAATACCATGATTTCTCTCTGTAGCAGTTCAATAATGATCTACTTATAAGAAAATGAGGAAGCACTTTATTTTTTATCATCCAGGGAGTAGCGTACGCACATGCAACGGCCACTGAGAACATTATCACTAAAAGAATCAATCCATAACATAACGCATACAAAACTAAAGTTAAATGAGCTACTTCATCTATATTGCTCCTTCCACTGCTATGGATTTCTACTGTAACTAACACTGTCATATCCTCAGATAAAAACATCCCTGCGATAGTGAGGAATATTTTAAATTCCTCCATTTTCTTCTCTTCCTCTTCCTTAATCTTGACATCCTTTTCCTTATCTTCCTTTTTCTTATCTGCCTTCTCCCTCTCCCGCTGTGACCACATAGACAACTCCCACAACTGCACTGGCTCCCGCTGCAGCCGGTTTGTGAGTGATGGTTGCGACTGTGCCTGCTCCCTCTCCCGATGGAACCGTAACAACTCCCGAAACTGCACTGGCTCTTTCGAAATCTCCTCATCCTGCACAATAACAATAATTTTTAGAATTATCTTTGAATCTACATATTTTATTATGAAAAAAAATTAAAAAAATAATACTATGATTTCTCTCTGCAGCAGTTCAATAATGATCTACTTGTAAGCAAATGAGGAAGCACTTTATTTTTTCTCATCTAGGGAGTAGCGCACACACATGCAATGGCCACTAAGAAAATTATCACTAAAAGACTCAATCCATAACATAACACATACAAAACTACAATTAAACGAGTTGCTTCATCTATATTACTCTTACCACTGCTGTGGATTTCTGCTGTACCTAACACTGTCACAGCCCTGGAGAGAAACATCCCTGCGATAGTGAGGAATATTTTAAATTCCTCTATTTTCTTGTTTTCCTCTTCCTTAATCTTGGCATCATTTTCCTTATCTTCCTTTTACTTATCTACCTTCTCCCTCTCCCATTGTGACCACGCAGACAACTCGGACAACTGCACTCGCTCCCTCTCCCGATGTAACCGCAACAACTCCCGAAACTACACTAACTCTTCTGAAATCTCCTCAGCCTGCACAATAACAACAAATTTTAGAATTATCTCTAAATCTGCATATTTTATCATGAAAAAAAAATTTAAAAATAATACCACGATTTCTCTCTACAGTAGTTCAATAATGATCTACTTATAAGCAAATGAGGAAGTAATTTATTTTTTCTCATCCTTGGAGTAGTGCACGCATATGCAACGGCCACTAAGAACATTATCACTAAAAGACTCAATCCATAATATAACACATACAAAACTACAGTTAAACGAGCTGCTTCATCTATATCACTCTTACCACTGTTATGGATTTCTACTGTAACTAAAATTGTCGTAGCCCCAAAGAGAAACATCCCTGCGATAGTGAGGAATATTTTATATTCCTCCATTTTCTTGTCATCCTCTTCCTTAATCTTGGCATCCTTTTCCTTATCTGCCTTTTTCTTATTTTCCTTCTCCCTCTCCCGCTGTAACCGCGCAGACAACTCCCACAACTGCATTGGCTCCCGCTGCAGCCGTTTTGGAGTGATAGTTGCGACTGTGCCTGCTCCCTCTCCCCATGTAACATCAACAACTCCCGAAACTGCACTGGCTCTTCCGAAATCCCCTCAACCTACACAATAACAATAATTTTGAGAATTGTCTCTGAATCTACATAATTTATCATGAAAAAAAATTTAAAAAAATAATACCATGATTTCTCTCTGCAGCAGTTCAATAATGATCTACTTATAAGCAAATGAGGAAGCACTTTATTTTTTCTCATCCAGGGAGTAGCGCACGCACATGCAATGGCCACTAAGAACATTATCACTAAAAGACTCAATCCATAACATAATGCATACAAAACTGTAGTTAAACGAGCTGCTTTATCTATATCACTCTTACCACTGCTTTGGATTTTTGTTGTAACTAACATTGTCACAACCTAAGAGAGAAACATCCCTGCGATAGTGAGGAATATTTTAAATTCCTCCATTTTCTTGTCTTCCTCTTCCTTAATCTTGGCATGCTTTTCCTTATCTTCCTTTTTCTTATCTGGCTTCTCCCTCACCCACTATTACCACGCAGACAACTCCCATAACTGCACTCGCTCCTGCTACAACCGGTTTGTTAGTGATGGTTGTGACTGTGCCTGCTCCCTCTTCCGATATAACCGCAACAACTCTCGAAACTGCACTGGCTCCCACTGCAGCCGGTTTGTGAGTGATGGTTGCGACTGTGCCTGCTCCCTCTTTTGATGTAACCGCAACAACTCCTGAAACTGCTCTGGCTCTTCTGAAATCTCGTCAGCCTACACAATAACAACAATTTTTAGAATTATCTCTAAATCTACATATTTTATCATGAAATTTTTTTTTAAAAAAATAATACCATGATTTCTCTCTGCAACAGTTCAACAATGATCTACTTATAAGCAAACTAGGGTTTAATCATCTGTAACAAAATGAACCTAAAATGGCCACGCGTGAATATTGTTACACCCAAATTTGTATAGTGGAAGTTGAGGGAGTTTCTTTGTGAAGGGGTTCATCCTTTTTCGCCATTTTTTTGGACTGTTTATGCCGACGTTTGAAGCACTCTCATTTTGGGCACTGTCTATGCCGACTGACCAGTCCTTGTAATGATGTGTAAAATGTTGGTTAAAACAATTAACTGTCGTTTCAAATTTTACTATGGAATACTTCATTAGAAAACCTACAGACCATCCATATGAGAAACATGATGCATTATTTGTCTTACACCTTTCATCCACCTATATTGCTACACCTTTTATGGGTGCTCCTATTCCCAATGTTGATTTTATTTATTTTGAGCATCCTTCTATTTTTGTGGTAACTAATGTTATATTAACACCTTCAATTTTCCATTATGCATCATAATTGGGATATCATGTTTGATCATATAGCTAATTTCACATGTTTTTCCTCTATGTTTACTACCAATATAGTTTGGCCCTTTACCCCTCTCATTTCAATAGTAGATGCCAGCAGAGACCCATTTTCCCTTTATTTATAATTTCTTATGTATCTTTATGATTATTTTCCCCGATTGTAGTAAATGAAGTGTGTTTCCCTTGGGTATATGTTAATTCATGATAGGAGAAACATTTCTTCTTTATGGTGACTAAAATATTTTAAAATTATTGTGTTTTATTTTTGTTGTTTTTCTACATGTGAATCCTCCTAAATATAATATATTTTGGGAAAAATAAAATGTATTATATCTAACACCCCTACTCACATTGACCCAACAATAATATGTTTATTCATCCTAGCCCTTATAGTTTTATGTTTCATACTTCTTTTTTCTTCCTACATGTATGTAATGTTCTATGCGAATGGAGGATGATAATCCTAGTTAAGTGATCATACTATATCCTAAGAGGACTAACTCCACTCTCATTTATCTTTGTGTGCCCTATTATATTCTTGTGTTCTATGATTGTACTCTTACCTATTTGAACTACTTTCATTTATTTTTAATATCTCCCATTTTCATATTTTCCATTTCTATTAGTTAAATTAATATGTTTTGTGACTATTATGTGTTTCTTTTTATCTCCCATTTTTATATTTTTTATTTCTACTACTTAAATTAATATGATTTTTGTGACTATTCTATGATAATTTTATTTATGTTCTATCTTTAGAAAATTTTCATGTTCACATGTTTCCTTCTAACATTCACATATATGTACATCACTAATATTGATTATATATGAACATTTTCACGTGTACATGATTCTCTATGTCAAACTATGCATCCCTCCTAATGTTGCACTCTTCTATCTCACATGATATGACCTTTAAAACTTATATGTACATATATATTCATTATTCACAACAGCTTTCTCTTCTCCTACTTTATTATGTATGCACTTTACTTGGGGTATTTTATATTCATTCATGTTATGGGGCATCACCTCAACTAGTATTGAATGCAATAAAATTAGAAAATAAATGAAATTTAAATATAATAATTAAAATTTATATTCTAAAACCCATGCAAACCTTAGATGGAGTGTGAAGTGGAGTTGCTTGCACTTAGATAAATGACTATGGATATTCAACTATTGCATAAAATTGTTTAGTAGTATAATGATAGAATGATTTAAATACTTTATAATATAGTATATTATTCAAATAGGTCCCAATTTCCTAAAAGAATGGTGGATTTATAGATATTTAAGTGGAACAATGAATGGTCAGCTTTATTTAATTAATCTTGATTCCTAGAGATTTAATTTAAAGTTGACCAGTTTTGTTGGCTAGCTAACTCAATTGATTGATTAATCAAGTAACCTAATTGACCAATTAACTAGCCTAATTGATCTATTAACTAACTTGATTGATCAATTGATTGACTTCCCATATTAGTCAAATAGATTGATTATTTACTCAACCAATTTGATTGAGAGTTAACTAGATCAACTAATTAGTTAACTAATTTGATTAATGAGTAAAAGATGGAACTAACTAAATTGAAATGAGTAAAATGTGGGTGAGGATATTTTGGATTATTTATTTATTTTAGTTGGATATATGTGCATGGATAACTAATTAGTCGACAATCATTAATCAACTAATTATTCCTAGGATGATATAAGGGTAAATAAGGCTAGTTAATTAATATAATTTAATCAATTAATCAACAATGTGAATTAACATGGAAAAGTTGACAAATTGGTGACATGACGAGATGATAAAGATAATAGAAATAGTTGATTCACAAAATAATGATAATAGAATTAATAGGTTGGAATGATAAGAAATAGTTGATAACATGAGATTACAACAAGGTTAAGGTGGCGAAATCTAGGTGTCTACAAGCATGCATTCATTGTATCTTTCATATTTCTATTCCTCATTCATGATTATTGATCTTATCTAGAACATTGATAATTTTCTCATCACTTAGGGGAAAATTTTCTAACTATTGGGAGCATAGATATTTATGCTTCCCCTATTATATCTACTCTTAATACACTTAGAAAATATTTCCTCTTCCCATATTATATCTATTCTTAATACACTTGGAAAAATATTTCCTCTCTCCCCTATCCTATTAACTTTAAGTTGTTTTTCTTTCCCTTTTTTCCATTTTTTCCAAGCTTGATCTCTTTTACCTTTGGGTGGCTACCACATAACTATTATTTTTATCATTTTAATATGTTTTATATTTCACCTCATTCCTTTAGGTAGCAATTACATAGTTGTGTAATGACAAAATAACCATAATCGCTTTACCATTTTGTTCTTTTTTCGCTTAATCAAAGCCCATTCATTCAATGGTAATGACACCATCAATATATTTATGTCTTTTACATATCAATGATATGATATAAACAAACCTTATCCAAGGTGCTATTCAATTTTTATTCTTATCTACATCCTTTTATTTTCATATTTATACTTATTTTAACCCTAATTCTTACCATTTTTAAATGATCAACTTAAACCTAAAAATTCCTATAAACCTAATTTTACCCTCCTTTTATTAGGTTAGAGTCTTGAAAATAATTCATATTCTCATGCAATCATGCATACACTTCAAAGTGATAAAGATATAGCTCCATTTTTGTGCATGAAAACAAGAAATAAAACTAAATATTGTAAATTGGGTTTCCTTAGAGTGACTACTCTTCATTGAAACACTTATCTTGTAGACTTAGATCATTTTTCATGACTTCCCCTCTCCATTATCTTTATTTTTATGATATTCATCACCCACTTTTCCTCTATTAAACTTGCACATCATCATATTCTAGCATTATCAACAAGGTTTATGTCATAGGTTTCCAAATCTTTGCACACATTAGCATTAACAACTATACTAGGTTATGCATAGTTAGATATTTTCATAGTGCTATTGTTGAGGCTGAAAATGTCATCCTAGGGGATTGAATAAGGTAGTCTCTACCCTTTTTCTCTTGTACCCAAATTTAGTTTAACATATTTGAGATATAGAATACACCACAATAAATTCATAAGTGAGAGAAACATTGGAAAACAAAAGTGAGTAAATTCTAAAATTTTGAAAGACCTTTGATGCCAAAAGATGAACACCCAAGGGATCACTAATGTATAATGTGTCAAAGAATAATGTCCAATGTGTCAAACAGTAGTGTTTGACATTACAAGTAGTGTTGGTGTAGACACTTAAAATTGTCATGAATGATACTAGACACACTTGAATTTGATCACAAACATTTTTTCATCCTAAAATTCATCCTCTTTTTGCCTATTTAATTAAATAAGCCTGGTTATTTAATTAAATGCATCATTTTCATCTATTAATCTAGTTATTGTTATTAGGTTAATTCATCACCTTTCATGAATCCTATTTAATTGAATAATGCAAATTATTTAATTTAAACACCTTATGTCCTCTCATTTAATTGAATAATCCTAAATTATTGAATTAAATGCCATTTGCATCCTCTTTTCATTAAGTAAATTAATTATTTAATGGACATCCTAATATTCGTCAACTTGCACAATTAAAACTTTTTTTAAATTAACTAATTACTGGTTTTCCTCACCCATCCACTTGCATATGGAATATTCCAACTTGGAATATTCTTCTATTTGGCTCCAAAAATGGAATTTATTTCCTAACAAACTTTCTAACAACTTCGAAAGTGAGTTTGTTTGAATCATTGTGAACTCTTGATTGTTTCTTTGATCCATGTGATCTTTGATTCTCATCCATTGATGAGAATCCTTGATCCATGTCTTCACCCTTGATTTTATCTTGACCATTGATTGATCAAATTGATCTCAACCCTTGATTCACCATTTTCTCTTATAAATACCTCACATTTTGGAGACAAATGGATCCACTTCCATCAAATCAAAATTATGCTACTTGTTTGAATACTATATTTATTCATCCTCACATCCATTATTAAGCTTTTTCATCCTTTTCATCCACCCATAGCATAGTTTCATCAATTTTAGCTTAGTTTTCAAGAATGGAGTTTGATTAGATGCTCATTATATCCAAGGGATTTGGAAAGGGTCGTTATTCCATATCAATATGACACCATTCCCCTAATGGGATAAGGTTTGGAGTTCTATATTAGGTTTTTTTTATGTTTTCATGTTTATTTCATGCTCAGTTTAATGGTTTCTTAGTTTTTGAAGCTTTCAAACATCTCATTGGGTGTAGCTTAAGGGGTTAAATATGGCTTGAATTTGTATGGATCTAGCATGTATTTATCTATTACTATTATTACAATCATATTTGGTTTTTAACAAGCTCCTAGAATGAGTTGAAATCACCCAAGACCTATTTCCTAGCCCCCCAATCAGTTTACAATGTCAAATTATGTATATTATAAGTTAATTAGCTTCATTTCTTAGTTTATTTTCTATAGACTCATTTTATTTGTTGTTTTTTAGTCTCAACTCTTATACTTGCTTGTGTATATACTATTAGGTCACTTTCTACATTTTTAGAATAGATTTATTTTATTTCTATGTATATATGAAGATAATTAAATTATTTCTAAAAAAACAACTTAGTGTTAGCTTAAATTTTATCTTTCAAAATGATGTATTTTCAATTGAGAGTGGACACTAATGCAAGTCTTATTTGTTAATATTTTCACTATTTCCTAAGGACTATTAACCTTTAATTTACCCCTTTCTTACTTGGAGTTAGATCCAAGCTCACAAAAATGACCCCTCAACTTTTAAAATTTAAACACAAATCTAGATGTTTGACTTTACCTCCCTCTGTGACTATTGTATATTAATCAAAGATAAGAGTTTTTTTTAACATTATTGATGTATTTAAAGGGTAAACCTAATTTATTTTAAATAATCTAAATATATAACTCAATCCCATCATCAATACTAGACCTCATTCTTAGAGCTATCAATTATTATTTGTGTATTATGAAGTGACATTTATCAAATATCTAAATTGCATAAGAATCAAGGATATCTTACATATTTTGGAGTGTTATCCTCAATATTTTAGCTAGTTGTTAAATTCATAGCCTTATAAGTTTTGACATAAGGGAATTTATTATCCTAGGTACTTAATGCAAACCAACAAATGCCCACAACTAGTTTTTATGTTAGAACAGGTTGAGGATATCAAAGCAATCTAAAAGTGAAAGTATAAAAGTTCACAAAGTTTGAATCCATAGTTATACATCAAATCCATAATACAAGGGTCAAATCCACACTCATGAGATTGATTTCATCATGATGAAAGTGACCAAAGGTGATAGATAATATCTTTACTAGCTATAAAGCATTAATCTAATGGTCACTAACATCCTTACATAGTTCAAATCATATTCTATCATTTTCCATTATATTTCTAGCCAAATACCATTGTTTTATTATTTTATTTTATAAAACATTTATTGCATTCCCAACCATTTGAATCTAGAATAGATTGTGTATGTTTATTTTATTGTATTTTTACCCTATATTTATGTAAAAGGAATTTTATTACATGATCCCTTTTGGTGGTTAAGTCACCTCATTGGGATTTTTTTTAGTAGTATATAAAATAAATATATGGAAAAATATAAAAATTTGATTACTTCATTTGATGGATATTTATTTTAATAATTAAACAAATTATTTTGGCTATTATGTTGTTGCATAGGCAACTATCGTTGCACCAAAAGATCGACTTGTTAATGCTCAATACAACCACCAAATTTATACAAGATCCAAGATCCATAGGAGGTGGTTAAGCCATGTCACGAACCCAAGTGTCATGCTACACAAAACAAGGAGACCAAGGGTGAAACTCTTGCAACAATCCCCCCAAGCGCAATCAATGGGTTTGAACCTGTGACCTCAAATCTAATACCAATTTTTGCACAGGTAGTTGTCATTGCACCAAAAGATCAACCTATTAATGCCCAATACAACTGCTAGATTTATACAAGATCCAAGATCCACGTGAGGTGGTTAAGCCATGTCATGAACCCAAGTGTTGTGCTGCACAACACAAGGATACCAAGGGAAAAACTCTTGCGACATGTGTGTCTATTTCCCTCCCCCATATTCTATTTGATTACCTAGTTTTTATCCTTAGAATTCTTTTATGTTCTCATGTTTCCTTTTAAAATTCACATATATGTATATTACTAATTTTGACATATACAAACACTTGTGCATGTTTCTTTATGTAACTATACATCCCTCCTAATGTTGCACTCTTCTATCTCACATGATAGGGACTTTAAAACTTATATGTACACATTGATTCTTGGTCATAACTCCTCCTAATTTATTATACATGCACTTTCCTTGGAGGAATGTATATTTATTCATGTGAGTGGCCATCATCTCAACTAGCATTAAATGTAGTAAAATTTAAAAATAAAGTAAAATTTAAAATAATAATTAAATTCCTATTCTAAAACCATACAAAACATAGATGGAGAATGAAGTGGATTTTCTTATACTTGGACAAATGACTGTGGATGCTCAATTTCTATTCAATATTTTTTATAACATAATGATAATATGATTCAAATTTTTAGAAATATAACAAAGATTATTCAAAGAGATCCCCATTTCCCTAAAAGGAATAATGGATTTTTTTAAATAGGTAGAAAAATGAATGGTGAGGATTTATTTAATCAATCTCGAGGAGTAGAGATTTGATTTAGAGTTAACTTCTTAATTGACAAGCTAACTCGATTTACTAACTAGTCAACTAATTTGACTCGACAATTAAGTAGCATCATTATTCAATCAACTAACTTGATTGTTTAGTCAACTAATTTTACTGGTATTTTACTACATCAACTAATTAGTTAACTAATTTTATTGATGAGTGAAACATGGAATTTACTATTTATTTATTTATGGGTGAGGATAGTTATGATTATTTATTTACTTTAATTGAATACCCATGCATGGATAATTAATTAATTAGTCATGTAGTGATATCTAGGTATTATAAGATTAAATAGTTTATATAATATAATCAATTAATCAAAAAATTGAATTAACATTACAAAATTGATAAACCAATGGTGTGATGAGATGATGGAAGTAGCATAGTTATTTGACAAAAGAATGATGATAAAATTAATCAGTTGGAATGGTTGAATCAATAAACATCATGAGATTATGGAAAAGTTAAGGTGGCAAAGTCTAGCTATCTACAAGCATGTCTTCCTTTTCTTATGTCACTTTATTTTTTCATATTTCAATTCCTCTATTTCTTACACATGATTATTGACACTTATCTAGACCAATGATCATTTACCCATCACTTGGGAGAAACTTGTCTAACTCTTGGGGGCATATACTTATGTATCCCCCTATTACATATACTCTTATTAAACCTTGGAAAAATATTTCGTTTCTCCAGGCCTATATCATATATAATCATAAGTTGTTTGTCTTTCCTATTTTCCTATTTTTCCCAAGAATGATCTCTTTTACCTTTGGATGGCTACCTTGTAGCTATTATTTTTATCATTTTATCATGTTTTGTATTTGGGTTGATCCTTTAGGTAGAAATTGCATATAATTGGGTAATGACCACATAACCATCATCACTTTACCATTTTCACAATTTTGGCCTAGCTTGGGCCACTCATTCAATGATAATAAAATGACCAAAATATCTATATCTTCTACATATCAATGCTCACGATATCAAAAAACTATTTTCACTTGGTGTTATTCTAATTTTTGGCTTATATGTAACCCTTTTTTTTATATTTCTACTTATGCAACCTTCATGGATATCCTTCCCCCCTCCCCTATGTTATTACAGTAGTACTTAGATTAGTTTGAGTTGTGTGTATACTCTTACAAATTGTAGATTTTCATTTTTATTTCTTTAGTGTAACCTTGTTTATCATATAGTAATGGCTTTCTTATTTTCTTGGGTGCATTAAAAAATGGGATCTTTCATATGGAAGTGAAGGAAAGAAAAGAGGATATTGGGAGCATTTCCCCCCGCATATATTATTTTTATTTATCCTTTATAAAAAAAATAAGATGTTCATATTATGTACTTTACTTTTTTCATAGTACTTTATTTAAACATACTTCACTTAGTTTCATCAACTTACTAAAGTTGGTGGAAAATGAGGTTTCAAATTACCTACTTTATAAATTTCACATTACATCTACACACTTTAGTTTCCACCTCCCTAGTCATGCTTTAGCACCATTTTAGTTTTTATCATTTTCCTTGATCATAGAAACATGAAACATGGAGAACCATCCTTAGGAACCATTTCCTAGTTATCCTTGAAAGTTTGGTAATTTTATATTATCAAGACACTATCATTGGATTAAATTTGTGTCCAAATACCAACATAAGGAAACACTCATGTCAATATTTTTCAAATCTTGATTTTTAAATTTTGTTGAATATTTAAAAACCCCAATTTTCAACAATCACTTTGAATGTAAAAATTTCTATAAACCTAGTTTTACCCTCCTTTTATTAGGTAAGAATCTTGCAAATATTTCATATTCTCATACAATCCTCCATACTGCTTCCAAGTGATCAAGAGAACTTCATTTTTGTGTAAAACAACAAGTCACAACACTAATGATTATAAATTGGGATCCCTTAGAGTGATTAAGGCCATGATTTTCTAGTGACATATCTTCTCCATTCATTCATATACTCTTTGGTCCTCCTATTTCCCTCTTTGAAGTTATATATTTCTAATTTCCCATTCTCTTATGAATTTATAGCCCACTACTCTTCATCCTAACCCTTGTCTTATAGAATTAGAGCCCTTTTCCTTCCTTTCTCTCTCCATTCTCCTTATTTTTGTGATATCCTTCATCCAATTTTCCTCCATCACACTTGCACATCATAATAGCCTAGCATTTTGCTTAGGGTTTATGTTATAGGTTTCTAAATCTTTACAGACACTTCCATTAATAGATACACTAGGTTGTGCACATTTAGATATTTCTATAGTGTTATTTTTTAGGTTAAAAATGTCATCCTATGGGATTGAATAAGGTAGTATCTAAAATAACACAACTTTGCCTAAGCATATTTGAGATCTAGAGTAGAACACAAGAAATTTACAAGTGAGAAAAATCAGAAAAATTAAGTGACTAATTTTGAGAATTTGAAACCCTTTTGATGCTAAAACACTAAGACAAAAGTGGTCACTAATGTATAGTGTTTCACACAATAATGACCAATGAGTTAAGCAATACAATTACACATACTATTAAATAGTTTTGGGTTTTGAAAAGTTCCCATGATGAGTTGAAAATCACCAAAGACCTGTTTCCCCTATGAATCCATTTCCAATGTCAAATTATGTACAGTATAAGTGATTTAGCTTTATTTCTTAGTTTAATTTCTCTAGCTTCATTTCATTTCTAATTTTCAGTCTTAAATCTTGTACTTGCTAATGTAGGTAAGATTAGGTTATTTTAATCTTAAATTTTTATAATAAATATTGTATTTCTAAGTACATGTGAAGATAGTTTAATTATTTCAAGTCACAAAACAACTTAGGGTTAGATTAAATTTTATCAAGTACAAAATTATGTATTTTAAGTTGAGAGTGGGCACCAATTAGTGTTTTATCTATTCATATCAAGTAATTTTTCCTAAGGACTAGTCTTGACCTTCAATTTACCCTTTTCTTGTCCTAAGTTAGATCCAAGCTCACATAAATTCCCCCTTAACTTTCAAAATTCAAACCCAAACCTATGGTTGAATTTACCTCTCTTTATGATTGTGTGTTAATTAAAGGTGCATAACTACTTCATTTGACCCTTATTGATGTATTAAAGGGAAAAACCTAGTTCATTTTAGATCATTTGAATATATTATCACTTAGATGTGATCATCAATTGCTAGACCTCATTGTTAGAGCTATCAACTAGCATTTGCATCTAGATTATCAATTAATATTTCTCAAAGATCTACATTGCATAAGCATTTAGGGAAACTTGCATATTTGGAGTGTAGTCTTCAATCTCTTAGCTAGTTTTCAACTCAATATTCTTATAATATTTGACACAAACAATGGAAGCAATTATCTATACCAAATACAAATCAACAAATACCCACAACTAGTTTTTATGATAGAGCAAGTTGAGGATATCAAGGTGATCTAAAAGTGATGTTCTAAAAGTTTACAAAGGTTGAATCTATAGTTCTACATAAAATCCATAATACAAGGGTCAAATCCACACTCATGGAATTGATTTGATAGTAATGTAAGTGACTTAAGGTGATAGATAATATATTTACTAGTTGTAAAGCATTCATCTAATCATCACTATCATCATCAGTAGGCTAATCATATTCTATCATTTGTCACTATATTTTTAGCTATGTACAATTTTTTTATTATGTTATTTTATAAAACATTTATTGCTCTCCCAATCCTTTAAATCTAGAGTAGATTTGTATGCTTATTTTATTGTATTTTTAACCCCAGATTTATGTAAAAGGGATTTTATTCTCCCTTTTGGCGGTTAAGTCACCTCATTGGGCCATTTTTTGTAATATAAAATAAATATATGGAAAAGAGATAAAAAATGATTACTTCATTTGATGGGTATTTTTTCTAATAATTAAATTAAAATTTATTATATTATAAGTTTGTAGATTTTTTTTTCCTGTAGCAGGAGGTTGGTCACAAGTTCTAGTCTCCCCCACCCCCGTGGTATCAGAGGGCATGTCGCACCAGTGCCGCCGGTCATGTTAAAATTTTTACCAGGCGCACCTGCAGTTTATAGGGGGTCGTGCTACCCGATTCTCAGTCTAAAAAAAAAAAAAAAAGTTTGTAGATTTTTTTTTAAATTACAAGCTATATTAAGAAGTTGTATTTTATTAGGGCAATGGGCCTAGCTCAATTGGCTAAAGCATCTTCTTGCAGGAAAAAGGTCACGGGGTCTAGTCTCCCTACTATCCCCGTGGTACCATAGGACGTGTTGCACTAGTGTCACCTGTCACGTGAAAAAAGTTTACTAGTCACACTATAGTTTATAGTGGGCGGCTACTCAATTCCAATTCTTGTTCTCTAAAAAAAAGAAGTATTTTATTGCTGAAAACAATTGGCTTATAAAGGGTTCATAATTCAAGTCTTACTAATGCATATGTTCAACATTATAAGAGACGAAATTAGGTTTGAGTTCCTATAAAGATCAATTGGATGGGTATTAGACATAGGTGAATTCAATAGAATGGAGATGTCTCAATTCATAACTCTTACCTAAATATATTGGGCCAACTCTATAAATAATAACTAGATATATCCTTGTGTTCATAAGTATTAGTTAAATAAAATCAACTATTTGTGCATACTAAATGCATGGCTGAAAATTATAAATGTACCCCTTAGTTCATAGCTTAGTTAAAGAAGGCTTGTTATCTACACATATTCTAAATGTATTGTCCCAACAACACTATAAAAGATGACCTGATAATGTCACAACTAGTCAAAAAAAGTAATTATATCTCCATTGATAAAATAAATTCTCCTTAATTCCTAACTCTTACTGAAAAAAGTCCAATAATTTATGCATCACAAATGTATTAATCCATGAAAACAATAAAATAGAACTACATATAGCATTCAACTAATAACTTTTACTAAATAAATACAATAGTCCTACATTATAAAAAAATATGAAAAAACATAAAAGAAACATCTCCTTGAACCATAAAAAATGATTAAATCATGTAGTGCAATTGAATTAAATTAAAAAAAACACTCTAAAAACATAACTAAAAATAAAGTCACAAAATAAACCATGAAAAACTTCTATCTAAATCTTATAACTTAACCAAATGGGTATTATTTTAAACATAAATTTTGTCCCCTAATTTAGGGTACCAAGTTAACCATAGAGACAAAATAACCTACAGTCAAAAGAACAATTGCTAGAGTTTACCTTTAGTGTTAGTTGGCTACTGCTTTTAGTGGTTGTAAGCAACTGTTTTGTTGGTTGTTAGCCTGGTTGTTATCATTTTCTCTTCTGGAAACCTTTCTTGCCTTTTTGTATTACTTGCATTGTTTCAATATAAAAAATAAAAAAAAACAACTACTAGAAACTACAACCTATCTTGGAAGCGATTATCCAGCCCCTCAAATGCACCTATGGTATGGATGCCTTCTATACATCATAACTAGATTTCATTGCTTCTCGATGACTTAACTAACCGTTCTGTAGAGATAGACTTCAGTTTACTATAGCACCCTTTTGAAGCCATAAAACTGTAGTTGTTGGATAACCGCTTCCGCCATTTCCTCCTTCAACTATAGTTTTCCCTTTCAGCCCCACCGCTTTCTTTAAGCAGGCATTTGATAGACTTGAGCTCATCATAAATGATTTCTGAATCGTCTCTCAGTAAAATGCAAGATGATTTCCGAATAGTGTCTAATGATATCTATCCAAAAAATTGCAGATGATTTCCAAATAGACTAATGAAATCTCTTGGAAAATATTTGCAATTAGCACGAAAGTGATACATTCTACATGTTGTGTAACCTCTGGCCCAAATGACACTATTATCTTCTTGGAGATGAAAATTTAAGATTAATCATTGGAAGCTTCTGTAAAAACTGGGACCCGCAAGCATTGCACATTTCCAAGAAGTTTTTACGTTGAACTCATTCTTCGGTCGCAATTGATAATGTCAGAGAAAAAAATTTATGCTATCATGTTGACCATTTCCCTACAAGTATTTAATTACCATAGCTTAACAATGAGGTTGACTAAAACCATGCAGTTTGGAATGAACAAATTGGTCTCTAACATCATGCATTTTAGATGAAAATTTTTTTATCTTCATATTTACTCTATGATATCACTATTAATATTGTAATGTGAAAATGCTACCTACAGCTTTCCCCTTTTTTTGGGTTTAGTTTGATTGACTTGTTCCTAAGGCAATTATTGGTCTTACACTATTACCTATATAAGTAGCATATTTCAATATAAAAGTATTTAAAATTGTATATTATCTATTTTTTAAGATTGAAGGCTTTGATATTTTAAAGTCTCTTTATGGTGTAAGATATTCTTATTTTTCACGTGTTTGTAAAAGAAGAAAATATTCAAAATATTATGAATAGTTTTATTTGATATTTATGTTATATTAGTATTCAAAGATATTCACATGTTAAGAAAACATAAAGTATATACATGAAGCCAAATTCAAGACAATTAGAGTAATAAGTTAAGGGACACTTGGTCATGGTACCTATTCCCAGTATTTTTTATGGAAAATACTCTTTATATTTTTCAATAGAACTTGTGCATGGCTTTTAATTGCATGAAGTAATGAGCAAATCAACATCATTTTGAATGTGTCTTCTAGCTTGGAAATATGATTTCCCTTTGGTTGTGGCATAATAAATGAGCTTGTTTGTGGCTAAAATATCATTAGAAGCTTGAGTTTTGTGATTCTATGATCCTCACAAATTTCTTCAATAAATTGGTCCCATTACTTAGAAGATGGAATTGTCACCTTCCTCTTGTGTTCATCCTATCTTCTATGTATCTTGTTTGAAGAAAGTTATAGCCCAACAAATCACTACTTAAATTATTCTTCCTAAGCTTAGTAATGAAGGATTCATTGTTCTCTAGCCCAAAGTAGTCCTAGGTACATGCTTCCACCAAATTCGTAACCACATGTAATCATTGAGGTCCTAAACCAAAGGAATGACATGCAACCTAAAGATGCAACTTGGGAACCACTTCACCAAGTATAGTACTAGTTTCCATCCCTTCAACTTTTAGGACAATTAAGTCCATTTTAATTAATAGGGCCCTAAACTTAATGTGAATATGTAAAATACATATTAGAATACTAAATTAAGGCATAATTAAGTTCATTTTAATATGAATTCCAAATTATGTGTGAAAATGTAAAAGGGATACATTTTTTTACACTATAGTATTTATCAATCCAAATCTATGCATTCATTGAGTATACGCACATTAAACATAAATTTGATCAACACTATATCATATTACTTGATGCGTCAACAAAATATTTTTTAATTTAAACACTAACTTTATGAATTTCAAAATCAAAATGAAGATTTGTACTTTCAATTAAAAAATTATGATATTTTCCTACCATAATATCATATTCCAATTCTCCTTCATGTTATTCACAAGTTTCAAAGTTCATTGGGATATGAGGATGTATGTCAATATAAAATAATGAGACAAAATCATGAGGAGACTATGAAAATTAAGGGCTAATTGATAGGAATGGATAATTTTCCTACAATTGTAATTCAATGACACTGTCAAAGAGTGTGTTTCTAAAGGTAAAATATATAAATTAAAGAGAAATGATAATATATTTAAATATTTAGAAAATTATCACTAAGCTCTCATTGTGCAAGTTTAACATAAAAAATATTTAGATACTTATTAGAATGAGGATATGCACATTATTTCATTAGGTGATAGAATCAAAGGTTAAAGAAACATAAAAAAATAATTTAAATATAATATAGAGAAACAAAACAACACCTTTTCATCTAAAATAAATCTTCATGTAGCAATAATTATTGCTCTTATATCATATGTTAAGAATATGTCATTATAGGTTAGGATGATCAAGAGTAATCCAAAACGTTGATTTCCCTTCTCTATTAATCTAAACAAAACTCTAAAGGATGGGATTCGCTCCTCGCAAGTCCCAAGACAAGCAGAGTCTAAAGGGAGTGAATGGCCCTCAATCACCTCAACATATGTGCATTGTAACAACATATTCAATCTAGTAATCTTACATCCATAATCATAGCATGATATTTTTTTCATTCTCTCTTGTGGAAGCTATTTTTTCTTGTAGGTGATCCTAGAGTATTGACGAGTTCACCATAAACTCCTACAAACCCTACATATTTTGTTAGTCCCATAATAGTAGGGGACTTTTCTTATTCCCAACACTAATGTAGTTAAAAAAAAGGAAAAAATGATACACTAAGGTTCTAAAAATCTAAAAAAATCCTACCAATGGTTCCTAAAACTAGTTATTGGACACCTTTTCATAATTTCACAACCTTACCCTAAAGAATAACTAGGTATTTTTAAATCTTTTTCATTATAATTTAGATTAATATGTATGTCCTACTTAAGATATCTATTATTATGTATATTCATTGCTAGAGTTGGCATAGCAAGGGTTTGTGGGTTGAGATGTATAAGGTTGAGCTTGAATCTTTTTTTTCATTGGATGACATATTTTTATAGGTCATATAAGGTTTTTGTACCAAGGCTTAATGTATGAAATGACGATAAAAATTAGTTTTTATTAGATGTATGTGTTGGCAACACTTAGTTGATAAGATATGAATAATAAGGGGGTATAAAATGTAACCAAAAATAGTTATATATGATACTTGGTTAAATTAGGGTGGTATTTTAATTATACTAGTCTATCCTAACCTGTTCAAAATTATGCATTTGATGGGTAGAAATGACATTATGGGTGTTTATTAATACCATAAAAATGTATGTGCTATGAAACTGGTTTACTAAGAAAATTCCCCATGAGCACTACATGGGAAAGGGTAAGGAGTCATTGATCTATAAATTAATTAAATCTCTTTATGGCCTCAAATAGATACCAAGAATCTAGTACATAAAATTTTATTCATTTTCTTTGAAGTTAGGATTTGTGAGATTCATATTATATCTATATTTATTGTAATTACTTGATTTCAATTACTCTATTGTTAAATTTATTTGTATGTCAATAATACATGATTTTTTGTAAAAATAAGGATATTATTAGGGAATTGAAATCAAAACTATTTATATAGTTTGATTTGAAGGAGTTGAAGGTAACTAAGCTTATCTTGGGAGTTTATGTTAGAAGGGATATCTCTAAAGAAAATTTTAGTTAACCTAGAGGGAGTATGTTAACTCTTTTAGCATTTTAATATGGTAGGTTGCAAACCAGCAAACGTGTCAATTTCTATAGGAACAAAGTTATTAGTTAACTATTGTTCATCTAGACTTGGTGAGATAGAGGATATGCCTCATGTTTTGTATGCTATTTTATTTTTAGGTCCTGTGTATAATATGGACTACACCAAACTAGAATTTACCCTAGTAGTGGGAGTATTGAGTAATTTCATGGCTAATCTTGGAATCATTAGGTAGTACAGTGAATAGGGTATTTAAATATTTTTGGGGTACTTAAAATCAATCTATATATTAAATAGAGGTAATTCTTCAAGGTAATTGGAACAATTAGTGGATATTAAGGGATACATGGATTCAAATTGATAAAAGGGTATCAATAATCAAAGGTTTACCTATGGCTATTTATTTAACTTATTTAATGGTTAGTGGGAACTAGATGAGTAAATAGTAGGTTGTAATCATTGCATCTCATATAGAGGTAGAGTACATGTCATCTACTCATTCCTATAGAGAGGCTATTTGGGTTTGTGTTCAACTATTGGGTTGAGTCAACAAACAATTATATTTTACTATTAAATTTAGAGTGTTATTAGTTTGGAAAAGAACTCAACTTTTCACTCATGAACAAAGAATATTAATATTCAATTATATTATTATTTGATGGCATAATGAAGGAAGGGAGAATGATGCTTGAAAATTCTAAAAATCTAGTGAAATTTAGTGATCACATAGATGTTTAGCTAGTGTAATGAGTCTATGGGCCTCAAGGTCACTAGTAGATAGTTAATAGTTTGTTGGTTTTCCATTTTGCTCTTGTAAGGTATAGAATATGTGGGAGAATGTTGTGATAAATGTCATATACAATGCAATCTTAATATATTATTTATTAATAACTTTGTATTTATGTATTATATATTTATATTTAATTGGGGTGTCCCATTTGGAGTGATTTTATATGCCCCTTATAGTTTGCAATAGGTAATTTTAAAGTCTCACTGAGAGTCGTGAAATCTATTAAATGTAACTATAATATTTTTATTGTGTATAAGAGTTTCCAAAATGGAAAGAGCATGAATAAGGGGATTTAAGTATGGGCTAGAAGAAAATCAAGGAAGATATTTAGTTTTCATAAGCATATTTTCAAAAAGAAAAAAAGACTAAAAAATAGAACACACGAGTTTCACAATAATTAATCTATTTAAATTTTATCTAAATCATATATATTTTGGCACTAAATTTTGTGCATTATTTGGGAACCTAATTTAGCCCATTTTTTTCAACACATATTTTAGAAACCTCTTGTGGTTTTTATTTTGGTCTTGGTGGAGATTGAGGTATTATCATATGTATTTATAGGCATTGTTGTGCTAGCACCATATTTTCTCTAGACTTAGTTAGTACAATATACTCTTGTGAGGGCTTAAGTGCATGATTGTATTCTAACTATTAGTGTCTCTATGAATACAATTCATTTGAGATTTTGAAGCAAGGATTTTTTGAAAGGGATTTCACAAGGTAAGCATAGATGTCAACTCTATCTTTTATAAGTTGCATTATGTCTTTACATATTAATTGAATTTGTATTCATATTAATGTATTTGATATTCTTTTATAAAAATATAATATATTACTTTATATATATGTTGTCTCTTCACAGATTAGTGTAATGAGTATTTTTACAATCTAAATTCATGTAAAAAAATTACTCATGCCAATGCACCACTAAAGGTATCTTTGCATTGTCTCTGCATATTAACTAAGAACATGAAATCAAATAAATAAAGAATAAATCTTGACTAATGTCATACATATTTATAAATAAATGCATTATGAATGATAAAAATGTTAATCTATAATAATGGAAGAACCGTTCCCAATAAACCTCCCTTATCCAAGCATGTCCAATCTCCCTATCCTTGAAAAAATGGCTGGAAATATCATGTGATGATTCTTATTACAAAATACTGTGCCAAAAGAAAAAATATGAAAAATAAATTATATATAAAAATTCAAAAATTATATTGCATGAAAATGGAAAAATTGCATCAATAAATCCTAGCATCTTCAAGGAGGCAACCTCCTTCATGTAGTGTTTCATATAATATGATTCACGGGTGCTAAATTAAAATCCTACAACCTATATTTATAAGAATTCTAATCAAATTAGCTAATATTTCTCTCGCATATTGGATTATTGAAAATAGTTGAAGAGATTACTTAAACAAAGCATATGCATCCAAAGCCATTATTACAATATAAAAGATTTGGGACTAATGGGTCCTAACATCCCCTCCCCCTTGAAGATACTTGTCCTAAAAGTTGAAGGGATGGAAACTACTACTATACTTGGTGAAATGGTTCCCAAGTTGCATCTTTAGGTTGCAAGCCATGCCTTTGGTTTAGGACCTCAATGATTACTTGAGATTATGAGTTTGGTGGAAGAATGTACCTAGGACTACTTTAGGCTAGAGAACAATGAATCCTTCATTATCAAGCTTAGGATGAATAATTTTAGTGATTTGTTGGGCTATCACTTTTTTCAAACAAGATACATGAAAGATAGGATGAACACAAGAGGAAGGTAATAGTTACATCTTCTATGTAATGAGACTAATTTGTTGAAGAACTTTGTAAGGATCATAGAATCATGGAGCTCAAAATTCTAATGATATTTTAGCCACAAGGAGGATTGTTTATTATGCCACAACCAAAGGAAAACCATATTTTCAAGCTAGTAGGCACATTGAAAATGATGCTGATTTGCTTGTTACTTCATGCAATTAAGAGCCATGCAAAAGCTCTATTGAAAGATCTAAAGAATATTTTTCCACTGAAAAATACTTGGAATAGGTACCGTGACCAAGTGTCCCTTAACTTATTACTCTAATTGTCTTGAAGGTGGCTTCATGTGTATACTTTATGTTTTCTTAACATGTGAATCTCTTTGAATACTAATATAACATAAATATCAAATAAAACTATTCATAATATTTTTGAACATTTTCTTCTTTTACAAACACATGAAAAATAAAAATATCTTACACCATAAAGAGACTTTAAAATATCGGAACCTTCAATCTTAAAAAATAAATAATATACAATTTTAAATACTTTTATATTGAAATGTGCTATTTATATAGTAATAGTGTAATACCAATAATTTCCCAAAACAAAGGGGAAAGGTGTAGGTAGCAATTTTCACATTACAATATTAATAGTGATATCATAGAGTAACTATGAAGATAAAAGATTGTTCATCCAAAATGCATGATGTTAGAGACCAATTTGTTCATTCCAAACTACATGCTTTTAGTCAACTCATTGCTAAGCTGTGGTAAGTAAATATCTGCAAGGACATGGTCAACGTGATAGCATAAAAACTTATCTGACATTATCAATTGCGACCGAAGAATGAGTTGAACGTAAAAACTTCTTGGAAATGTGCAATGTCTGCAGGTCCCAGTTTTCACAGAAGCTTCCAGGGATTGATCCAAGCAGATAACAGCGTCATTCGAGGCAAAGGTTACACAACATGCAGAACGTCTCACTTCCGTGTTGATTGCGAAGATTTTCCAAGAGACATCATTAGTCTATTCGGAAATCATCTGCGATTTTCCGGAGAGATATCATTAGACTCTATTCAGAAATCATCTTGCATTTTACTGAGGGAGGATTCAGAAATCATTTGCGATGAGCTCAAGTCTATCAAATGCCCACTCAAAGAAAGCAGTGGGGCCGGAAGGGCAAACTACAGTTCAAGGAGGAAATGGTGGAAGGGGCTATCCAGCTCTTTTTCCAAGAGCAATTGCAGTTTTGTATGGAAGGGTGCTACAGTAAACTGGAGTCTATCTCTACAGAACGGTTAGTTAAGTCATCGAGAAGCAATGAACTTTAGTTATGATGTATAGAAGGCATCCATACCATAGGTGCAATGCACCTATGGTATGGATGCCTTCTATACATCATAACTAAAGTTCATTGCTTCTCGATGACTTAACTAACCGTTCTGTAGAGATAGACTCCAGTTTACTGTAGCACCCTTTCGAAGCAATAAAACTGCAATTGCTCTTGGAAAAAGAGCTGGATAGGCAGTTTTATTACTTCGAAAGGGTGCTACAGTAAACTAGAGTCTATCTCTACAAAACGGTTAGTTAAGTCATCGAGAAGCAATGAACTTTAGTTATGATGTATAGAAGGCATCCATACCATAGGTGCATTTGAGGGGCTGGATAGCCGCTTCCCCGTAGCAAGTAGCCTTGTCTTGAGTTGGAAAAGTGCACAGTAAGAGTCAGACTTATATATAGCAAATCTAAAAATTCGCATGTACTTGAGGGTAGGCAAAAACGGTTCATTCTTTTTTGTTATACTAGATTCTTTACCTTACCAATCTCAATGCTATTGATGGAAACTGTTTCTTATATCAATTTATCAATTTTTATATTTTAAATCAGAAAACTCATCTTCTTGTTAGTTTGAAGTTGCTTCTTTTTCCCGCCTATATACTGCAAGTCAAGGTCTTTTTGTATTACATTTTCAAAATTTACTAGTCCACAGATCATCATTTTTTTCTCTCTATCCTACAATCTCATTCAAGTTTTTTGGAGGTATTTCTTTACATCTTTTAAGTCCATAGCCAGTCGCTTGTAGATTGTGTGAATCTTTTAGTTCTTACTGAATTATTACTCACATGTAATTTCATAGCTTCTTTTTTTTTTTTTTTCCAACTCTTTGAATTTTGTGAGTTTTTTTTTATTTTACCAAATCTTACTAGTCTACAATCTTCTATTTAAACTTGGCATAATTTTGGGAGTTTGTATTTTTGTAATTTTTTTGGGCTTTGTTGCTATTTTTCCAGAGATACAAAAAATTGTTCTCAGTTTTCTAATCAATCCTTGTTACAGGAGCAAGTGCTTCTAATTAGAGGAGGGAGAGGGTCATATCAGTGCAAGTGTATTCAATTATTTGACAACAAAGTACAAGGTGAGATTTGAGAATCAAGCTTCTCCTTTCTTTGCAATGGCATAAAATTTCTTGAATATAGTAAATGTAAAAAATTCTATCAAAAGGATAGAACTTATTCTTTGAGTCTATGTGAAAATTATACCTTCCTGAACATTGTAAAAGATAAAGGAGAAAGTTGATTCAAGAATCTCACTTAATTGACTGCACTTGTACTGATATGGTCACCTGTCTCTTGGTGCAACTAGAAGTATTCCTTCCTATTATAAGGACAAGTTAAACAAATGAGTACAGTGAATGGCATACGCTACGTAAGTCATAAAAATGAAGCAATTTGAGGTGATAAGTAGATTACTATTGCAATCATTTCATTGGAAAAATGTTGCACAAAGAAATATGCATTATTGCAATCATGTAATATGCAATGTTTTGCTCTATTAGCCAATCATATTGTATAATTTAAACATATTTCTTCCTATTTCTAAAGTTCAAATTTAAGACCATATGTTTAACCTCTACAAATTATTATAACTTGTTGATACACAAGTTACAATTGCAACTGTTCTATATGCATTTGATATGCTCGGTTGGCCAATTACATTCTATAATTTAAATATACTTCTTTGTAATTCTATAGTTTGAATTTAACAACATATTTTATATTCAGAAATTATTATCTATCTCTTTTCCTATTAGTAACAGTGGCTCTATAATTCATTATTCCTTAAGGAGATCAAAAAGTAGGATGACATAGATGAATTTGGGCGAATAATTTGCCATTAAATGCAAATTGTGAGGGTTTTGTTGCACGGCTGGTGGGTACAGAATCACCCAATACATAGTTAATACATTGAATGCCAACATATTCAAGGAGAAGCCACTAGAAGTGTTGTGTTCCTTTGTGTGCTCATTCTCCTTTGTTTATTAGTTCCTGCCAATAGGCAGGTTACTATTGCAATCGTTTGATATACATTTTCTATGATGTAGTGGCCAATCACATTCTATAATTTAAACATATTCCTTTGTATTTGTATAGTTTGAATTTAAGAACTTATTTTTTATATTTAAAAATTAGCATTTATCTCTTTTTCTAATGGTAAGAGTAGCTCTATAATACATTTTTCTTTAAGGAAATTAGAAAAATAGGATGACATAGAAAAATTTGGATGGACATTTTGGTATTAAATGCAAATTGTGAGAGCTCCTTTTTCTAATGGTAAGAGTAGCTCTTTAACTCATTTTTCTCTAAGGAAATTCGAAAAATATAATGACAAAAAAATTTGGGTGAATATTTTGGCATTAAATGCAAATTGTGAGAGCTTTGTTGGCAGGATGGGGGGTACAAAATCACTGAATGCATAGTCAATGCTTTAAATGCCATCGCATTCGAGGAGAAGCCACTAGAAGCGTTGGATGGCTACGCATGCTCATTGTGTTTTGTTTATTATCGATTAATGCATTAGATAGGAATGTAAAGTCTTTGTTTCTATTCACCTAAACTTCAAACTTTTAGTGTTGTGTGCATGCTAGCGCAACAAGAATATTCATTTGTGTCTATTGTTAGAGTATGAAATCTTTGTTGGAGAGACATTTTTCTTAAAAGGCACAAGACAAATAAGAGAGTGGTGAATCAGTTGTCACCAAATTCAAACTCAAAACTTCAAACACTTATGAACTTTACAACCACGCCATTTTATTATTAAGTATGAACATGAAATGTAGATAACAGAAAGCAAAACCAACACAATGAACACTAGAATTTACATGGAAAATCCAATAAGGGAAAAACTAGGGTGAGGATTAACTCAAAATATAAAGTGATAGCAAAATCGAATACAAGAGGCTCACTTCCAAGGGCTCACTGCCCAAATACAAAGGCTCACTGCCTATAGAAAGGACTCACTATCCAACAGGGAGGCTCACTACCTACAAATACAAAAGATAACAAAAAGATCCATCATGTCAATTTACACACATTCCTAGCCTTGATTAGAAGATTGCAGAAACCTTCAACTCACTGCTTTCAGGAATCTAACACAATGAAGTATTGTTGTCTCAACTCACTTTCACACAACTCTGCTCTTCACTTGTGGCCTACTTCATCACTTTTTATCACATAATCCTTTGCATCTCGACTTCAATTTATACTATCTTCAACCTTAGAAAATTTCTCCAAGGTTGGCCACATACACTTCATTTCATAAATTCAAACTAGGTCGACAACTCAACATTCCCACAGTGAAAAGGAATGAGAGTGGACCAATTAAACACTTAACCAAGACCAATAACAATGTATCAGATTAACCACACACTTAATTAAATTTTTAATACTTCATATGAAGTGTAAACACCAGGTCAGCCAAACCTAATGAAAACACAAATGGACATTAAAGTACATGCTTCCCAACAAGAAGATAACACACAGACAACATAGCATGCTTCATCATGCACAAGAATACATCTCAAACACCTTCAGATACATCCGCAACAAGTGTAACAACCTTCGAACACAGAACACCTTCCAATAGTCCTTCTAGACAGTGCAAACACACATAGCAACTCTAAAGCTCAAATTTTAGAGAACCAAACCTTGAACGTCTCTATGAAAACTCAATGAACATCATTACAAGACATATTCCAAATCCATAAGACCTAAAATAAAATAGTGGAGGACTGCAAAGTAGAAACATTTCTCCTAGTCCAAAGATAACCAACTCTGTCAAAATAGAAAACACACACCGATGAACACAACTTTTGCAATCCAACAAATCATAAAATAAAAATCAAGGGATGACATCAGCACATCCCCAACAACAACCCTTCAAATCTACACAATCATAGGATCAACACAGAAGAAAGGCAGAGCACATACCAAAGCACATTTTGAACACATAAATAACTCTGACTTCACTCATTAATTTTCTCAAAAGCACTTGGTAAACCATCATTCCATCACATCTGCAACATCATAAGGATAGCTTCGTGTACTCACAAGATCTCAACTACACCTTAACTATACATGCACAATGTGCAACATTCTGAACTATGTTGACATCAATGACAACATTAATGAAAACACCACCAAACTTGCTCATACTTGCAACAATCTCCCCCTTTGTCATTGATGGCAACACATTATGTGGAAAACCATCAAATACAACACAACCTACACAATATTCTAGAGAACACCTTCTCTTCCTCTTCTACTATTTTTCACATGACTCTCTCTCCCGCTTTGACATCAATGGAAAATATCAAAAGCTTTGATCACTCACCCTTAGGAGTGCACTAATGCAGCACATACTACAACAATGGAAAATTTCTACTCCCCCTACGGAGTAGACCCATTCATCAGTCTAGATAAATGAAGAATCTATGGATCCACTGGGTTGATGTATCTTCTTGTGCACCTAGTTTGAAGGGCCAATGACCCCAACTTCTCCCTAAGATACTCAAAAGTATCCTTCAGAAGAGCCTTAGTAAATATATCTGCAATTTGTTCCTTTGTTGACACATACTCCAGCTTGACTTTATTCTCCAAAACCTTTTCTCTCAGGAAATGATATTTGATAGTGTAGACATAGAAAATATATTGATTGACATTACAAATTTGATCTTGACCACTAACACCATGTCATCATAAATCATCCCTCGATCTAACCATTTGATCAAATACCTTTATTGGATTAAATTCATCAATACTCCCCTCTTAATTAAATAAATCATTTATCTAATTAATTTATCCTTTCTTGTTAATTAAATCAATTAGTCTGATCTAATTATCCCTATTTAATTAAATAATCAATTTTATTTGATTAAATCCCTAAAGTCATCTTATTAAATTAAAACCTTGTTTGATTTAATCTAACTTCATCTTCTTGGTTAAATAAAACAAAAATATTTATTTAATTAATCTTAAAACCATATTCTTCTCATATTTTTTATTTAAATCAATCCATAAATTTAAATCAATATATCACATCATTTTGATCTCTCATTAAATTAATTAACCTTGATTAATTTAATCTCCTCTCATGTCCCATCCTCTAGCTTTTGCAACTTGCACAAGAAAATAGATTTAATTCATTTATTAAATCTCTATTTTCTCTCAAAAGGCATAATAAAGGAATATTCCTCAAATTTGAATTCAAAAATCCAAGTGGACTTTGTCCTTCCAACAAGGCATTTACTCCACCTAGAAAGTCATTCTTCCTTGAGCCAAGTAGCATTTAATGAACCTTATTTCCCTCTTACATGTCATTTCAACAATTTCAAAACTCAAATATATGCATTTATTGACACAATCCTCAAAACTTGCACATCCTCCATCCATTCACATGTTGACAAGTGGCACATTGCTATTTTTTGATTCTTAATCCCACATTGCTCTCTTTTGGGAATTCTTCCAACTTGACATTCTATAAATAAGAGGCTCATCCTTTATTTCTATCATCCACAACTTGAGTAAACTTACTATACTCAAATTCATAGCAATCTCCATCCATCTTATTGAGTTTTATAGCTAGGTTATGCAGATTTTGTTTTGGAGCACTTATCAATCTTCAACAAAGTGGATCACAGTCTTCATCAAATCATCAAAGCTAGCATTAGAGTTGGGAAAGGGCCAATTTTCACATCAAATTGGCACCAACTCCCTCAAGAGATTAAGAGTTTGATTTGTTTTAGAATAGGATTCAACATCTTTGTTTTAAGTTTATTGTGTTCTTCATTTTATTCCTTTTCTCTTGCATTCAAATGGATTTCTTGAGGAATCTATGTTCTAACTTGCATTTGACCTTGTTAATGTATCTGTTTGTTGTGTTCTTACAGGTGTAGGATCTAGGTTCACATTTTGGCACTAGAAGGAGGGAAAACCAGAAGATCAAATCACATTTTTTGAGAAAATTTTGCGCTTTTTGTGTGTTTACAAAAAACTCCACTGCTAGAAGCTTAGCATCACTATTTAGCACTATTGAGAACTCAGCATCACCATACAACACTGCTACAAAGTTCAAACTATGACATTCCATTCTTCCTGCCCAGTATTCAAATTTTCAAATAGAACCACTGAATCTTTCTAGCTTGCTCGAATCTTTTCAAAATCCAAACTACACCACTAATCAAAATAGTGATGCTAACTAGTAAGCGGTGCTATACATCACTGCTAGTGACTTCAAACTACAACACCTTCATGGATTGAACTACTGGAGGGGAGTAAAAAGTGAAATTTTATTTATAACACATGTTTTTTTAGAATCTGGTTGTTCGACCTCTATTTTTGCAAAATCTAACCAATTTTCTTGCAAGTTGGATTGGTCAAAGGAGAAGAGGAAGAGAAGCATGATGACCCCATCTCGTAATACCAAGTGTTTTTAAACACTATAGTGTTTGTTCAACACTCTTAGAGGATTCACTATTCCTCTTAAGGAAAAAATTGCTATCTTTTGTGCTTAGGACCTACTAATTTCATTTTGGGCTTTAGAAAGAACCTTTTAAATTCTTGTTACAAAAGGAGCTTAAAAATAACTTTAGGACACAAACTCACTAGATTTTTTTTGGGGCTAATAATTGAACAAACCAAATTCTCACACTTCATTTGGTGCTATAAAAAGAAACCATTATTGCTTTTGTTAGATTAAAAAGAATATATGCAACTTTGCTTTGTGATTACTTACTCAAACTAATGCCATCGAAAAGACATATGCACTTATCTCACACCTCACGAAAATCTTGAGAATCAAAAGGCTTTTTGGTGGTCTTAGAGTGGGATAAAGTGATCACCTCCACACTTCATTTTGGGATTAAAATTGAACAAAACATTGTGCGAGTGTGAATAAACTTATTGCATGTGTTCTCCCTTTGTTTCTAAATGAAGGTTGATCGAGCTATGAATACATGTACTCAAGCTATTGTTTATCTTAGAGGGCTTTCCTTGGGGAAAAATTACTCACCCAAGGGAACGACTCAACTGGTAACACTCTAAAACCAAGAGTATTTACAGTTGAGATATAAATGTCGATATTGGAATAAATGCTAGTATCACGCACTTGGCTCCGATGAGAAGGGCAACAATGGTCTCTCACCACATTGGTTCAACTCCTACGAATGGAAAGTCCAAATTAAAACCCTTGTTGTAGAAAGGCTAAAATCCCTATCTATTTGTTGGTGCAAGAACGGTTGTTCTGAAGCCACCCCACACTTTTACGGTCTTTAGTAGAAATGGAAATCATGCCATGGGAGTTTCATGGGTGTTTATGCTTGGCTACCCCGTATAAGTGAGTGTCATGGAGGAGAGCTAGTGGGGTCAAGCATCTAACCATTCACAAAAGATAAGTGTAGCTAGACTTGTCAAAGTGGGGACTCAAAAAGTATTGGCTTTCATATCCATAAGGTTGTGCTTGTTCTTTGGTTACAAAACACTTTGCTTGTTTGAAAACATTTGGAAAACAAACATTTAACATCATCATCAAAATTTCAAACCCTTTAGGAGGCAAATACAATTGACCAAATTCATGTGTTATTGCTTTCCCTCAGGATTTTATCCTTAAAGGTTTATAAACACTTGGATTTACATCTTAATTTGCCTACTAAAGTTAAACAATAGGTAGCCCTTGCCTTGATTTCATCAAAAATCCACATAACATACTTTGTGGGATATGAAGAAATTGAGACATTGGAAATCTACTTTGGAAATCTAAATCAAATAAATGTTTGTGGTAAAAAAAATTCACTAAGCAAAGATAACAAAATTGACTCTCACGCATATGCTAGTTCCTCATGATTTCCAAGAAAGTCAAAATCCCAAAACAAAATTTCTTGAGAAAAAGTTCAAAATTTAGGAATCACACTCAAAAGGTCATCAAGAAATACATTAGGAAGTGTAATCAAAATCAACATATCAAAATAAGAAAAAATTCCAGAAGGTTCTATAGACTCATTCCTTTGAACAATCCAGAAATGTATGCTCAATTTGAACCACTTCTTAGATATAGATGTCCTTATAAGTATCGTATGTTCTTCAATACCGAGGTCTAGTAAACAAGTGTCTTTTTAGGTACATTCTAGGATCAAAATAAAAAAAATTCATTCAATCCTTGAACATCAAACCAAAATCACCTCACCATCATCCTTTGAAAAATATTGAAATTATCCTCCATGCTAGGCTTTTTGTAAAAAAAATCAAAATCATCAAATCCTTGAAATCTTTGAATCAAAACATCAAATCATCTTTGGCTAGGTATGTGTAGATGCATCATTTTGCATATTCTTAGTCAAATTATCAAACCATATTGTTTAGTTAAGTATATGTAGATGCATCCTTCTTCATATTCTTGGTTAAATTATCATCTTGAATGGGTGTGGGTAGATGCATCCTTCTCCCTACACATATTCAAATTATCATCCTTTGAGAAAATCTACCTCTTAGATAATCATCCAACATCTTAGGGTCTATTTTTTCATAAATCCAAAAACAAATCAAGCCAAAAATAAAATCAAGATCAATCCAAAAATCTAAAACAAATCCAACAAGGTCCTAAAAAGTCTAGCATCCCCCCAAGATTTCTCAAAATTTCAAAACATTCACATCACCCATCTTTTACATCATCCCCATCATATCACCTTTGATCCTTGAAAAACATCCTAATTTTTTTCTTTTTGTGCCTAAGATTAGATCAATCTAAAAGAATTAGAGATTCATCTCCCATATTCTTCAAAATTGATCCCTATTGGTGCAAACTAGATCTCAACACAAGAGGAACATGGACACCAACAAAGAAACATCCACTACAAGTGACCTAAGTCAAACAAATTCTAAAACAAATCTCATTGAATCAAGTAATCCTTCAAACAAATTTCCTATATCATCACAAAACCCTCAAGAGGAGGTAGAGGATCATACCAATAATCCCTTTGGAATGTCGCATGAGGAAATCACTGAAATAATTCAAAATTTGGAGAACCATAAGATTATCAATATCATGATGAGACTCAACCCTTCACTATACATGCTCAAATTAGCAAAGCAAGGGCCTAAAATACCTTTTGATTTTGATGTGAGCTCTATAGTGGAACCACCCTTAGAGGTCATGCCTCCAATTTCATCCACACTCTCCATCTCATCTACACCTCCATCCCAAAGTATCACTCAAAATATCCCACAAATCACAACATCTATTGCTCCAACTCAACCTAGTGTTAACAAGGGAAGTGCATTTCTCAAAGCCATACAAACACACCTCCTTGTCAATAATCAGGATTTGGACGCAAACACCATTTTGCAGCAAAACGTACCCCAAAATTCATTACATAAATATGTCCCCCTCACTTTCCATGATCCCAATGATCCATCATCATCAACCTTTCATGCAACACCCCAAACCTCTCTCCCCATAACCTCGCAAGGAGAAGGTGACATGTTTAGACCAGGGGGAATTTTCAACATAGCAGCATTTCCCCAAGAGATCACATCTCTCATGTTTTCACCACTTCCACCATTCACATCATCATCCACACCACTCCTTGGCTTAGGGATTCCCCCTTTACCAAATATCAATCAAAATCAAACCAACATCTCGAACATCAATCAAAGCATCACGCCAAACTCTCAAAACTTTTCATTGACATTGCAACAATAGATGGTAACCACCCCAATAACACATACTACCACCATCACATCATCAACCACCCCCTAACATCTCAAAACATGGTCTCTCAAAGACCAACCACATCGATCACACCATCTACCAATCAAACCCCAATCACCAACACGACAATGCCTCTCACCACCATAAAAAGCACCATTCTAAATCCACCACCACCACCAAGCTCGAATACATCAAGCCAATATAGTATGGCATTGCAAGCCGCTCAACAAGCTGCTTATCAAAAGGAATTTCTACAAGTACAAAAACAACAAGTTGCACAACTAGTTGCTCAACAAGCTATGCAACTAGCTGCTCAAGTTTCCTAAGTTGTGTTACAAGCACAATAGGCTACCCAAGCCCAGATCTTATTGTAACAAAAACAACAAGTTTCACAAGCTCAGGCACAAGCTTAAACTGCTCAAGCACAAGTACAAGTTCAAGCTCAAACCCAAGCTCAGGCATGAGCTCAAGTGCACACTCAAGCTCAAGCCCAATATCAAGCACAACAAGCACAAGAACAAGTGCAATATCTTGCACAACAACACACAGCGCAATAACAAGCATATTAGACAATGCTAAAGCAATATCAAGAACAGCAGGAAGCAACCCAATTAGCAACTCAACAACAAGTGTTGTTGGAACAGCAACAAGTGTTGTTGGCACAACAACAAGAATAGGCTTAGTAACAGGCAATCCTGGCATAGCAGCAACAAGACCAACAACAAGCGTTGTTGATACAACAGCAAGTACAAGCATACATGACTTAGCAGAATGTGAAAATACCACCAACCAACACATCAACCAATCCACCCATCCCATCAATAAGAAAACCACCTCAGAACACTTTCATCCCACCTCTTGGTCCGCAAAATGATGTTGCAACACAAATCAAATTACCCTCACAACAAGTGCTTGACCTTCAATCAGGGTGAACCATGAAAACATCTAACAACTTGTGTCCTTATCCATTCAACAGAAGCCTTGTGACGAAACCATTCCCAAAGGGATTTGAGATCCCCAAGTTTGACAAGTACCATGGGATAGGAAACCCTGAAGATCACATTAGGGAATTCCAAGTTCATTGCATGGAATTTGCGTATGATGATACCTATCTGATGCAGCTATTTCCTAGGAGCTTGGTTGGCCACACCATGGAATGGTTCTCTCGCTTACCTACAGGCATCAAGACATTCCAATAAATCATAGACCCATTCATCAAAAACTACACATGCAACATCGCCATGGATGTCAGTCTAGAGGAACTATCATCTCTTAAATAAGGTAAGAATGAATCATTTTCCTCATTCCTACACCGATGGTGATCCAAGGCCAATCAAAGCAAATGGGTCATGCTTGAGGAACAACAAGTGTGCACTATCATATCCAACCTTGACAGCCTCTTGAAATTTCATCTCAAGGTCCAAGGGATCACTACGTATGACTAGTTGATTTCCAAGGCACTCAACATCAAATGAGCCCTTATGACACAACTTGGAGGATCAACTTCATATCCCAAACAATAGAATAATCACCCATCTATAAGCTATAATGACAAACCCCACACATGGGCAAGAAACAAAAATGTTACCAATGATGGTGTCATTGATGCCAAAGTTGTCATCAGTGCCCCTTGGCAAAACATACATGCTTCACAACAACAAATCCAAAACCATCATCAAAACAACCATCCGACGAACACAACAACACAACAACCAAACAATCAAGTGATCAATAACATCAATGATGAAAGGGGGCTGCCCCAGTGAAACAAGAACTTCACCAAGCGAAAGTACACCACTATTGGGGAACCACTTGAAGTCATCATGAAGAAATTGATAAACAAAAACCTCATCAAGATTCACACCTATGAGAACTACCAAGAACCGGATGTAAAACCTCCTTGGTATAATGAAAATCAGCTCTGCAGCTTCCATAAAATAAAAGGACACACCACTAACAATTGCATGAGGCTAAACAACATTGTCCAAGACCTCATTGATCAAAGAATCATAAATGTGGAACAACCAATAGGGAATCAGAATCTCAAAATATACACAAATCTAATGCCTAACCATAATAATAAAGGGAACATTAACACTGATAAGGGGAAAGGCACCTTCAAGAACATGAATCATGTGTACGACCATGTCATCACATCCTTGGATGACTACTTTGCTACCATCACCATCAAAGGAGCCCATACCGATTATGGAGTCACCACAATAGGCAAAAAAGTTACCATCGCAGGATCATCCCAGCCAAACAAAGTCCCTACACCCAAATCTATTCCCAATGGTTACAATTTCCTTGATCAGCTAAAAAGAACCTCGGCACAAATCTCCATCATGGAGTTACTAAAAATCTCATCCACCCACAAGAAAATCCTTGAGGAAAAATTGGCTTCATCCACTATCCCTGCTGATGCGAAACAATTCCAAGCTATGGTCGAAAGCATCATTACCTTGAACCTCCTTAAATTCTCTGACCAATATTTTCCCACTCAACCATCTCATAATCGTGCACTCCATTTAGAGGTCCTAGTGCAAAAAAATAAATTCAAGAGAGTCTTGGTGGATGGAGGTGCAGGCTTGAATATTTGTTCCCTCAAGCTCATTAAGAACTTAAAAATCTCATAGGACTCCATCGACAAAGGCAAAGGTATTACAATCAGAGCATATGATGATTAGGAAAGAGTTTCCCAAGGTACAATTCAAACCCCTATTCAAGTAGGGCCAACTATCATGGAAACTACCTATCAAGTCCTGGATCTTGACTTGCCTTATAACATTCTCCTAGGACATCCATGGATCCATGCAATGCAAGCAAAAGCATCAACCTCCATCAGTGTGTCAAGTTCACATATGAAGGACAAGAGGTCACCATCCATGGAGATCCTGAACCATTCTAATACTGCAAAATCCTTGAGGAAAAATACTACAAAATACCTCAAGTACCTAAAAATGATGAAGGCCCATCAACACCGTACATTGATCCAGCCACTCTTGCCTCCAATTCTGCGAGAAAGATACTCGTCATTGCCACCATCTTTGATATCAAAGTCATCATATAGGACAATGATTGGGGAAACTATATGATTCCCAAAAAATTCTTTATGGTAGGAGAGTTACCACAATCTCCTAGATCACGAGGATGTACGCAATTAAATCAAGCCTCCACTTCCCAAACATACCCTGAATATCCCAACTTCAAAATTTGGGGAGATCTCGGCCAATAAGTCATAGAAGAGGACCCATCTCATCTCCTATACCAAGATAATAGACCAACAATTGATCTACCAATGCATGATAGAAGTAAAGGTTTTCAAATGATGCTCGTAATGGGCTATGATAGAAACCAGAGACTTGGGAAAAATGACAATGGGCTTATAATACCCCTCATTCCTGAGATGCGAATGAGAAATATTGGCCTCAGATGTACCCCTCCAATTATAACCATACGTGGACAAGGTCCCCCAGTTAAAGTAGTCAAGACTCCCCATGAACCAACACCAGTTGAGCTCCGCTTACCTGTATCCACTGGTCGCATCTTAGATAATTTCACTTTTGATATAACTGATGTTTGTAGTAGCAGTGATGATGAGAAGCCCATAACCAACATACCCAGGCTCTTTGAGGATACCACCCTTCTCATGATTAGTTCCCTATCGTATGAGTCTAAAAACCAAAACCATGAAATCCATCTAGTTTACCCCCAACTCATTGATTATGACCAACGAGGACCACTAATTCTTGACACATTCAAAAATGGTGAAGCACTCTCAAAATTCATGGGACTAAGGGATAATATTTTGTGTGGGGATTACAAAGTAGGGTTCATCATTGAGCTAGATGCATAGGCCTATTATGGGGAAATGATTGAATCCCTCAGTCGCAAAAGTGAGAAATTAAGAATAATATCTAAGTCCTTGAGTGAAAACCACACTGTGGCACTCTTTGACACAAAAAAAGTAAAAATAAATGATGCATCCAATGGTGAAAACCTCTCCAAGGTGTCTGAGAATGGGGGATTCAATCTTCCTTTCAGAGCTCTCCATCAAGAAAAATTAGTAGTCCTAGCCAAAAAGTGCAATCCACTTAATCTAGGAACAAAGGTGACCCCGCACATCACATTCTATGTGAATTCATTACTATCAAAGGAACAAGAGCTACTAGTAGCCTTCTTAAGAGAAAGACAAGTTAATTTTGCATGGAGCTATGCAAATATGTTAGGGCTCGATCTAGAAATTGTAGTGCATCACCTAGCAGTATATCCTGAAGCAAAGCCTATCCAACAAAAACTCAAGAAAATGCACCCTCAAATCGCTTTACTAGTCAAAATGGAACTAAAGAAGCAATTAGATGCAGGATTCATTCGACCAATAGACTATCCAGAATGGATGTCAAACTTGGTTCCTGTCTCAAAACCTGATGGGGGCATCAAAATTTGTACATATTTTAGGGACTTGAACAAAGCATGTCCAAAAGATGATTTCCCATTGCCCAACATTAACATGATCATAGACATGATAGCGAGACATGAAATTCCTTTCTTAATGGACTGTTTGTCAGGATACAACCAAATAATGATTGCTAGAGAAGACCAACACAAAACAACCTTCACTTGTCCATGGGGGACTTACTACTAGAATATGATGCCATTTGGCTTGAAGAATACAAGAGAAACATACCAACGATCTGTGTCATTAATCTTCCATGACATGATTCATAAAACTGTCAAAGATTATGTCGATGACATACTAGCCAAATCTAGAAAGAGGAAGGATCACATAGCAACCTTGAGTACTATTTTTGACAAGTTGGAGGAATACAAGGTCCAATTAAATCTAAAGAAGTGCATCTTCGGCGTATAATTAGGAAAGTTGTTAGGATACATAGTGTCAATGAGAGGTATTGAGGTAGACCCTGCTAAGGTAAAAGCAATCCTTGAGATGGAGGCACCCAAAACATTGAAACAATTAAGAGGTCTCCAAGGCAGGCTTTAGTCCATCTGAAGTTTCATAGCACAGTTGGAAGATAAACAAAATCCATATTGTCACCTACTTCACAAGGGAGTAGTGTACAAGTGGGATAACAAGTGTGAAAAAGCCTTCAATAAAATCAAAGAATATCTTCTTACACCACCAATCCTCATGCCACCGATCCCAAGAAAGCCATTAATTCTTTATGTATCAGCAATAGCAGCAACCCTTGGAGCTCTTCCAGCTCAACACGATGAAAATGGGACAGAAAGGGCCATATATTATATCAGAAGAACAATGATGGGGCATGAGTTAAATTACTCATTCATTGAGAAAGCATGTCTAGCAGTAGTGTTTGCATCACAGAAATTCAGACATTACATGTTGGCACACAAAATAAAACTTATCACCAAAATCAACCCTCTCAAGTAATTATTGTCAAAGGAAATACTCACTGGAAGAATGGCTAAATGGGTCATGATGCTATTAGAATATTACATTGAATATGTGGAGCGAAAAGAAATTAAAGGCCAAGTCATCATAGATCAACATGTATAAGCACCAATCTATTCAGAGAATCCTCTCATCTCAAAGTTTCCAAATGAATCCATCGTCAACCTCAACATATCCAACCACTGGAAACTTTACTTTGATGGCTCATACACACAACATGGATCAGGATTCGGTGTCTTCTTTATCACCCCACAAGGGGACTGCATACCAAGATCCTATAAATTGGTGTTCCCCTACACTAATAACATTGCAAAATAAGAGGCTTTAACCATAGGTCTCAGAATAGTAGTACAATGGCACATCATGGCCCTTAGGGTGTATGGAGACTCAGCTAATAATAAACCAAGTTAACAATGAATACCAAACTAAGGATGATAAGCTCACTCCATACAAGAAACTGGTGGAGACTCTCAAGGAATCCTTTATCGAGATCATATTTGAGTAGATTCCCAGAGCAAACAACAAAGTTGCAGATGCCATGGGAATAATTGGATCCCTACTAGACATCCCTCACAACATCCTAAAACATGAATTCTTGGTAGAGCAACTTCTCGTGCCCGCATTTGAGGTACCAAAATCAAAATTTGTGTGTGAAATCGTTGGTCCCAGGGATCCCTAGTTCCATGACATTTATACTTACCTACAAATAGGTGTCTTACCTACTGACTTACCCTCAAGCTTAAAAAGAACTTTTATTAAAAAATCCTCTAGGTTTGTTATCCTAGGAAATACCTTATATCATAGAAGCATAGAGGGAACCTTATTACGCTACCTTAATACCAACAAAGTCTTAACTATTTTAACTAAGGTGCACAACTAGATTTGTGGTTTGCACTCAAGTGGAATGACCTTGGCCAAGAAACTACTGAGGATGGGGTATTATTAGACCACTATGGAGAAAGAGGTACACAACTATGTCAAGAGGTGTCTACAATGTCAACAACATAGGGACCTCATCCATGCTCCGGCTCAAGATCTCCATCCTATTGTTACACCATGGCCCTTCTCACAATGGGGACTCGATCTCATTGGAAAAATCACTCCCACTTCATCTAATGTTCATAAGTTCATCATAACTGCCACTAAGTACTTTACCAAGTGGTTCAAAGCTATACCCATAACATATATAACCAGGAAGCAGATATCAAAGTTCATCTTGAACTATCTCATTTGTCGTTATGGTGTCCCACAATCCATTATCTCAAATAATGGGACACCATTTAAGAATTAGGATGTTCACGACTTGTGTGAAAAATTCAAAATCTAACATCACTTCTCCACCCCATATTATCCCCAAGGAAATGGCTAAGCAGAAGCCACAAACAAAACCATTTTAAAGATCCTCAAGAAAATAGTCAATGACACAAATCGTGACTGGCATCTGCAACTCAATCCCACCCTCTGGTCCTATCAAACAAGCATTCGCACACCCACTAGTGCCACCCCCTTCTCCCTAGTCTACGGGTCAAAAGCAATACTCCCCATTGAGATCAACCTCCTATCACCAAGAATATCACTACAAAACCTCATCACAAATGAAGAGTACCGAGTATCAAGACTGAATGAGCTGGAGCTACTAGATGAGCGGTGTATAGACGCTTTAAATCATTTTCAACTCTATCAAAATAGACTCAAGAGGAGCTAGAACAAGAAAATCAGAAGCAGAACATTCCAAGTTGGGGAACTAGTACTAAAGGAGAATCAAAAGAAAGCCCAAAATCCAAACAATAAAGGAAATTTTGAACCCAACTGGTTGGGACCATTTGTTATCATAGCAAGCTATAAGTCAGGGGCATATCAATTATCAACACCCGAAGGTGAACCTCTGTAGGAGCCCATGAATAGCCCCCATATCAAAAAGTTTTATGCCTAATATTTCAAGGTATAGAACCCAAAAAATCAAAAAATCAAAAAATGTCCTAAAAAATGGTTACCTTGGCAAAAACCTAGCAAACAAGCATCTTGGTGACAGTAAAAAAATCAAAAAAACAAAAAATCCAAAAAAATTCAGAAAAAGGATTAAAAAATAGTAAAGAGAAAAAATCGTCCTCTGGTGAAAACCACTTCAATGGAACTTTGGACAAGTACCTTGGTGAAAACCTAGAAAATAGATACCTTGTGTAAATAAGAACTTTCCATCCATAGGATCTTTACAGCTTATTATGCATCATCCATCCATCACGTTTCCATCATCCATCGCATTCAGATCTCCATCCATCACCCATCCATTTTGCTTTTGCATCATAGCTTGGTCCTGTGTTCGTATCATGATCCCTCTTAGTACTACTCGGCCCATTCCCAAGGTCAGTTTGTCCTGCCTTTATCAAAGTAGTCTATTGCATCACGCTAGGGGCATGTTCCCATTAGATCGGATTCGTGTATATTCTTGAAGTCTTAAAATCAGAAAATCAGAAAATCCAAAAACATCAAAAAATCAAAAAATTCAAAAACATCCAAATCATATCAAAATTCAAAAGCAGGTCAAAAATTCAGTCAAAAATTCAAAAACAAATTCATCTTTTCAAACTACGGGTCTTTAATCCTTGAATGAAGGCAAGGTTGATCTATGATCATCCCCCGAGACACTTAGGTCAATCCTTTAAGAGTCTTTCATAATAAACTAACATTTCATCATGTATATCTTCATCTATAAATCGGTCAAGTCATTAGTTGATCTATAGGTCTCTAAGCCTTGAAATTAGGCAAGGCTAACTGTTGATCAGCCCCCGAGGCCCCTAGGATAGGTCTTTAGGTTATTATTTTGATCAAAATCTCAAAAAACCCCAAAACATTTGAAAAATCCAAAAAATACCAAAAATAGCCTCAAAACATCAAAAACATCCAAATATTTGAAAAAAATCCAGTCGTCCCACTTCGCTTTCACCCACAATAAACATCACTTATGATAAACGATCATCATCCCCAACCTTTGGTGAAACAGTCAAAAACAAGTCTAGCAGGTTAAAAAGTAAAAACTAAAAACGTCAAAAATCTCAAAATCTAGGTTAGTACGTAAGCAAGTTGGTCAAATCTTTGTGTCAATAGTCTATCATCCAAACATTCCCATATCAAATCATCTGATATCATCATGTCCTAGGATTCATCCTTCCTACAATGGATATTAACATTAGGCATCACCATAGTTTAGTCTTGGCTAGCGGTATTGAAGAACATCAGCTTGTTTGTTTACTGTATATTTATCTTTTGATTTATCTTATTTTACTCATTCCAAGGACCTCTCAATGATTTCCCCAACGAAGGGATTTAGAGAGAAAGGAATGGGGCAATGATCATTATCTTTTTATCTATTGCGCTTGTTGGACATTCTTGTAATATAACCTCAAAAAATACTTTCTTTATTTAGGTATGTACGGAGGGTGTTTTAGATAATTTGTTGACCACATAGGAAGGCTTACCTTTCTATGTTTTGGTCTAAGATGTTTGAAATATTAAAATTGCATCCTAGTAAGGTTTATGTATGTAAGGTGTGAACAAGAGTACTCCTATCTGATTGTTGAGTCAAAGTCCATCACACTAAATACAACGTCATCCTGGTTCTTAATATTTTGATGCATCATATTTATGTGTGTTATCAAACATAAGATAATTGGCCCTTTGAAAATCCCAACTCCACGATGGATACATCATCATCTTTTGTCTTGTTGAAATTTTTTCTTTCTTCCATTTCTTCTCGCTTTACATGCTAACAGGGTACTATGACAGTTAATCACCACCATCATTAATCCTGCATCCACAAATTGTTAGCACAATGCATATCACATAAAAACATTGATCATCTCATGTGCATATAATATAGATTTGTTATTCTAAGCATCTCATAATCATAACATTACATACGCATTTGCATATAAATAAATAATCCATCACAACATCCATGGCATAATCATATAACAACCATCGCATCACATCAATAGGTCAGGAATTTGCATCCATTTGCATAAAGCATACATCATCATAAACATGCATATCATCCATCATCCATCCATATCATATAAAAAATCTCATAAATCATTTTGCATTTCATTTCACAAAATATCATTATAAGCATCCAATGCATAATTAAACAAAGCATAATAGGTACATAAACATTATAAACAATCCATCACATTAAGTGCATACATCCATCCATAAAAAGCATTCATTGTGCCATCACATCATAAGGTCATTATTCACATATCATTTTGCATATACATTGTAAATCATCATCTCCATACCATATTGCATAACATATCACATCATATATAACACAATCATCGTCACAAGTGAATATCATACACAGAAAATCACATACATTCATTATTGCATAGCTGCATATCATTATCACTACATTCACACCATCATCACCATCATAACAAAAAAAGAGATTGAAAAAGAAATCATTGCATAAATCATCACATTTGCATCAACATACATAAAATCATCATATAGATTGCATCATCATATAAACATACATATCATCTATCATCCATCCATATCACATATCCATAATCGTCACAAATGCATATCATATTTCATCATTCATTAGAAGCATAATATAGATCTATTAGTCGCATAACAATCACATAATGCATACACCATCAAAAAGAAATGCATCCATATATCCATCACATAATACCATAACATTATTGCATAGCATATAGAAATAGAACCATCCATAAATAAATAATAAATAAATTATACACGACACATCACAACAACATCATCATCTCATATATATCATCAAGTAACTATCATAGTACAAAATAATAATCAGATCACTGTAACATTATTGCATAGCATATAAGTACAAAAATGCATCCATATATCCATCACATAATACCATAACATTACTGCATAGCATATAGAAATAGAACCATCCATAAATAGATAATAAATAAATTATACACAACACATCACAACATCATCATCTCATATATATCATCAAGTAACTATCATAGTACATGTGTGTATTTCAATAAGTACAAAAATTCCCAACGGGCTATCCAAAATGAGCCCATATGGCACAAAAGAATAATATCTCGATCAAAGTGAGGTCTAACCCTCATGTCTGCTGCCCTCACCTCTGTCATTGTGACCATCTTCTAGTCTGTGGCTGGTCCGCTGTGAGTAATTTAGAGCCTGGGTTGGTCTAGATATGGCCTGATGGTAGAGCAACTGATAATAATCCACCTCTCAGATGGCCTCCCTGTAGGAGCGAAGAGGCACTATGTTGTGAGAGGAGGTTTCCATACTCTCTAGTTGTTGTCTGTGGCCCATCTCTACAGCTGACTGTAACTCTACAGCCTACCTCTAAAGAATCACCTGGTCCCTCTCTGCATGAGCCTAGTCTCTCTCTGTTGTCAAGGCCTGGATCTAGGCCTGCAACTATAATATCATTCTCTCAAATCCGACTAACCCGCTAGCTGTCCTAGCAGAGGTTACACGTGAGGTTGGTCCTCACCCCTGGCTCATGGTGGTGTGGCAACCCGATCCTGGTACCCATCATGTCCACCCTCTGACCCCTGGTCTCAGTCTTGCATATGTAAATCAGCACAAGGATGATCCATCTAAACCTGTGTTGGTTGGACCTGTGTTGGTTGGTCCTACGCTAGTTGTCCTGCTGGAGGACTGCCACCTCCTCGTCTTTGACCTGCTCTGCTACCCCTAGCTCTTCGTTGAATGGAGGGTGCACCTAGAATTTTCAAATGTAGAGGTGGTAAAAATCAATCTATGTACGCCTGAGTCACTCCTGGATCTACGACCCCCTTATCATACACCCATGGCTAGGCCACCAGCTACCTGAAACTATCAACTACCTCGGAGGCAGGAATGTATCACCCCTAGGCACCCTATGATACTATGTGAGAAAAGATGGTTGCATAGTCATCGTCTGGCATATCTTATACCTCCCCAAACTGACGTTGAACTCTTCCGGGAAGATATCGGTCAATCATAGTGTGCTCTCGCCCCTACATAAACAGATCATGGCAGGCAAAGAATAACTATTGTATATCATTGGCCCATCTAGGCTGACCAAGGTAGGGAGGCCATGTAAACACTATAATCTCATCAATGACCCTCCTCCAGTGAGGGATCTCATGCTCACCTGTGTGTGTGAAGGACACACCACCCCTGTAGTGCCAAACCACTAGATCATCAGGTCCAACTAGAACTGGAACAACCCACGGTCGAAGAACAGAGATATGTTCCCATGCCCACACATGAAGGAGCGCGACACCTGCACCAAGTGCCCTACCGTCCAAGTATGCATACTCATGTAAATCCCTGTAAAGGGAATCAAGATGAACCAGACCCCATGCAAAACAGACTGGCCTATTGCAAACCATATGCTCCTAGCAAAGCCCCCAACCAAGACTGAAGTATTGGCCTCATTGATCTAGAGCAACAAGACCTAAAATGATAGCAGCTATCACTAGATAGGATGGTGAAGTAAGCAACCGGTGATGCTCCAGTTCTATCTGGCCCTCACAAAACATAACCTCATCTGTGGCCAAGACCGCATGGCAAGAATTCTGCCTAGCATCCATATCATGAATAACTCACTGACCATGTATTAGAAATCTAAGGATGTGCCACATGTCCTCCAAGGTAACGGTGGCCTCGCCAGTGGGAAGATGAAAGGATGATGTCTCACTGTGCCATCTCTTGGCAAGCATGGACATCATACCAAGATGGGTCCGTACAGGTGTTGTGTAGGCAATATACCATAGCCCCATCTCTCAAAGTTAGTCTTGCTCCCTATTAGTTAGATCTCACAAATAACTAAATATCTCCCACGATCTATGCTCGCGAGAATAGAGCTCCCTCACCCCCTCTTGCATCAAGAAAGATCACCGTGTTAAAATCATCAAGAAATTTTATCCTGGGCATTCAAAAAACTAGCCCAACGTTGCAAACTGTGAAGGCATCATGGTTTGAAATTTGCAAACAATGATGCTGGCATCTTCAAATCCCAAACTACACCACGGTGGTGCACTTTTCTTAAGCATCCCAAATCCTAATTCTAAAGTCCACCATGGTGTCAGAGTTTGAAATCTAGCGCTCCATTTCATGAAGGCATCGGAGTTTGAGGAATCTTTTCAAACTCAAAACTCCACTGCGACGGTCCAACTTGTGATGGCAGTCCAGTTTCAAGGAACGAGTAGTCCAGTTTGAAATTTGAGCGATGCTATATAGCACCACAACAAAAGACCTAGTTCTAAAAAGCAATAAATAAGCGTGTAAAACAAAAAATGAAGCTCAAGTAAAGATCACATACCTATGCCCCGATGTTAAGAGGTTGCTGGTATGTCCATACTCAGTCAGAGATATGCAATGAGAGTTGCCATTGTGCCATCTCATCAGGGTATCAAAGTTCAAATCACGAAATATCTTAAGGCTGAATGTGTTCAAATGAACTGGAAGTGGCCCCTCGAGGCCTATTTAAGACTGAAAATTAGGGTTTTTTGACCCTATTCGTCCATCCTACTAGGGTTTTAGACACTTGATCCCATTTTTGTCCATCTAAAGGCTATTTTGCACCATTTTTTGGCATTTTACCTTGTTTTTTGACCTCCCAAAGCCTTTCTAGACCTGTCAGGCACCTTGTCCTCTTTTTTCATGAGATAACCCAAAAATCAGAATTTTCGTCTGATCTCTCGAGGGGGCAATATATTACCATAATTTCCTTTGCTGGGGTAGTAGTGAGGCAATTTTTAAAATTAAAAAAAAAAATTGGCTTTTTTATCGAGACCGTTTATTCTTTGAACCAATGCAACGAGTGCACTGCTTCAAAGAGGGGAAAAATGTAGACACGTAAAATATACTAATTGACATTACAAATTTGATCCCAACCACTAACACCATTTCATCCTAAATCATCCCTCAGTCTAACCATTTAATCGAATACCTTTATTGGATTAAATTCATCAATATTCCTCTCTTAATTAAATAAATCATTTATCTAATTAATTCATCCTTTCTTGTTAATTAAATCAATCAGCCTGATCTAATTATCCCTATTTAATTAAATAATCAATTTTATTTGATTAAATCCCTAAATTCATCTTATTAAATTAAACAAATTAAAGCCTTATTTGATTTAATCTAACTTCATCTCCTTGGTTAAATAAAACAAAAATCTTTATATAATTAATCTTAAAACCATATTCTTCTCATATTTTGATTTAAATCAATCCATAAATTTAAATCAATATATCACATCATTTTGATCTCTCATTAAATTAATTAACCTTGATTAATTTAATCTTCTCTCATGTCCCATCCTCTAGCTTTTGCAACTTGCACAAGAAAATAGATTTAATTCATTTATTAAATCTCTATTTTCTCTCAAAAGGCATAATAAAGGAATATTCCTCAAATTCGAATTCAAAAATCCAAGTGGACTTTTTCCTTCCAACAAGGCATTTACTCCACCTAGAAAGTCCTTTGTCCTTGAGCCAAGTGGCATTTAATGAACCTTCTTTCCCTCTTACATGTCATTCTAACAATTTCAAAATTCAAATATATGCATTTATTGACACATTCTTCAAAACTTGTGCATCCTCCATTCATTCACATGTTGACAAGTGGAGCCTTGCTATTTGTTGATTTGTAGTCACACATTGCTCTCTTTTGGGCATTCTTCCAACTTGACATTCTATAAATAAGAGGTTCATCCTTCATTTCTATCATCCACAATTTGAGAAAAGTTATTATACTCAAATCCATAGCAATTCTCATCCATCTTTATCCAATCTTAGCTAGGTTATGCATATTTTCATCTTGGAGCACACTTCAATCATCAACAAAGTGGATCATTCATCAACATTCATCAAGCTTGCATCATAGGAGTTGGGAAAGGGCCAATTTCCACAACAAATTGGCACCAACTCCCCCAAGAGATCAATATTTTGCTTTACATTTGAATAGGATTTAATATCTTTGGTTTAAGTTTGTTAATGTTATTTATTTCATTCCTTTTCTTTGTATTTCAAATGGATTTCTTAGGGAATCATGATACTAACTTGCATATGATCTAATATGATGTTAATTTGTTGTGTTCACATAGGTTGGGAATCTTGGTTCACAGATAGATATATGTTTTGTTCTTAAATTTATTACTAGATTCTTTGAAATGTTTATAACACTTGTATTGTCACAGAAGTTAGGGATAGGCTCATCACATATCACTCCAATATCCTTCAATGTTTGCTTCATCCACAAAACCTGTGTGCAATAGGATGCTACAACAATATATTCTACTTCTATAGTGGATAAAGAAATTGAGTCTTGTTTCTTACTTAACCATGAAACCAATCTTCCATCAAGAAATAAAGCACCACCATTGGTACTCTTCTAGTCATCCACACAACCAAACCAATTTGCATCGATATAAGAACTCAAAGTGAAATTAGTACCCTTAGGATACCATAAGCCATAATCTAATGTACCTTTAAAATACCTTAATATCATCTTTATAGCTGTAACATGTGCTTCTTTAGGATCTACTTGAAATCTATAAACTAAACATACTACATGCATTATATCTAGTCCGGTAGCAATAAGAAACAACAGTCCACCAATCATAGATATGTATTTGTTCTGATCAACTTTAGCAGATTCATCATCTTTAATTAACTTACATCTGGTCACCATAGGAGTACTAACCGGTTTGGAGTCATCCATTCCAAACAACTCTTTCACATACTTCGATTGTGAAATGAATATCCCCTTATCGATTTGATTTACTTGAAGACCAAGAAAGAAATTCAACTCACCAATCATGGACATCTCAAATTCTTTTTGCATTTCTTCTGCAAAACTCTTACACATACCTTCATTTCCTCCAAATATGATACCATCAACATATACTACCACTATCAACATTTTGTTACCTTGCACTTTGAAGTAAATATTGCTACTAGTTGAGCCTTTGTTGAATCCTTGTTGTGCCAGGTATATATCCAATCTTGTGTACCAAACTCTGGGAGCTTGTTTTAGTCCATACAATGCCTTCTTCAACTTCCAAACCATATCTTTTTTTTTTGATAACTGAACTTCTTCAAGTTGTTCCATGTATACTTCTTCTAGTTCACCATTCAGGAATGTAGACTTGATATCCATCTAATATACTTTGAAATCCTTGTGGGAAGAAAATTCCAAAAACATCCTAATAGCTTCCATTCTTGCCACGGGGCAAAATGTCTCTTCAAAGTCTATGCCTTCAACTTGTGAGTATCCCTTATATACAAGTCTTGCTTTGTTTCTTATGACTTCACCATTTTCATTCAACTTATTCTTGAACACCCACTTTGAACCAGTTACATTCTTATTCATAGGTCTAGGAACTAGATCCCATGTCTAATTCTTCTCTATTTGTTGTAGCTCTTCTTTCATAGCTCTAACCCAACTCTTATCTTCACATGCTTCACACACAAACTTAGGTTCTATTTTAGAAAGTAAACATGGATTTACCGTAGCTTCCACTTTACTTCTTGTCTTCACACCTTCACTCTTATCTCCAATTATTTGTTCCTCTAGATGATTCTTCTGGACATACTTAGGAGTCTTAGAAACAAGCTCAGGTTCATTTTCTTCTTCTTCTTTTTCTTCTTCCTCTTCCTTATTCTCTTCAGGTATTGGTGCACAAGTAGGATCATTTGGTTCAACTTCACTTATCTCAATAGGTCTATGCATATCCTCAGCAACCTTCACATTAGCACTCTCAACAATCTTCCTCAATATTTTATTAAAGCATCTATATGCTTTTTTGGTAGTTGAGTATCCAAGAAAAATTCCTTCATCGCATCTAGCATCAAACTCTCTAAAATTTTCTTCATCTCTTTTAATGTAACATCTGCTTCCAAATACCTTAAATTACTTCACAGTAGGATCCTTACCAGTCCATAACTCAAAACGAGTCTTTGTGTTGTTGCCTTTGATCTGAACTATAGTGTATATTGTCTCTCTCCGGTACACATCAGGTACATTTGATTCTCTCATCATGGTTCTTGTAGCTTCCTATATAGTCTAATCCTTTCTCTCAATTACTCCATTTTGTTGAAGAGTTCTAGGAGTAGAAAATTGTCTCTTTATGCCATGCTCTTCACAAAATGTATTAAACTCACTAGAAGTGAATTCTCCACCTCTATCAGATCTCAAACATTTGATTCTTAGGTTCACTTAATTTACTACTCTAGCTTTGAACACTTTAAACCTATCCAAAGCCTGAGTCTTCTCTCTAAGAAAAGCAACCCATGTCATTATAGAATAATCATTAATAAGGAGCATGAAATACCTGTCACCATTTAGGCTTCCTATTCTAGTTGGACCATAGAGATTTGTATGAATTAATTCCAACATACTAGTAGTAGATTTGTCTTTTCTTTGAAACTGCATCTTGTTTGTTTCCCTAACTGACAACTTCTACAAATAGTATTAGCAGGCTTTATAATTTTAGGCAGACCTTGAACAAAATCTTTTGAACTGATCCTAACCAGATTATCAAAGTTTGCATGTCCCATTCTCTTGTACCACAACCAACTTTCATTAACTTGAGATGCAAGACACTGACCATCAACACCCTTAAGGTGATAGATGTTTCCATGAGTTCTCCTTCTTGCAGCAACCATAGCTCTAAATCCTTTTCTGATCTCACAGGTATTATCCTAAAACACAAGTTTAAAACCTTTGCTACACATTTATCCAACACTCAAAAATTTATGCCTTAGACCCTTTACATAATATACATCATCACTATTGTGTATTCCATCAAAAGTAATTGTACCTTTCCCAACAATTTTTGCTCCAGAATCATCACTAAACATGACCAAGCCACCATCATACTTTTTAGGTTTGGTGAACTTACTTTTATCTCTGGTCATGTGATTAGAACATACATTGTCAATCACCTAGTAGTCTTCATCTTGTCTAGCATGAAAGGCAATGACCAAAGTACCTTCGATCTCATTCTTCTTGTTCTCCTAAAAACTTTTTCTTGCACATTTTCCAAGGTTAGTAGACATAGATTTATTCTCCAAAGCTAAAAACAAGCATTCAATATCATCACCTTCATTATCATATTCATCATCAGAGATTTCAGCTTCTTATTTAACATAATACAACTTGTATTTCTTATCCTTTATGTCTTTATCTTTATAATCCTTGTTCTTCTTATGTACAACTCTATTTGTACATCTTGAAGCATAATGACCAATATTACCACAACTGAAACATATAAAGGGAAACATGTACCTTTATACTTACTAGTACCTTTCTTCAACTTTCTAGTAAAGTTCACTTCCAACTCATCTGAACCATCAGTGTCTAGATCATCTTCAGTCTTTGTTGCTTTAAATGTTTTTTTTGTCTTTTCCTCCTTTTCAAACTTTCTCATCTCAAATTTTTTCAAGGTGCCAAATACTTGTTCTTTAGTATACTTCTTAGGATCGTACATTTCTTCAATAATTGAGATCTTATAATTGTAACACTCTGGTAGGGTTATTAGAATATTTTCTATTATATCCTCATCTGAAAAAGTTCCCCCTTGATTCCTAGCTTCATTTGCTACAAGTTCAACCCATTGGAAATAGCTTGCAAAATCTTCACCTTCTTCCATTTTCAAATTCTCATATCTATGCTTTGTCGTCAGCTTCTTTTTCAATTTCACTCTTTCATTTCCTTCATACAATTCTTCCAACTTCTTCCAAACTTCATAAGCAATTCCCAAAGAAACAACTTTAGTTCGCTTGGTTTTAGATAAAGAACTATAAATAGCATACCTTTCTTTTCATTCTCCTCATAAGTAGAAACCTCATATGCAATAGAAAGACCACTTGTCAATGAATACTTCAACTCAACAACCTTCCAAGTCTTGTAACCAAGAGTGATAATATATCCTCTCATTTGCACTTTCCAGTCACTGTAATCAAATCCATCAAACATAGGGATTGCCAACTTGTGTGTCATCGAATCTTCCTTAAGTGATTAAGTTCTATACCAAGGAACCAAAGCTCTGATACCAACTGTTAAAAAGCGTTGGACAACTAAGAAGGGGGGATGAATTGGTTATCACCAAATTCAAACACTTATCAACTGTACAACCACACTATTTTTTTATCAAGTATGAGTTCATGAAATGCAGATAACAAAAAGAAAAATCAACACAATGAACACCAAAATTTATGTGGAAAACCCAATAAGGGAAAAACCATGGTGATGATTAACTCACAATACAAAGTGATAGCAAAATTGAATACAAGAGACTCACTTCCAAGGGCTCACTGCCTAAATACAAAGGCTCACTACCTATAGATACAAAAGATAATAGAAAGATCCACCATAGCAATTTACACACATCTGCAACCTTGATTAGAAGATTGTAGAAACCTTCAACTCACTACTTTCAGGAATCTAACACAATGAAGTATTGTTGCCTCAACTCAATTTTACAGAGCTCTTCTCTTCACTTGTGGCTTACTTCGTCACTTTGTATCACATAATCCTTCGCATCTCAACTTGAATTTATACCATATTCAACCTTAGAAACTTTCTCCAATGTCGGACGCATACGCTTAATTTCATAAATTCAAACTAGGTCAGCGACTTAACATTCCCGCGGGGAAAGGAATGAGAGTGGACAAATTAAACACTTAACCAAGACCAAAAATAATGTCTTGGATCAACCACATGCTTAATTAAATTTTTAATTCTTCATATGAAGTGTAAACACAGGTTGGTCAAACCCAATGAAAACACAAATGAACATTGAAGTACATGCTTCCCAACAAGAAGATAACATGCAGACAACATAGCATGCTTCATCATGCATGAGAACACATCTCAAACACCTTTAGATACATTCGCAACAAGTGCAACAAACTTCGAACATAGAACACCTTCCAATAGTCCATCTAGATTGTGCAAACACACATAGCAACTCTGAAGCTCAACTTCCAGAGAACCAAACCTTGAACATCTCTGCCATAACTCAAAGAACACAATTACAAGACATATTCCAAATTTTCAAGAATTGAAACAAAATAGTTGAGGACTGCATAGCAGAAAAATTTCTCCCAGTCCACAGATAACCAACTCTATCAAAATAGTTCACACTTTGGTGAACACAACTTTCACACTCCAACAAATCAAAAACTAAAAATTAGAAGATGACACCAACGGATCCACAACAATAACCCTTCAGATCTGCAAAAGCATAGGATCAACACAAAAGAAATGTGGAGCACATACCGGAGCACATTCTAAACACATAAATAACTTTGACTTCACTCTTTATTAATTTTCTCAAAAGCACTTGGTAACCCATCATTCCATCACATCTGCAACATCATAAGGATAGCTCCATGTACTCACAACATCTCAACTGCATCTCAACTATACATGCACAATTTGCAACATTATGAACTATGTTGACATCGATGACAACATTAATGAAAACACCACCAAACTTGCTTATACTTGCAACACTTTCTTAAGATGGGCTTTTTAATTTCTCATTACTATGCTTTCTGGTTGTGTAAAAAAAAAAAAAAATTGACATGTGTCTACATTTTTTGGTTTGTTCTGAATAATATTACTTGAAAATTTTAATGGATTTCTAGTGGGTTTTTTATTGTTAAGCTCTCACAATGTGCATTTAAGGCCAATATATTTTTTGACATTTCATTGACAAAGCACAAAACTTCATGTTATGGCATTTAGCGCATTAACCATACATTCAGTGATTTTTTAGCCACTGTATTGAGTCAATAGATTGCCACCAAAGCTCTCGTAATTTGCATTTAATGCAAAAATATTTTCTCAAATCTATCAATGTCACCTTAATTTTTAAAATTTAAAAAAAAAAAGAATTATAGAACTTCTCTTACCATTACAAAAATAGGTAAATAATAAAGTCTAAATATGAAAAATATGTTGTTAAATGCAAGCTATAGAAATAGAAACAAATATATTTAAATTATACAATGTGATTAGCCAAATGAGCAAAGAAGATTCTCATTCAAGTTGTTTTACATGCAAACAAAACTACATAAGAATATTGTTTCATCATTATGATAACATTGTATATGTCATTCATTATACTCATTTGTCTAATTTTTCCTTGTAACATGAATCAATACTTGCAAGTGTAGTAGGTACAAGTGTACTCAATCATTCAACGAAAAAGTACAAGGTCATATTATCAAATTAACCTTGTCCTTTCTTTGCAATGCAATAAAATTTCTTGCATATATGTATTTCAGAAACAAAACTAATTGTTGCAGCTCTTTTCATGAGCTTTATTGATGTTTATTCAAAAAGTGATAAAATTGTACTCATTTATCTAATTAGTTCTTCTAACAAGAAATAATACTTCTAACTGTAGGAAAATCCATTGAAGGTACATACTAGTACAAGTGTAGTCAATAGTTTTCCGACAAAGTACAAGGTGAGACTCTCAAATCAACCTTGTCCTTTTATTGCAAGGGCATAATAATTCTTGCATACATCAAATGCCAATTGTTTTTTTGGAAGAAATAGAATATTCATTGTTACAATAAATGTACACCTTATGTCATTGTAGAGCATAAAGGACAAGGTTGATTCAAGAATCTCATGTTCTACTTTGTTCAATTAGACAAATGAGTACAATGAAAGACATGTTGTGTAATTCATAAACATAAGACAGTTGCTACCAATAAACAAGTTACTCTTACAATGAATTCATTAGCAAAATGCTACAAAGAGAAATATGCATTAACCATGCATATTTTGAAATCAAACATGGTAATTAACGTCAAAAACCTCAACGCTTGCAACAACTTGTCCTGGAACGTGGTGGCATTTAATGCATTAACTATGCACTCAATGATTTTGTACCTACCAACCCGCTAGCAAAGCTCTCACATTTTTCATTCAATGCCAAAATATCCACCAAAAATGATCTATGTCATCTTATTTTTGTAATTTCCTTAAAGAAAAATAAATTATAGAACTACTCTTACCAATAGAAAAAGAGATCAATGCCAATTTTGAAACATATTAAAGATAAGTTCTTAAATTCAAACTATAGAAATACAAAGGAATATGTTTAAATTATAGAATGTGATTGACCAGCGCAACATAGAAAATGCATATCGAACGATTGCAATAGTAACTTTCCTATCCCAAATATCTAAGTGAATTGTAGTAACTTAGAGAAGGAAAACTTGGAGAAAGATAAAGGACAACAGAAAATGAAATACTATTTAAATATGTTTTAAAATATCTTTAAGAAAGGTGCAAATCCAAATACAATTACAAAATATAAAACAGAATTTTTGTACATAAAGACATAACGAGCTATAATGCATTGTTTGAAAGAATTAGTAGTACTTGCTTGCAACTGTTTATGGATTTCATTGCAAGATTTTGATGGTTGTTGTAAAGCTCTAACAATGTGCATATTATGCCAAGATATTTGACCAAATTTCAATGACAAAACACAAAACTTCATGTTAAGGCATTTAATGAAAAATATGTTGTTAAATGCAAACTATATAAATAGAAACAAATCTATTTAAATTATACACTGTGATTGGAAAAATGAGAAAAAAGATTCTAATTCAATTTTTTTTACATGCAAACAAAACTACAGAAGAATATGGTTTTATGTTTATGAGTAAAATAGTATATGTTTTTCACTGTACTCATTTGTCTTGAATTTTTCCTTGTACCAGGAATCAATACTTGTAATTGCACTAGGAGACAAAGATCCACATTGCTACAAGTGTACTCAATCATTCAACAACAAAATGCAAGGTCAGCCTCTCAAATTAAGCTTATGCTTTTTTTCTAGTGCAATAAAAATTATTGCATATATGTATTTCACAAAGTTATAAAACATGTTTTTATTTGATAACATTATAAAACAATCAAATAATATTGTTGTGTACTTTCTCTCACTACCTAAATCACCTATACTTCAAAGTTTTCATTTAGTTCATATAACTATAGATCAGTTTCTTCAAGCAATGTTTACGCAAAAAAAAAAAAGATTGCTTGTTGTTGTATATATTAGCTTCCCTTATATGCTTGTAGTCTCTCAATTTTGTACTCTACAATGTGAAATTTCATGCATCGACTTTTTTTATTAGTCAACTAATTTTTTTCTAGAGGAACTGTTGATGTTTTAATACTTCTTTTTATACTTCATATAGCTTAAAATTTTATCAAAAATCCCTATAATGCAACTCTTCTTCTTCTTCTTTACAAATTATTATCTATCTATGTTCCTATTAGTAAGAGTGGTTGTATAAATCATTTTTCTTTTACTTAACAATCTGAAAACTTAAGATGACATTGATAGTATTTTAGTATGCCAACAAAGCAGCCACAATTTGCATTTAATGCCAAAATATTCAGTCAAATCTATCAACTAAATATAAAAAATATATTACTAAATGAAAACTATAGAAATAGAAAAAAATATTTATAAATTATACACTGTGATTGGCAATATGAGCAACAAAGATTCTTATTGATCATGTTTTACATGCAAAGAAAAATACATGACAATATTGTTTCATGTTTATGACTCACATAGTATAGGTCACCCACTGTACTCATTTGTCTAATTTGACCTCGTAACAGGAATTAGTACTTCCAATTGCAGCAAGAGACAAAGATCCACATCAATACAAGTATACTGAATCATTCAACAATAAAGTACAAGGTCAGATTATTGAATCAACCCTTTCCTTTCTTTACAATGCAATAAAAATTATTCTGTATAAGAAATGTCATAAAAAGTTATCAAAATATTCAAATTTCATTCTCCCAATGTATATGAAATTATGTCTTCCACAAAGTTCTAAAGCATTTTTTTATTTCATCATATAAGAATAGATGACTTTCTTCAAGTAACACTTATGCAATAATATTTACTCAGTAGATTTTTCTTTACTACAATTGCATATAATGCGTTGAAGGATTATTATGCATTCATATTAAACCCAATTAGTATTTTCAACAAATTAATACTATATGTAGTTCAAACCAAAACAATATTACAATTGTTGCATGTAGCTAGAAGACTTGTATTCTATAAAATTGACAGTATCAATTTCGTTGCACAAGAAAAGAAGGGCTAGGGAGCATAATGAAGTAATGCAAAAAAAAAAATATAGAGAACATTGAAGAATACTATCCATTGGCCATAGAGCCATGATAATTTGAACAATACCCTTGAATATCACTAGTACAAAAACACTCTTTGCCTAAAAGAGATCAAAATATAAAAAAACACAAATGATAGATGTTGATAGCTATCAATTTTCAAAGCACCCACAAACATACAACATTGACAATGCACTAAAAAATGAGAGACTATATAGACTAAACACATTTATCTACAATGTTGGTGACTATTTGTTTGACTCATTACAACTACTATTCAACAATCAGTACACATCAATTCAACTACATAATGGAACTATATATTACTTCTTAAGTTGCCTTCAAGAACAAGACAAAGAGGCAATTCAATCATACAACTATGAACTAGATCTTGACACTCTACATAGACTACACAAAGTTCCTAACCCCAAAATATATTTACATAGAATGTGATTATTTGCAAAATAAAGTACAAGTCACAAAGAAGTTGGATTATGAGGAGACATATTTTGTATTCATTGGCTATCCAAATAGTTGAATATAAAATTATTCCTTTCGTCAAAGTCAACAAGAAGAAAGTACATGGACTTTAACAATTTAGCCCACATGGAATCATTTTCTATACTATTCCATGACACAAACACTCTAAGTGGGTACTTTGACTGACCTCTAAGAATTCAAATAAAAAATTTCAATTACCAAAGGTAGATAAGGTTACATCAACTTAAATAGCTAATTAGAAATAACACACAATACCAAACTATGCATGCCACCAAAAGACAAAAGCTAGATAATAACAACAGCAATCTAATTCACATGATCAAAGAAAACAATCTCAAGCGTGAATCAATAATAAGACTTCACCACCTTAAGAACTTAATTAGAAATAATAAACAAAATCAAAGTATAGCTAAGAGTCCAAAAAGGGAAAATCATTGTCACCAATACAAATTTATGAATAAACAATACAAGATAAACCAAAATATAGAAGTTCAATTTTCCAAAAAATGTGTTTGAACAAGGATACTAGAATATTCAAAGACAAACAAAAACACATATATTATAAACTACTACAATCAAATTGTCCAACATTGACAAACTACATATGTCGAATATGCCACTCTACATTAAAACAATCCATGATCCCAAAGTATGCCACACCACATAAAATTTGAACTAATAAACCATAGTCTTATGTACAAATTTTGTCCCAAGTAGAAGAATGACTTGTCAAACTTAGAATTGTATTTGCATAAATTTGGGAACTAAGGTACAAAAGATCTCAAATAGGCCTAATAGGTTCCACCATGAATGTCCTTGTTGGCATGAACATTATACAAAATACATTACCACAATCAATTAACAAAACAAAAATAATTTTTGTCTCACTCAAAAGATGCTTAGAATATAGAAATGCATTTCTAAAAGGCATGGTATGACCCAATATCATCATGCAAGCTTAGACTCAATTAACAAAGACAACATTATACAAAATGCAAAAATTTTAGATAGAAAAAGATTGGAAACAATGTTCTAAAGAGCATTCATGAAAATGAACACAATAGTCAACTTAACATAAGTGAAACTAAGTCAAATAGTGAAATGGAACATGGAAAACCATCTGAAACCTTGATACACAGGTGTACTGAATCTAGAAGTATACATAGGATGCAAGATAAAATAATTCAAATTGCACTTGCACAACAAAACTATCCAATTGAAATCTTTAAAAACAAATATATTGAGGAAATAAATTTTCCAACTTTATTCTTTGGCAAGCCATGCGACGATGAGATTGTTAAAAACTTCACATATCATAAAATTGCACAATGACAGCTTTTACAATCACAAAGATAATTTGCATATCACACAACAAACATATTTTTGAAAACTATAAAGATACTAATACAAGTCTTGTCTATAATGTCAATAAGAATATGAGAGGGACAGTTAAAAGGACAAAAATTATTGGCCAAGGACATCAAACACAAACAAAGCCTAGAGAAAATTCTAAAATCAAATATTGGATATGTTGACTTCAAAAGAATAAGAATATCTCCACACTATACAAAACAACTTAATAAAATAGTATTTGCAATGATACGACAACTAGGACCACCAACATTTTTCATCACTTTCACTAGTGCGCGCCAAACAAAATTGGGATCCTCTAACAAACACACATCAAGAAAAATGTTTTGCAGATACAATTTCCCATTCCCACCAATGCATAAGACAAAAATACTTATACCAATACTAGAGAAGACTGAAACAATAACTTCAAATGCTACCAACATCTTTTCAAATCTCCAAAATGAAAACTATGATGAAACATTAACTTTACAAATGTTTTAAAATGATATAAACATAACTGAAGATGATTACATTGCAACTTTGAGCTCAATAGTAAATAGGCCCACACTTTTGTTATAGAGAAAACCATCACAAATATGGAACAATAGTTTTACAAGAAAAATTCTAGACCTCTGGAAGGCTAATACAAATGCTCGATTTGTGCCTAATGCATATGCTACAACAATTTTTTGCAGCTTCTATATCACAAAAGTAGATAGGTCAATGACATATGCATTCAAAAAAATACATAAAGACCACCAAAAAGACAATAAAAATGCAACAAGAATAGTAAGTAAGCTTGGAAATTCCTTTCTGAAATTACAATAAATTTCATCACAACAAGCTTCTCATATTGTTTTATCACTTCCATTAAATTATAGCTCAAGAAAATGCATATTCATTGATATGCAATCTGACAATGACCATACATTTATACTAAAATCTATCAAATAATTAAATGACAAACCAAATGAATCAAAAAACATACTCCCCAAATCTCTAATAGACTATTATTTTAAATGTCCTCAAACAAGGATAGACATATTCCTCACAAAATTTGTTTCGAGGTACAACAAAAATGGAAGTGCAGTTGAGCCAAAAGCCAAACCAAATGTAATATGGTTTATCAATTTCAACAAACACTTTGATTTAGAAAATCATTGTAGAGAGCAATTGGTACTCCATGTACCATTTAGAATAAATGACAGTACACTCAAACACAACTTCAACTCATGGAAGCATGCATACATGTACCATGAAAAAACCATCCACACGAACCATTCAAAGTTCACTCGCAACACAAATTCTACATGGGGTGCCATTATATGCAAATTGTGGCAAATTGTTGGTGGCTTGGCACATACATAATCACTCAATACATAGTTAATGTTGTAAATCCCATTGTGTTTAAGGACAAATTGCTACAAGCATTGGGTTTTATGTTAATTTCCATGTCTAATTTCAAAATATGCATGGTTAATGCATATTTCTCTCTGTAGTATTTTGCTAATGAAATGATTGCAAGAGTAACTTGTTTATTGGTAGCAACTATTTTATGTTTATGAATTAGACAACATATGTTTTCCTTTATGCTCTACAATTTTCTTACAGGTCCATAAGGTGTGCATATATTGCAACAATGAATATTCTATTTTTTCTAAAAATTCTTTTACATTTCATGCATGCAAGAATTGTTATTTTTATTGCATTGCAAAAAAAGAAGGTTAATTCAAGAATTTGACCTTGCTTTTTGTTGTTCAATGATTGACTACACTTGTACCAATGTGGATCCTTCTCTCCTAGTGCACTTGCAAGTATTGATTCCTGTTACAAGGACAAATTAGACACATGAGTATAGTGAATGACATGTATTGTGTTACTCATAAAGATTAAACAATGTTCTTCTATAGTTTTGTTTGCATGCAAAGCAACTTGAATGAGAATCTTTTTTGCTCATTTGGCCAATCACACTGTATAATTTAAATATATTTGTTTCTATTTCTATAGTTTGCATTTAACAACATATTTTTCATATTTAGACATTTTTATTTACCTTTTTTTGTAATGATAAGAGAAGTTCTATAATTCATTTTTTTAAAACAATTTGAAAAATTAAGGTAACATAGATAGATTTGAGAAAAAAATGCATTAAATGCAAATTGTGAAAGCATTGATGGCAATTTGTTGACTCAATACAGTGGCAACAAAATCACTCAATGTCTAGTTAATGCGATAAATTCCATGACGTGAAATTTTTTGTTTTCTCACCAAATGAGAAATTAAAAAGCCCATCTCAAGAAAAATGTCACTCCAACAAAGATTTCCAAACTCTAACAATAGACACAGATGGATATTCTTCTTGCCCTGACATGTACACAACATTGAAAGTTTGAAGTTTAGCTGAACACAAGCAAATACTTTACATTCCTATCTAATCCATTAATCAATAATAAACAAAGCATAATGAGCACATGTAACCATCATACACTTCCAGTGGCTTCTCCTTGAACCCAGTAGCATTTAATGCATTAACTATGCATTCAGTGGTTATGTACCCCCCAGCCCACCAACAAAGCTCTCACAATTTGCATTTAATGCCAATAACTATGCATTCAGTGATTATGTACCCCCCAGCCCACCAACAAAGCTCTCACAATTTGCAGTTAATGCGATAAATTCCATGACGTGAAATTTTGTGTTTTCTCACCAAATGAGAAATTAAAAAGCCCATCTCAAGAAAAATGTCACTTCAACAAAGATTTCCAAACTCTAACAATAGACACAGATGGATATTCTTCTTGCCCTGATATGTACACAACATTGAAAGTTTGAAGTTTAGCTGAACACAAGAAAATACTTTACATTCCTATCTAATCCATTAATCAATAATAAACAAAGCATAATGAGCACATGTAACCATCATACACTTCCAGTGGCTTCTCCTTGAACCCAGTAGCATTTAATGCATTAACTATGCATTCAGTGATTATGTACCCCCCAGCCCACCAACAAAGCTCTCACAATTTGCATTTAATGCCAAAATAGCCCAAATTTATCTATGTCATCTTGTTTCCCTAATTTCCTTAAAGAAAAATGAATTATATAGCTACTCTTACCAACAAAAAAAGAGATAAATGTCAATTTTTAAATATAAAACATAAGTTCTTAAATTCAAACTATAGAAATACAAAGGAATATGCTTAAATTATAGAATGTGGTTGGCCAGCCCAGCATAGAAAATGCATATCAAATGATTGCAATAGTAATCTACCTATCCCAAATATCTAAGTGGATAGCAGTAACTTAGATAAGGAAAAGTTGAAGAAACATAAAGGACAACAAATAATGAAATACTCTTTTAAATATGTTTTAATAAATCTCTATCTAGCCCTTCACATTAAGGGGATGGGGTAAGCAATTGACAACAATTATTTTTTATTTTGGTAGTTCTAATTATTAAACTGATTGGAAACAAGTGTATGCATGGGGTAGGAGGTAATCAATTGATAATATGATGTTATTTCACTGGTTGGACTTTATTACCTCATAGCCAAGGCAATATCTAGGTCAAGGGAGATCAATTGTTAACACTCACTTGCTCTTTTGTTCAATCAACATTAAGGGAAAAGGTGATCAATTGCTCTAGTGTATAATGTGAAATTTCATGCATTGACCTTTTTTGTTAGTCAACTGATTTTGTTTTGGAGGGAATCTTAATGTTTTAATACTTCTTTTCATACTTAATACAGCTTGAATTTTATCAAAAATCCCTATAATGTAGCTCTTCTTTTTCCTCTATACAAATTATTATTCATCTTTTTTCCTATTGGTAAGAGTAGTTGTATAAATCATTTTTATTTTTCTTAACAATCTCAAAACTTAAGATGGCATTGATAGATTTGTGGCATGCCAACAAAGCATTCACAATTTGCATTTAATGCTAAAATATTCACTCAAATCTATCCACTGAATATGAAAAATACGTTGTTAAATGCAAACTATAGAAATAAAAATAAATATTTATAAATCATACACTATGATTGGCAATTTAGCAAGAAAGATTCTTATTGATCTCATATTACATGCAAACAAAGCTACATGAAAATACTATTTAATGTTTATGACTCACATAGTACAGGTCACCCACTATACTCATTTGTCTAATTTGTCCTTGTAACAGGAACTGGTACTTCCAATCGCAGCAGGAGACAAAGATCCACATCAATGTACAAGTATACTAAATCATTCAACAACAAAGTACAAGGTTAGATTAAAGAATCAATCCTTTCCTTTCTTTACGCTACAATAAAAATTCTTCTGTATATGAAATGTCATAAGAAATTATCAAAATATTCAACTTTCATTCTCCCGATGTATATAGAAATTATATCTTCCAGAAAATTCAAAACATATTTTTATTTGATCATATAAAAATAGATGAGTTTCTTCAAGTGACGTTTATGCAAAAACATTTAGTCACTATATTTTTCTCTACTAAAATTACATTTAATGCATTAAAGGATTAGTATGCATTCATATTAAACCCAATTACTATTTTCAACAATTCAATACTATATGCATTTCAAACTTGAACAATATTATAGTAGTCACATGTAGCTAAAAGACTTGTATGATATAAATTTGGCAGTATCAATTTTGTCACACAAGCAAACAAGCACTGGGCAGCATAATGAGGTAACACAAAAAAAAAACAAATAGGGAACATAGAAAAATACTATCCATTGGCCATATAGCCTTGGTAGTTTAAACAATACCTTTGAATATCACTGGTACAAAAACTCTCTTTGCCTAAAAGAGATCAGATATAAAAAAAAATACAAATGATAGACGTTGACAGCTATCAATTTGCAAAGCACCTGCAAATATACAATATTGACAATGCACTAAAAAATGAGGGACTATATAGATTAAACACATTTACCTACAATGTTGGAGTATGTTTATTTCACTCATTACAACTACTACTCAACAATCATTACACATCAATTCAACTACGAAATGGAACTATAGATTACTTCTTAAGTTTCCTTCAAAAACAAGACAAAGAGACAATTAAATCATATGATGAGCTAGATCCTAACACTCTATATAGACTGCACAAAGTACTCGACCCAGAAACATATGTCCATAGAATGTGACTATCTGTGAAACCAAGCACAAGTCACAATGAATTTGGATTATGGGGAGACATATTTTGTATTCTATAGGTATCCAAATGGTTGAATATACAAGTATGCCTTTGGTCAACATCAACTGGAAGAAATTACTTGGAATTTAACAATTTATCCCACACGAAACCATTCTCTATATTATTCCATGACGTTAACCCTCTAAGTGGGAACTTGGAACCACTTCTAAGAATTCAAACACAAAATCTCAATTACCAAAGGCCACTAAGGTTACATCAACTTAAAAATTTGATTAGAAACAACACACAATACCAAATTATCCATTGCACCAAAAGACAAAAGCTAGATAATAACAACAACAATCTGATTCACATGATCAAATAAGAAAAATTCAAATGTGAATCAACAATAATACTTCACCACTTTAAGAACTCAATTAGAAATAATAAACAAAATAAAAATATACCTATGAGTCCAAAGAAGAAAAAATCATTGTCACCAATACAAATTTATGAAAAAACAATACAGGACACACCAAAATATACATGTAATTTTACAAATGTTTTGTTTGAACAAGGACAATAGAATATTCAAAGACAAACAAAAACAGATATATTATAAACTACTACAATCAAATTGTCCAACATTGAAAAATTGCCTATGTCAAATATGTCACTCTGCACAAAAACAATCCACAATCCCAAAGTATGCCACACCACATAAAATTCAAACTAATAAACCATTGTCATACGTAAAAAAATTGTCCCAACTAGAAGAACAACTTGTCTCACTTAGAATTGAATTTGCACAAATTTGGGAACTAGGGTACAAAAGATCTCAAATAGGCCTAATAGGTTCCATCATTAATGTCCCTGTTGACATGATCATACAAAAGGCATTACCACAATCAATTAACAACACACAAACAATTGAACTATTTCACTCAAAAGATGCTTAGAATATAGAAATGCATTTCAAGAAGGCATGGTACGACCCAATATCATCATGCAAGCTTTGACTCAATTAACAAAGACAAAATTATAAAAAAATGTAAAATGTTCAGATAAATAGAGATTGGAAATAAGTTCTACAAAAAATTCATGAAAATGAAGACAACAATCAACTTAGCACAAGTGAAACTAACTCAGATAGTGAAATGGAATATGAAAACCATTTGAAACCTTGATACATGGATTTACTGAATCTAGAAGTCTGAAGTATACATAGGATGCAAGACAAAATCATTGAAATTGGATCTATAGAACAAAACTATCTAATTAGAATCTTTAAAGACAAATACATTGAGAAAATGAATTTTCCAACTTTATTCTTTGGCAAGCCACGTGACGATGACATTGTAAAAAGCTTCACATATCAGAAAATTGCACAATGGGATATTTTACAATCACAAAGACAACTTGCATATTAACTCAACAAACATATTTTTTGAAACTATAAAGATACTAACACAACAAGTGTTGTCTACAATGTCAATAAGAATATGAAAGGGCTAGTTAAAAGGATGAAATCTATTGGCTAAGGATGTCAAACACAAACCAAACCTAGAAAAAATTATAAAATTAGATATTGGATATGTTGACTACAAAATAATAAAAATATCTCCAGACTATACACAACTTAAGAAAAATGTATTTGCAATGATAAAACAACTAGGACCACCAACATTTTTCATCACTTTCACTAGTGCCAAAAAAATTTGGGATCCTCTAACAAACATGCTACAAGAGTTACACAAATTGCACCAATTAGTACAAAAACAACAAGAATCTTATGGCCAAACACAGTGAAAAGTTCGAACTGATCAAAAAAGATCCTATCACTTGTGCACACTACTATAGAAATAAGATAAATGCAATAAAAATTTTGATACTTACAGATGGCTCTTTCTTTGGAAATGTTATTGATTAATTTTTTGTGACTGAGTTCCAAAATCAATAAAATGAACATGATCGTTTGTTGATATGTTTAAAAAATGCACCAATCTACACAGAAAATAACAACATGCACATCATAGCTTTTGTTGACAAGTACATTACTTGTAGCACCAAACATTTGCAACTTGCTTTGGCCGCATTACACAAGCATTGCCACACCAAGAGATGTAGGAGATCAAGAAAAACACTTTGCAGATACAATTTCCCTTTCCCACCAATGCAAAAGACAAAAATACTTCTACTGATACTGGAGAATACTAAAACAATAACTTCAAACACTACCAACATCTTTTCAAAACTCCAAAAAGCAAACTATGACAAAACATTCACTTTAGAAATGTTTTTAAATGATATAAACATAACTAGGGATGAATACTTTACAGCTTTAAGCTCAAAAGTAAACAGACCCACACTTTTCTTACAGAGAAAACCATCACAAATATGGAACAATAGTTTTGCAAGGAAAATTCCAGACCTCTAGAAGGCCAATACAGATGCCCAATTTGTGCTTAATGCATATGTAGCAGCAATGTATTGCAGCTTCTATATCGCAAAAGTAGACAAATCAATGACATATGCATTCAAAAGAATACGGAGAGACCATCAACAAGACAATATCGATGCTATAAGAATGGTAAGTAAACTTGCAAATGCCTTGCTCAACTTGCAACAAATGTCATCACAACAAATTCTCATATTGTTTTATCACTTCCGTTAAGTTATAGCTCAAGAAAATGCATATTCATTGATATGCGATCTGACAATGACCACATTTATACTAAAATCTGCCAAACAATTAAACAATGAACCAAATGAATAAGAAAATGTACTCTCCAAATCTCTAATAGACTACTATTAAAAACATCCTCAAACAATGATAGACATATGCCTCGCAGAATTTGTTTCGAGGTACAACAAAAATGATAGTACAGTTGAGCCAAAATCCAAACCAAATGTAATACAGTATATCAATTTCAACAAACACTTTGATATAGAAAATCATTGTAGAAAGCAATTGGTACTCTATGTACCATTTACAATAAACGAGAGTACACTCAAACAAAACTTCAACTCCTGGGAACATGCATGCATGTAGCATGAAAAAACCATCCACACAAACCAACAAAGCTCACTTGCAACACAAACTCTACATGGGGTGACATTGAGAGAGCTATTAATGATCTCAACTCTTTTGAAGATGACAATGGCATCAAGTTGTTCACACCAACAAAACTTAGACAAAAGGAACAATATGACATACAAAGAGATCTTCAAAACATAGGTCGCAATAAACCAAATATGATGCCTTGCAATGCATTTGAAATCACTAAGCATCCACAGATTATGGACAACAATGAATACTACAAATAAAGCAAATGTTAAATAAAGAACAACAAGCAATTGTTAAAGATATTCTAATAAAAAATATGAAAAACATAAAAAAGCCATTGCACTTGTTCTTGACTGGCGGAGCTAGAACGGGAAAGACTTTCATAGCGGAAGTCATATACCAGGCTCTCATTTGCATCTATAGCAACTATATTGAATACAATCCAGACAAACCTAAGGGCTTAGTAACTACATTATTTAGGTAAATACAACATAGGATGAATCGCATTATATTTAGCATTTCACATACCCTTTAACACATTAGAATTTCTACCATTAAATATTGAAGTACTAGATACTATGTCAAAGCACTATGATCAATTACACATACTCCTTATAGATGAATTAGCATTAGTAGGGTCAACATTTCTATAGTATATTGATAGACGACTATGAGACATAATGCAAATACCTACAACATACTTTGGAAACCTTGATACAATCTTTTTTGGTGACCTTTACCAAACATAACCTATCCTTGACTCTGTTGTATTTGAGAGTAAACCTATTGTAACTAAATTGATGCCTTACAATTTTTGGAAAGACAACATAAAATGATACTCATTGGTCACAATTATGAGACAAAAGGATGAAAAAATGATTCCAATGCTTAATAGACTATGAGTAGGCATCCAAGCAAATGATGACATATATTATCTCAACCAAATTTACTTCCATCCTACACCATTGGATCCAATACTTCCATACTTCTTCTATAGGAAAACCGATGTTGATGCACATGACAATAAAATGCTATCAATCATTCCCAATCAAATGATAGTGCTAAATACAATAGATGAACATGACAAAAATTATAAAGTAATATGACTCTATAGTCATACAACTACCCTTCCACCTCAAATATGCTTAAAACCAAACATTGTTGTCGAAATCTATGTAGGAAATTACAACACACAAGATGGCCCAATAAACGATTCAGACAAAATATTTAGAGCATATACAAAAAATAACGATATCGATATTGTGTGGATCAAATTTAATGACCCATCAATCGAACAACAACAACACACAAAACTAGCACAATGCTACACTAATGCGATTAACAAAGAATGGGTTCCTATACAATGCATTAGTAGGGCAATTCAAAAAAAATGAGAAAACAAGAAAATTGCAATTAGAAAACAATTCCCAATACAAGTAGTATGTGCACGAACCATACAGCGATCACAAGGATTGACAATGCAAGCTTTGGCTTTTTACCTAATAGACATAAGACAACACGGATTAACTTATACAACCCTGCCACGAACAAAATCAATAGAATCATTATTTTTGTTAAAACCTTTAAATGCAAAAAGCTCCAAAGTTAAGGACAAAATACATCTAGAAATGTCTCACCTTCAATCAAGTGCACAATGGAAATTTGACAACAAAACTACATGTCCACACAATACATTGCAAATGTTGCTATGTACATTAAACACTCATAGCTTAAAAGCCCATGCGGATGACATTGTCGATGACAATGACATAATGCAATCTGAAATCTTGTGTCTATAAGAGGTGCACATGCATCTCTCTGAACAAAACATTTTATTCCAACATTTTAATAGCTTTACTATACATACCATACATGACAAAACAAATTTTACCAAAAAACATCTATTTGTATCAAAAACAAAACAACACAAATCAACAAATATCGAAGCCATCACACTAACAATGCTACTACCTACCAATGAACTCAATATTTGTAATATTTACGCAAAACCTAATACTTCCATACAAGAAATAATAGCAATTATGCAAATACTAGTTGCATATGCAAATACAAAAAACATGTACATTCTAGGCGATTTTAATGTAGACATGTCTTCAGAAAACAAAAGCAAAAGAATACTTCACAATTATATGCAAAATAAAAACATACATTTTTTGTTAAACCAATCACTCAGCATGAACAAGTCACTAATTGACCACATTTGGTTAATTCAACTACAAGTATATGCTCCATTTACAAATCAGAGGCATATTGGACTTACCGCCATCCTACTTTTCTAAAATTGCATCTCACCCAATAAATCCATTCAACTTTATACTACATATAAGCCTATATCACTAATACATTCTCCAATATTGTATCAATTCTTTGCAATACATTGATGGATGCAACAAAAAGAAAAGCAAAGTAAATGCATACTAATTTTGACAAACACAAGTACAGTTGAAAGCATACCCCGCCTCTGTGAAGAGTACTACTTCATTCCAAGTACAACTATCAACCAACTACTAACAACCACAAATGAGTACCCAATTGGAACAATAGGTGTTGTTAATGAATGATAGCTTCAGTCAGATATGAATGACGATTGTTGTAAGCATCATCGTCATTCATACTTGATCAAAGTTTATCATTTATATTGAAAATATTTCTAGAAAAACATTTAATCGAATTTATGTGCATACATATAAAATTTGAATTATATATATGATGTTATATTTTGCATTTCATTAATCGGAATTTACTTACTCATCCGCCACCTTGTAGAAGGGTATATATGAGTTGTACTAAACAATGATAAATGACTTTATCATAAGTCGCGCCTTAAGGGACACGTCCCATGAGTGGATGTGTCTCCACTTGTGGAGACACGTCCTCTCATGAGACATGCCTCTTAGGGGCGGGTCTCCTCTCTTATTTATGGCAGATCTTTCTTTGATATGCAAACACAGAAATCAAATAATGTTATGCAATCAGCACATTCAAAATAAGAAATTCAAATCTGGAAATTGAAAATCTGAACATAGAAGTTTGAGTAGTATTCTTACACTTAGAATTTTCATAAGTCCCTTAGTCTCCCAATTTGATTGAAGATTTGTTTACATTTACATGGTATCAGAGCCAAATTGTGTGAATCCAAAACAAATCTAAAATCAGTTTGCTCTAGAAAATTCATATTTTCTAAAATCGAATTCACATCACATTCTTCATAATGTCAAGTGTGATCAGATTTGAAGATCGCCTTGCAGGAGCAAACAACTTCACATCATGGAAATTTAGAATCATGATGATCCTTAGAGAGAATAAACTAGACTCACTTGTGAAAGAAAATAAAAAGGAACCAGAGGTTGAACCTGAGAAAACTCAATGGGTTGAAAACAATGAAAAGGCCATGAAAATTCTAGTAGATGCAGTTAGGGATCATATAGTGCCTTTCTTAGCAAAACATGAAACTGCATACCATATGTACAAATCTCTTAAGAGTACCTATGAGATTCACAACACCTACAGGACTCTTGCATTAAAAAGGCAAATCAACAATACACAAATAAACAAAGGAGAGTCCATTAATCCATACTTCATGAGGATTATTGAACTAAGGGATCAATTATCCACAATTGGATATCAAATTGATAGCAAAGAGTTAACTCTAATTGCACTAGGAGGCCTACCAAACTCATGGGAGTCATTTGTTCAAGGAATAAGTGCGAGATCTAAACTCCCTAAGTTTGACAAGCTAAGAATTGACTGCCTTCAAGAAGAAACAAGACTTTCCACAAAAGAGAATAAATAGAAACACATAGATGAAGACATTCATGTTCTCCACACAACATCTAATAAGAGGAGTAAGAAAAACTCCTACAAGAGAGGATCTTTTAAAAGAAAGAGAAGTTCCAATGGAAAGGAATCTTATAAGAAGAAAGATATCTCTCAAGTACAATGCTTTAGATGTGATCAGTATGGCCACTATGCAATGAAATGCCCTGATAGAACTAAACAACAAGCATCCTTTGCCAAAGTAGGAAAGTCAAACCCAGATCATGAATCTGAGAACTTTGTGTTCTATACAGCCCTTTCTAGTCAAGTATCTGACAACACTCAAAATTGGGTAATTGATAGTGGTTCCTCCAGACACATCACAGGGTTCAGAGAACACTTGGACTCTATGACTGAAAAGTCTGATGAAGAAGTAACCATCGGGGATGATTCTGCATACCCTGTAAAAGGGGTTGGAACGTGTTCCATCAAGTTGAAATCTGGGGTTTCTCTGCAACTCACTGGAGTCTTATTTGTACCTGGAATAAAGAGAAATCTTATATCCATCTATGCCCTTGAAGACAATGGTTACAGAGTAACATTTATGGATGGGAAAGTTCTAGTATGGCCTAAGAACTCATCTATCAAGAAAGCTCTAACCATAGGCATAAGACAAGGGTACCTTTACAAACTATGCACTAAGGTTAACCAAGCCCTTACCCTTGACTTTGTTGATACAAATGAAATTTGGCATAGAAGATTAGGACACCTTCATTTTCGTGCCCTGCCTTCAATGGAAAAACTTGTTACAGGCTTACCCAAGCTAAAACCATCTCATGAGGGAACTTGTAAAGGTTGTGCCCTAGGAAAGAATACAAAGGGATCCTTTCAAAATAGCCTGAGTAAAACCCTTAATGTGTTAGAACTGGTTCACTCTGATTTATATGGACCCATGTCTGTACCTTCTAAAGCAAGATTTATATACTATGTCATATTTGTAGATGACTTCTCTAGGAAAACCTTGATCTATTTCCTTAAGTGTAAAGAGTCAATAGAAATCCTTAAAAGGTTCAAAGAATTCAAAGCCCTTACTGAAAACTTCTCTGGAAAGAAAATAAAAACCTTAAGGACAGACAATGGGAAATAATACACCTCTGATATTTTTAAGGAATTCTGCATGAGTGCTGGAATTAAGAGGGAGTTCATAGTTGCCTACAACCCTCAACAAAATGGGGTTGCTAAAAGGAAAAATAGAACCATTGTAGAAGCTGCTAAGGCAATGCTGCTTGACCAAAACATTGAAACTTCTTTCTGGGCAGAAGCCTCTAGGACTGTTGTCTATATCCAAAATAGATGTCCTCATTCTCATCTTGATAACAAAACTCCTGAAGAAGCCTTTACCGGCATAAAACCTGACATTAGTCATTTTAGGATTTTTGGCTGTCCTATCTATATACATGTGCCCAAAGAGAAGAGATTCAAACTAAAACCTTCTAGAAAGAAGGGAGTATTTGTGGGTTATAGTGAAACCTCCAAAGCCTACATGATATTCATACCCAGGCAGAAACAAATTGAAAGGAAATGTAAGCATTTATAGTGAAACCACCATATCTCTCTTTGTAAATCAGAATTCAAAATTGCTTGTGGGACTCTTTGGTGAGCAATTATAGTGAAACCACCATATCTCTCTGTAAATCATGTCTTTCATGATAGATCTAAGCATATTGAGATCCCTTATCATTATGTAAGAGATATGGTGAAAAGGAAAGTGATTCAGTTGGAGTATATTAGTACAAATGATCAAACTGCAGACATTCTCACCAAGCCTCTCTCTCGAATCAAGGTAGAGCACTTCAGGAAGAAACTTGGTATGGTTGAAATGTAATTTGTTATTTATGTTTGAAATACAAATTGTTTATAGATTGTACTAATATATAAAGATGTTTAATGTGTAAACTCTTTTGTCATCTGTGTGACTCCATGACTTTATGGGCCTACTCCCCCTGTGTACATTCTTGAAAGGTGACGATCTTTCTAATAATGAGCACTTGTATTTGACATTGTAAAGTGACTACTCTACAATGATAAACTATCATGATAGATATCATGTGACTTGATATCTATGGACATGTCATGATAGTATCTCTTGGACACTTTGATTGATATCATTTGCAGATCATTGTGATCCCTAAGAGATAATCATGGTGGATATTTATATTTGTGGATATGCCATGAATTATGGTAGACATCATGTGACTTGATGTCAGTGCACATACCATAATAAAGATATGTTATGAAGAATGTCATGTGACTTGACAATATTGAGAAATCATACCATGTCTTAGATATCACGTGTTAAGGTGATATCTCTACTTATTTGATTTGAAATATCTTCCCTAGCTAAGAGGGAGTGTTAATGAATGATAGCTTCGGTCAAATATGAATGATAATTGTTGTAAGCATCATCATCATTCATACTTGATCAAATTTTATCATTTATATTGAAATATTTCTGGAAAAATATTTAATCGAATTTATGAGCATACATATAAAATTTGAATTATATATATGATGTTATATTCTGCATTTCATTAATCGGAATTTACTTACTCATCTGCCACCTTGTAGAAGGGTATATATGAGTTATACTAAACAATGATAAACGACTTTATCATAAGTCGTGCCCTAAGGGACACGTCCCATGAGTGGACGTGTCTCCACTTGTGGAGACACGTCCTCTCATTAGACGTGCCTCTTAGGGGCAGGTCTCCTCTCTTATTTATGGCGGATCCTTCTTTGATATGCAAACATAGAAATCGAATAATGTTCTACAATCAGCACATTCAAAATAAGAAATTCAAATCTGGAAATTGAAAATCTAAACATAGAAGTTTAAATAGTAGTATTCTTACACTTAGAATTTTCATAAGTCCCTTAGTCTCCCAATTTGATTGAAGATTTGTTTACATTTACAAGTGTGTTGGTGGTTGGGGCTAAGAAAATAGGTAACCAATATGCAATTGATATCAAAGATGGTTGTTTTGACACAGATAGAGCATAGGTACAAATGTCTCTCCAACTTATTCCACTAATCCAATTTAAACATGTTCCCATACCATGATTCTCTCTATTACAATTTATTTTTAAAGAAAACTAACTTTTTCATTGATTAATAGCTACAACTATGCCTAGGTTATGAACAACAATACTTGGCAATAGAAGAACAGTTGCATAGCAATAAAAGTCCAGCAATGCTTTTCAAGAATATTATAAAAAGGACAGATAAAAAAAAAACACATTCCACACAAACCACTCAACATTTATCTGCAAATTGAATGACAAAAGAACAATGGAAAAGCTGAATAACTTACTACACTCAACATTTAAGGTAACTACTTCCAAATTTTTGAACTCTTACATTCAAAATTGCATTTTGTGCCTCTTATAACAATATTCAAACACATGTTATAGGGTTCTGGCCCTTTAAGAGCAAAAAATGCATTCCCAAATCCATTTCATACATTTTCTCCAAAATGCAATTACAAATTTGACACCTATGGAACACTTGAGGAGAAGACTACTCACTGCAATCAATGTGACCAAGAAGTCAGTTGCATTTATTCTTTGCATCTAAAAACTATTATCACAACATACAACAAACAAACAAACCATTGTTCTATTGAAAAGCACACCATGCATCAACTATTGCCCACTCTCCAAACTATGAATTATGAAGACTATATCAAAGACAAATTAGTAGTTATATTCACACTACGAGACTTTAGCATCAAAGGCCATTTCAACTTCAACCAAAACAATTTCATTACCGATGCCATTTTCCTCAACGAATGAACAATAAATGCCACCACAAGGTAAAAAGAATACTCATGAAAATACTTCTTTTCTCCGGTATATTAACACTTTATCTAAAATTTTACAAAACTATTTCTCTTACATTAATCATACTACTAATATTGCAGGGAGCCAAGAATATAAGCAAGGAGAAAACTACATACTTATCAGTCAACCAGCTGATTGGTCCTTGAAATAGTATTGTTCCTCCCATACTACATGTTGTCTACACTATATTATTGGAATTAGTATTTTATGGATTACAGTTTTGTGACATTGTGATGTTAGGATTGATATCTTCATTCTTCACATGTTGTAGATATCTTAATTTTAAAGCTACTTTACTGCTATTATGCATTTTCAAAAAACACTATTTTGGCCATTTACAATTCCAGACCTTTGCTAAGGAGTTCTTGAAACCTACTAATACAAGATATGCTTCCTATTTCATTCTCTTAGACATAATGATTGAGTTGCAAGAGGCACTGCAACTCATAGTCATGACAGCAAATTGGAGTAGGTGGGCTGAGTCTAAGACAAAGCAAGGGAGGAGGGTGAAGGATATAGTGAAAAGCGATGTGTTTTGGGCTAATGCAAAATATATTGTTGCCATCATTAAACTAGTTTTCCAGGTTATCAGGTATGGGGATGAGGATGCACCAAGCCTTGGAGAGGTGTATGAGTGTATCAATTCTATGCTTGATCAAATGAGGGTTGTGTGAGAGAGGGACCCTACATTAGCATTCTACCACAAGCACATTCAACCAATCATTCACAGGAGATGGGAGAAGCTCAACACTCCCTTGCACATGGCAGCCTATGCACTTAATCCTAAGTGGTACTTAACTAGGCCTGGTAGAGTAACACCGATAGAGGATGTAGAGGTGAAGGCAGGGTTCTTCAAGTGCATTGAGAGGATGTATGATGATGTAGATGCCAGTGTGATTCACACTAAGTGGACCAAATTTGCCACTCTTATAGGTTTTTTAGATGTAGCCAAGATGGATATGTGAACTATGGTGCAGGAGGACCCAATTTTGTGGTGGACTTGCCATGGATCGGGATCTTTGACTACCACTTTGGCCATCCAATTGTTATCTCAAGTTTCTAGTTCTTCAGTTGCTGAGAGGAATTGGTCTACATATAGCTTCATCCATTCTCTTAAGAGGAACAAACTTACCTCTAGGAGAGTAGAGAAGCTTGTGGTTGTACATAGCGCTTTGCGTCTCATTGACCACAAATCACTTTTGTACAAAGAGTCCAGCAGCATGGTGGGATGTAAAGCTAGAGGAGCTAGGACAGATTGATGAGGATGCTCCAGTTTGGGCTTCAAATGTAGGGCTGGTTGGTGTTAGTTTGGCAGTGCTTGATCCCGAGGATTCCAGCAGTTCAAGTGATGAGGAGTTTGGGGATGATTAGTAGCCTCCCTTCACTACATTTTTGCATTTTGTACTTATTTTGATTATGATATCAGTGTACTCATGCTACTCATTGTAATCATTTTTATCATTATGATATGATATTACGATGTAACATGTCATATTTTTGATATTCATATAATAGAAATCTCAAATTCGACAATTTCATTTGTCAAATTTTAATATTTTATTTGATTACTAATAGTATTCAAGTATTCAAAATGTTAGTATTTGCAATTTTACTAATTTTCCAAAGTTTAATTTGAAATGTTATTTTGAAACATCTTTTTCTAACTAGTTATTCAAGTACCATATATATATCAATGCCGCCCCCTGCCGCCTCCCCCCGAACCCCGCCCCCCGGCCTCCCCCACCCCCTCATCCCACCATCCCCAAACTTAGACCCCTTGTCCCCCTATCCCTGACAGGGGACGCGTCCCCTTCAGGAAACTCCGTGGAACACTGATTGGTACCCAATTCCCTACAAAGTATTTGTTTGCTTGTATCAAATCTTCTTTTGCATAGACAAAAAATCATTGTGTTCTTCAAATACCAAGTAAAAATGTCTCAAGATGAACACTCATTATAATAGTTTACAATTGGTTCTAGTCTAGCACCTAAGTCCGATTCTAGCATACACTATCATAGTTTAATAGCACCAGGACCATAAATACTCTTCCAAACATCTACACTCAGTAGATAAGAATTGTAGAGCTTGTAGTCACTCTTCCACATCACAAACATCATGGCTTTCACGCTGAATGTTTGATAATGTGAAACACTGAAGAAATAACAATCAGCATCTACAGGCCATCAGCTCACAATATGTCTTCCATTTGGCCATTAGTAAACCACTGCTGCAAGCAGTCTTTCAAGTCAATTACATGGATTTCCATCCAAAGATCATTTGACTTCATTTTTTATTTTTATGACCGGAATACTTTGAAGTATGACAACCCAACTTTGAAAAAAAAATGACAAATTGAATAGTCAAATTTTGAGAAAGTTTGACTAGATGGAGGCATCTAATTTCTGTTGGTATTACTCTTTTCCCTATTCCCATTCTACCATTGGCTACCTTGAATCAACAAACCGTTATATCTACAGCCTGGATCCTCCACATTCACTAGTCTCTTTATGCTGCCCCTCAAAGATCATGATTATCCTTTCTCCAGTTAGATTATATCTTGATTATCCTTTCTCCACTTAGATTATTATGTAAGCAAGCAGTTTGAAAAAAAAATCTAATAAAATCATTTCCAAAGGTGCATGCTATTAGCTCTTGCTAATTGAAAAGGATTATGTTGTATACATATTGAAAGATAATCATCTCTCTTTTCTCTATAAATCTATTGTTGAACTGTAATATGGGCTCCTCTTTCTTTTGTTCTATATTTTGTAGTAATATTTCGAAATAATTGATGCAAATGTAACAATTGGAAAAAATTGCAATCTTGGGGCTTATTTCGTGCTAGAGATTTAGCACAAGCATATCATAGTACATTGCTATTTCATATCTCAGTGTGGCCATCCTATTATGTGCAACAATCGGTTTGCAAGATATTTGATTCTACTAGCATGGACATAACTGCAGGGACTAAATATATCTTATTTGACAATCATGTTAACTTTTGACATATTTAGAGATGAGTACAATCTATCTTTTAATTCTTTTGATCTCACTTATGATCTTCAACATTGAAGAAAATAGCAATTTGTGATCATGGTTTTCGCTTAGCTTGAACATTATTTAGTTTTGAAGTTTGAAATTGGTGATATTGTCCAGTGATTGTATTCTATAATGTCATGGTAATCAGGAGGTGCAAGCCCTGAATTTTAAGTCTTTCAACAAACACATTTTAAACATTTTTGTCAAACAGTTTTCCTTTCAGCTCATATGCCTTGTAAATTATCACTATTTTGATAATCTAATGTGTTTATATTGCAAGCAAGAGGATGCATGTATTAGCCATTTGTATTCATGGAATGAAAGTCTGAAGTTTGTTGACTTCAGATATAAAAATCTGTATAGCTGTACGGATATCTCTTTGTTATTTTTATAAGTTAGACATGCTTAGTTGTAAACTAGTTGGTCCTTCAATGTTGGACTGTATCTGTGTGGTTTACAATATACATTGTGAATTTTTGGGCTGTTGGTGGCGGTATTCTAGATGAAATTTTTTTTCTTTGAACTCTACCTTGGATTCGTAGTTTTTAGAAACTTGAATAGTTTGTTTTCTGGTCATCTTATTGCATACAATTTTGTATGTGTCAATCTCTTGAGTTCTCTGGTCATCTTATTGCGTATATTATCTCTGTTTATGCATTTCTAAATTGTAAATGCAAAACAACATTGTCTACATGACATGTCAAACTTAGCAAGGATTGCATTCCCTGCATTCCTTTTGTGTTGATTGAGATCCGTGACTGGGCTTGACATGTAATTAGTATCTCTTGTGATTACATAATTGTGTTATGAAACAGTAATAACTGATATTCCAAAATGGTTTGACTCGTATTCCATTTAAATGCTATTGATGTCTGCTTGGAAAGTAAATGAGAGATGTCGAAAGCTTGAGAGACTGCTTGGCAGAGTGTATGTGTGACATGAACAAATCCATTGTGTGTTTTTTAATTCAAATAATTTATTGAAACTATAATACTCTTATTGAGTTGGATGTTTGGACTCGTTATGAATGTAATAGCATGGTTATATCTCTTTCAATTGAGTGATGGATGTGCTTGATTATTCTAGCATATTTGCTGCAAACATGACTTACGTATGCACCTGCATCAAAATATTTTTTTCATAATTAGTAAAATCTACTCAATTAGAGGTTAGACAAATTAGTTGACTGTTGGGTCAGTTGAAAAAAAAAATCAAACTGGAGTAAAGTTTAAGGAAAGTAAACCTAGACCGTTTAGCGGGAAAAGTTTTGGTTTTCCATATGAAGAAGCCCCAAAATTCAAATTATTTAACATATTAGGTCAATCCCAGTCTACAGTGGATATTGGAGCATTTATAAATTAATTTTAAATGTTATCAGTGGATACACAATTTTTCTACCATAAACATCTTGACAGTGCAAAGCTTCAAAAATATGGTACAGCTCTGTTGCAATGAAGAAAGATATGAACCTGGCAATAATATTCTAGGCCCTATATCAACAACTCTACTTTAATTCTTCTTACTTTTTCTACTTTGCAACTACCTCATGGCATCTCTCCTACGCAGCTGGAATTTTTATTCACATTGGATTATAGACCAACAAAGAAGACTGAAAATGCCACTTCATGTCAATAGTTGGGGTATGAATGTCATTGCATCCCACTGTCGAACCCTGCAACTAGCTCATAACATCTTTCCTAACCCACAGCTGGAATTGATACAAAATTTCCAGACCAAACTATGGATAAAGATGGATCCACTTGCAAGAGCCCAGTGGGCATATTTATGCATACGTTAGATCATAAGAGCAATAAAGAAGACTCAAGTTGTCATTTGATGTCAATAGTTGAGAATATCATAACTTCTCGTAAATAGTTTCAAGGCAGACAACCTCACCAGTGCCATACATTTCCTCGACACATTTTCAAGCTTTCTGAAGAACAGTTCCATTTTCTGGATAAGTTACTAGCAAAGCTTCTGCCAAATTTAGTTACTATTTTCAAGAAACTGTTTCCTCTCTTCCACTCTATGCATCACATTGTTAAAATAGAATCTAGATAGTAGTTTTTTGTTGCACTATCAACACCAGAATACTGTTGCATGCATTCACTTCACATTTGCAAAAGACTCATCCTCGCCTATAGCAGAATAGTCGCGCATTAACATGATAGTTAACTGCCTTACCTCACGGTAGAATTTCTGCATACTTAACCCACTGGAATTCTTCCTATCAACACTACAACTTATCTAGCATACAAAAGTTTAATAAACTTCAATAATTTTGTTTTACTTATTAAATTCAAGGCAAAATAAATTCATGTGCCACACTATTGTTGGGCATGCATACTTCGTTACGACTCAAACTTTCCTCACTCCCACTTTTTTATACACATTCCTTTATCAACCAACATGCTTGAAACAAACCGGCAGGAACTCAACGCGCATAAGGCGTCAAGTTCCTGCCGATGAGAGTGAAGCATGTTGGTTTAGTGAAGAAAGCGGATATAAAAGTAGTGATCAAACTTAGAATTTCAACTGCTTTTAGTTTTGTTTAAGTTGTTGTAATTGAGAAGTTGAAGAAGAACCTCACAATTAACACATTTGCACTCGAAGATAGAATCCACCCAAAGTTTTTAGATCACTGTGTCAATTATGCCATCAGAAATAATGCAAATTATGCAGTTGGAAAAAAGAAGTAGCTGGATAATACTTGCTCATTCCTCGATTATCAAAATGTATAATTTAATACATAATATCAAAAACAAGTATCAACTCATTGGCAGTTGAAAATTGATGGATCATTTTTAATGCTTAAGCATCACATTCTGCATTGTATTAATGTGACATTTTGTATTGTATCTCCTTCATCTGTGCAAACAAATTACATATTCAGATAAGATTTTTTGCAAATTACAATCAAACTACATATTCAGATAACCAATTTTGCAAATTACAATCTTTTTGGGCCATTATCTACCAAAAAGGTGGAAAATGAGGAAAATGTCAATTTTTTGTTAAAATTGTGGTTTTTTATATACATACTAGCCGTAACAAACCTGTTGAAAAAGTGGGATAACTGCTGAACTAGAACCCCAAACCCAAACTGGTAATATAGCTTTGTAATGAAAATCCACAATTTGGCTTATAAAAAAATGCCTTCTGTCCCAATCCGTCAAGAACAATTACAGAGATAGTAAAGTAAACAAAACATGCAATTGATATCAGATACATTTAATACTAGTATGTCTTAGAAACTGCATAGGGAATAACAATCACAAATATCACTTGATTATAAATGGAATAGCAGCATAGAAGACACTCAGAAGTATAATGGAGCAAACAAGTATTTTATAATTAACACAAATGAAAGTTCCTCTTTTTCATAACATTGCAGAAGTGGCTTACAGATTGGAGGGCATGATATGATTGTTAACTGTAATCTGGACTCGCACCAAAAATTGTTAATACACAGATTCTAATTCACCCTTATGGACAAGTACCAAAGGAAATCAAAAATTGTTTCCAAAGCTCTGTTGCTGACAACCTTTATGTAGTAGCTCTTTTGCTTGAAAAGTGACAGTCCTCTTCACATAGAAAGAACAGAGCGTACTTTTTACAAACTCCACTTATAGAGCAGGGAAGCTTCATATATTTTATAATGTATTTCACCTAAACATTCGCAAGATATAGAAGAAAAACAGCAGCCCCTTTGCATAGAAAGAAAAGATGCTATTATTTACAGGCTCCACCTCTAGTGCAGAGCAGCTTCAAGTGCATATATTTCATCTTTGTTTCTGCTATTACTACCAGAAAAGTGGCAGCCCTATTCATATAGACAAAAGAGATATTATTTTAGTTTTTACAATCTCAACCTTTAGAGCAGGAAAGCTTCAAGAACATGCATTTTTTTAATCATCTAGCACTACTATTAAACACCAAAAACTGGAGAGGATATTAAAAATACAATCAAAGTTTGTAATAATTGAATACTTAAAAAACTTTAATCAGAAACCAATAATATTAGATTGTGATACATATAAAAACTATAGGATTCTATGGGCAATCCAGTCTTCTCAATCTTGATATAGTGGATTCTGGACTTGTGGATAAAGGGTTGACAAACATGTAGAAAGAGGTGATGAAGTTTTTGATTTTTTGAAGAAGTCAAAAGCAACCAAAGTAATTGGTCTTCACCCTCCCAAAGAATATCCTATTTTTACAAGCAATTTTATCGAGTGTTTCTCCATGTTTCAGAGACCGGGGATGGGGTTTTGTGGATTGCAAAAAAAATCTGAATTTTGGGACGAAGGCTGGCTATTAAAATTTTTAAAACATAGTTTTTTTTAATTTTTTATTTTTTGGAATAACTCTTTTATTTCAGGAAATATAAGTAATAACAAAGTGATACCAAAAAGGAAAATGCCAAAAATTTTAAAAAATCCCAGTGTTTACAAGGCAGCCAATGGACACTACCCAGTCAATGTTTTCACCGGACTGCAACTATTTAGGATCCTCTCTTGAATTTGGTAGGATGAACAAGGAAAAAGTGATCAATTTTGATGATTTGTCCATTAGCCATTTCTAACCACCACTTCATGTAATTTTAGTTGCCTTTGCGTTAGGCTCATTGTCTCATGATCCATCATCAAGTTGTAATTTTTTTAAATAAAACTCAAGAGATTGACATATACAAAAATGTATGCAATAAGATGACCAGAAAACAAGCCCTTTAAGTTTCCAAAAACAGGGAATCCAAGGTAGAGTTGAAAGGAAAAAATATTCATCTACAATACTGCTACCAAGAGCCCAAAAATTCACATGGTATATTGTAAACCACACAGATACATCTTGTATCGGTTGGAGTAGCTCTATTATTGAACGATTGCAATAGTAACCTTCTGACCAATCAGATTGTATAATTTAAATATGCTTCTTTTTATATCTATAGTTTGAATTTAAAAACTTATTTTTATATTTAAAAATTATTATTTATCTGTTTTCTTATTGATCAGAGTAGTGTTATAATTCATTTTTCTTTTTTTTTAAAACTTGAAAAATTAAATTGCCATAATAATTTGGGACCATTATAGTTAATGTGAGAAACTATTGGAAGCAATTTCTGGGCGAACACAACGACAATGACCAAACGGCCCTCCAGCAGGACCTGGTGGCCACCATTACTGTCTACACCACCTCTAGTTTTCTTCATTCCTTCTATGATTCCGTGGGCCAAATCGACCATGCCGAACTCACTAATCTTAGCAGTCAACAAATTGCCACCAAAAATAATCACGAGCCCCTCATCAGCTGGTTTGTTGCCCGCAGAAATACACCTCTCAGGCCCTCCATGCACAAAGCAGCGGTTACATCTTGGTTAAGGAGAAGTGCCAATACAGCTTCCATTGCTGCCCAAAACTACTTGTCTGTGGCTTCAGACAAGGATGGAAGCTAAGTCACAAGATTCAAATTCGAATTCGAATTCGGCAACAATGAAATTCGGATGAAATTCGGCAAGGAAAAAATTTGAAAAGTATAAAATTTGGATCAAATTCGCCTTATGTAAAAAAAAAATATTTTTAATAAATATAACTAATGATACTATATTAATAAATTAAAACTATTGAACTTTAAATATAATTATTAAATAATGAAATATTAAAGTATTATTCTCACAGTTTTCTTGAATTAGCACGAGATTGTAGGTATATATATATATATATATATTAAAATTAGACTTTGCTTATAAGGCTTGATAATAATTAAAAGTGCTAGATTTTATTTAAATAGTAATTTTTTATTTTTATCATTAAAAAATTAATTATTAAAAAAATATTAAATTGATTTATATTTAAAAAACATATGATTAATAAGTGAAGTAAAATAATACTAAATGTAAATATATTAAATATAAATAAAATAATTTTTAAACTTTTAATTAATGTCATAATTCAATTAAGAATATAAGATTGTTGTTTAAAATAATATTAAATATAAAAAAACTTCAAAAAAGCATAATAAAAATATAACATTTTGTTTAAGATTTTATAAAATATAGATTTTTTTTTTAAATAAAAACAACTTTAAAAAACCTAATAAAATTTTTACATTGTTTTTTAAAATTTTATAAACTTAAAAAAAAATAATAATATTTTAAGATTTTATAAAGTGAAAAACAAAACAGAAAAACCTAATAATAATTTAAGAAGTCTAAAAAACAAAAAATCTAAATTTAACGGAGACATGAAGTTTTTTCACGGATGCTTGAAGTCGCGGACGAGTTGCAGCTTGCAAAGACAGTTCTTCCTCACGAATCCGTCGGAAATCTCCACAGCGTGTGAATCCAAGGCCCAGTGTGTGGAAGGCTCGGCAATGTAGTCAGTCACTGTTACAGATTTAAACGTTGAACCAAAAGCTTTTTTCAGTTTCTCACGATTTTTTGAGGAATCGGTCACAATTTGGAATGTTCGTCTTTAAAGATCGAAACAAAAACCCTAAAAACGTATTAAAAATATATATTTTTGAAAAAAAAACAGGGTCTTTGTTCCGTACGAATTTATTGGCGAATTTTTACGAATTTGATAAGTTTTTTATAGATTCGCCGAATTTCGAATCTGATGCCAAAAATTCGGCGAATCCTGTGACTTAGGATGGAAGCGATATTAAGGTCTCAGATGGGGGTTACTCGTCTAGGGTTTCAAAAGTGGTTTAGGGTTGCCATATTCGTCCAAGTCTAGCTGTAGTTCACAAACCAGCATATTATTTCACCTCTACAAAACCTCTTTGTCTTGTTAAATTCAAGAAATTGTCTAAGAAGTTAGTAATTAATGTTAGTTTTTATGATCAGATTAGAGCACAGAAATTAATTCAAAAAATCAACACAATGACACAGTAGATACCCTGGGAAAACCCTCCACTTGAGGGAGAAAAACCCAGCAACTATATATCACTTATATATTGAATCACAAAGAATGTTTCCTTTACAATAAGGCCGATATCAAGGCCAAGAGAGAGCACCACAATTTGATGCTAACACAGCAATAATAATGCTCTAAGATGATAAACTCAGCCTTCTATAAATGAATCGAACTGTACTGCTCCTTCCTCTTATTCGCACCTTAGAACAATGATGAACAAATGAATAATGGATGAAAAACTGAATGACAAACAATGAAGTGCCATCGAATATAAATACTAAGTGGAGAGGAGGACGTGACCCTTCAAAACAAGTCGGCCCACATAGAAGAATGCATCCCTTCATTAAATCACGTCCCAATGAAGGATGTCCCTTTGTAAATCACGTCCAAGGAGCATGAGGTCGGCCTCATTACATTTCTTCATTAATTTGTGCCTCTTCAATAATTAAATATAGTTAACATAAATCACGCCTCTTCATCAAATCAAAATCTCTATAAATTAAATAGCCCTTGGCTATTATTTAATTTATCATCATGTAAGGAGATCGGCTGGAAGGATACACCCGACGCTGCTTATGAACATCAACAATTAGGGCTTTGACATCTTAAGAATTGAAAGTTTAAGCTTATCCTATTTATAGTTTGATAAGCAAATTTAATATTGGTTTTATTGGGTGAGATTTTATAGCAGGGAGCAGGCACGATTCTATTCACTGCCTATTTTTCATGGAGAGTTCCAACAATCTTCATTGCTAAGTTAAGTCAAACATCTTGTGGATAATTATTTTGCTGCTGTCATCCACTAAGTAGTTGAGCTGTACCAGATAGATACCAGCCTTTGTGAGCAATCATACACTACCAAGGAGGGGCAATTATCATATTTTGAGGATTCACAGCTGAGAGAAAGGGTTTGTACCATACTGTGAGCCTCCCAAGCTGTTCGTAGCTCAAAACATTGAATTTACTATGCTGTTAGCTGTTTGCCACCGCCCCACATCATCATTTGCAGTTGTACAACAACATTTCATGGATATTGCCAGCCTGTTTGCTATCGATGTGGTTTGGCACTAGTATCATAGTCATATGTTGCTAGCCACACCAAATATTGTAGGGAGATTTGCATATAGAGGAGGTGCCATTTTTAGATCTAGTTGCTGCCTATCAGCCTCTGAGCATTTCAGGGGGTTTGATCCACATCAGAGCATTCCTCAGCAAGTAGTCAACAAATACATTGGATCAGCTGGATATTATTCAGTTAGTTTGATATTTTCTATACGTAGTTCTGAGAGTTAGACTTTCAGCATCTGTATATCAATACTTGTAATCTTTCCAGCTATTGCAAGTGAATAAAAGAAAATCAGGTTCCTATACTGTTGTTCCTTATCAGTTGTTGCTGTACAAGTTGACATAATCTGCCCTCTTTATTTTATATTGATCTAAAAGATCAGATTTCAGCATATTCCGGCAATCTAGGGTTATATTTGGGCATTAATGATAAACCCAACATTTGAGGGTTTGTGGTGACATTCCCAACCAGTTGTTATTTTTTATCAGTCCTTATTTTCAATTCAATTCACAATTACATTTTTTATTTGGTTTTCTAAATCTGAAAAATACCAATAAAAGATCAAAAAAATTAAAAAAATATAGATTGGAGACATTACAAAGGGGATTGGAACAAATGTTAAAATCTTATTAAGCCCCCTGCAACTGTGAGTCTCTATATGAGCTATGCTATATTTTGTTATTAAGTTAGTTGATTGTGGACAGGAGTCCTACTATAACTTATGTGTAACGATCAACGAACCTCTGAGGCATCAAATATTTTATCAAAGCTCATGTTCTATGCTCTCATCTGCTGTTAGTTTGGAGGATATGTTTATACATTGGAGTCATGCCATGATTGTCTCCATGAACATCTAGACATTTGTAGGGTAGAAATATCCTCTCAAGCATCAACTATTTTATCAAATCACAGGCATCAAACAAATGTTCATTGTCTGTAAGTTCTCTAACCACTAATTGCTCTGTTATTCTTATATTTGTTTCATTGATAGGGTTATAAATTCAAATTTTCAAGTACACTTAATTAACATTAATCATTCATACAGAGAGGAAAAGACTAGCTTCTGGTACAATCCTGATGAAGAGCAACATTTGGCTAAAGAGACAAATGCAACAGTTTCTCGCATGGGTAGTGGAGCAGAATAATGCCAAAAGAACCCCTTGATGGTGTTGAGGAAGCTGTAAGTTTCTGTAGGCCTGTAAAAATAGCCTCATTTTCTTGGATGCATTTTCAAATGTATATGGATAACAGTGATGTTTTGTTTGTGTGTCCCCACATTGACATTTAGAATTATACTTAGCTTGTCATAAGGCCTATTCATCATGATTTTGCAGATTAATCAAGAAGCATTGGATCAATATAGATGGTTTGTGGAAAGAGTCTGTACTCATGGATTGCGTGTTATGCCGACTCTTTTCCATAGTTCTCTCCCTGCATGGGCTTCTACCTATGGTGGCTGGCAAAAAGACAAAACCATTGACTACTTCATTAAGTATACAAGGTAAATATATATTTTTGGTGTCTTCTTTTTCTATATTTCTTGTATATGACGAAGTCAAAGGAATAGAGCAGCAATGTAAATAACAAAGAATAATGATCTACAGATCATACACAAGATAAATATGGAAAGCCCCAACTTCTATATACTATGATTGGAATTTGTTGTTTATATAGAAAATTACACAAGTAAATTGAACGAAAAACTACATGCAACTGTTAACTAACTAAACTTAACAATACATGCAATGTGCTGATTAACTAAATTTAACAATACATACTCCTTTTGCATATGAAAAGCCTTGTGATTATTCTTCTAGTTTTCCTTGTGTTTTGATGTTTATGTAAAAATTTGCAATTACTATCCTGATCTGAGAATGTTTATGCAGGTTGGGGCATTTTCAGTATTGAAGGAGCTTGTGGTTGTGCTACCCGATTGCTTAGCTGATCATATAGGCTCCCTGGTACCTGGAATTGAGAAAGCACTTAAAGTAAGATAAACAACATATGTTTTATTTGAGATTTTGTATTCCCACTATCTATTGTGGTCCCTTTTCTGAATAATGCCTTGTATCAGGACAACTCGTCAAACTCAAATCTTAAGATTGAGGCTCTTGTATTCACTAGACTTGTCATGGCTTCACACTCGCCCTTTGTCTTCCATCCCTACATCAAGGTAATGGTTCCATAACCATACACACAAAGTGCTATATTGAAGTGCTTTTGACTGAAACATGAGTGTAGCTGGAGTTCCTGGTTTTCTAGTACCATGCTCTCGTGTTGAGATTCTATTGGAATATTTTCTTTATATTCATATACATTTAATCGTCTAGCTGATAGAGAGTATTTGGAGTCTCTCAATTTGAATATAGGGAACATTATTTGTTACCTGCTTTTTTGTTTTTATCAAAATGATGGTTTGTACAACTTTGTACAGTCATATCTCAAGAAATCTGAACTGCTCTAATATTTTTTCCATGCTAGATTTTTTCTTCTGTATTCTTGCCTTTAAGAAAATTTTGCGGTCAACTAACAATAAATTCTTTGGCTAATTATCATATAATGCAAACTTGTCTCAGGCCCTGTCTGGACCCATTCTTTCTGCTGCAAGTGATTGTTACTACAAAGTCACAGCAGAGGCACCGAGGGTTTTTGGAGAACTGGTTAAGGGAAATCCGTCCACAATTTTCGACTGTAAGATTGTTATCTTGATATTATTAGTATATGCAATGAATGCCATTTATTTCCAACTGACTATGTTTTATAATTTATTCTTAAATGACAAAGCAGTTTTTTTTTGCAGCCACCGGTTTTTTATTTTAAGCCATATGTTCATCCCATTTACAGTACCATTTTGATGCACTTGACAAATCAAGATCAGGATCAGGTCAGATCTTTAGCCTTCTTTTCCTTTTGTGGGATTTGATTCTTTCTGATCTAATATCAGTAATATTTATGTACTTAGAACCCAAAATGAATGTTGTATTATCTCCTGTGTGTGATTTTGATTGCTAGATATATTATTTGTCCATAGGTTGTGTTGCTTTTCTATCTGATTCTGGATTTCTATATACAGGAGGTCAAGGAGTGTGCAATTTCTTGCGTGTTTGCTTCTCCTTGTTGATTGCATGGGAAATGAAATAACAAGGCTAACAGCTGTTAAGGTGTGACATGACAGATCTTGTGGTGCCAAATGATCTGGGGATTTTAGCTTGGAGTTTATTATTTTGTATGAGTTGTATGGAAATGGCATTTTGAGTCTGTGAGGTTTTAATTTCATTTAAATTGTAATAGCATTTCTTGGTGTTATGTTTCTGTTCACGGTGTCTAGGCCTTCAATTTCTATTTTTAACTATGTTACCGGATTCGTACCCACAGGCCTCGAACCCGGTTCGGGTGCGAACCCAAGAGTACTGGGTACGCACAGGGTGCGTGCCCAGCGAGTCAGGCCCGTGGGTACGCGGACCCGGGGGTACCAGCCGCGTACCCGGGCGAACCCCTGAGAACCCACGGCCCAGCACTTCAAAAGTGGGCCCAAAAGTGAAAAAAAAACAATTTTTTAATTTCTATTTTGCTACAAAACCCTAAAACGACCCAATATGAGGCCTTTTAACACTAAAGCATTTCATTTTTACCTCTCATTTTGCTCTCTCCATAATTTGTGTCCATCTTAGCATTTTGAAGGGAGGTGATTGCATTTGAAGGAGATCGATTGTGGAGTGGCAAATAGCTTCTACAAAGGAGATTTAAGTGTTCAAGGTATGCATTTAAACCCTATTCTTCAATCTTTTGATGAATTTTTTTAAGTTTCTTAGTTTTTGATGAATTTTTTCAAGTTTGTGAAGAAGTTTTTCAAATATATATATATTTTTTTCATTTTTTTTATAGATTGCAACAATGGCCAGTAGTCAAAGTTCAGTGGGTGGGGATGGAAGCCAAAAGTTTAAAATTGATAAAGGATCTCCTTTATGGAGACATACCACACGAATTTCACAAATTCCTGGAGGTGGGGGGTTTGTTTGGAAGTGTAATTTTTGCAATGTACAATATAATAGCTCCTACTACCGAGTAAAACTTCATTTTATGGGCCCTGGTGGTAAAGGGATTAACATGTGTGTGGGCCCAGATAAGAAGGGGTTATCTGCTGTACAAATAGCAGCATTTATAAAAGAACAAGAAGATGCCGACAATTCAATTGCAAGAGGAAAACAAACTAGTTATAGTTCCGGAAAGAAAAAACAAACATTACCCACTCATCAGATAGTTAGGCCCTCTAGACATCCCTTCTTGTCTATACCCTCTACGGAAGAAGAAGATGAAGAACCAGAAACCACCACCCGCAAGAGAGGTCCATTAGAGAAAGCATTTAAAATGGAGGCAAGAGATATTGCTGAAGAAAAAATTGCACGTTGCCTCTATGCCAATGGTCTTCCATTCAACTTGGTGAGATCACCATATTGGAAGGACATGGTGTCAGCAATAAATAGTGCACCTCCTGATTTCACAAGTCCTGGGTATGAAAAGGTGCGTACCACCTTATTGCAAAAAGAGAGGAAATATGTAGAGGCCCAACTAAAACCAATTAGAGATTCTTGGGTTGAAACAGGTGTATCTATTGTTTCCGATGGATGGAAAGATTGCAAAAACCGTCCATTGATTAATGTTATTGCAGTGTCCCCCAAGGGGGCAATGTTTTTGAGGGCGGTTGACTGTGAAGGGCAAGTGAAAGATGCAGTGTTCATTTCCAGGATTCTCATTGACTCCATAGAGATGGTGGGTAGTGAAAATGTTGTCCAAGTAGTTACGGACAATGCAAAAGTTTGCAGGGCTGCAGGTGCTTTGGTAGAGGCCAGATATGAGCACATCTTTTGGACACCGTGCACTGTACACTCCCTCAACTTGGTGATGCAAGCAATTGGCACCCAAATAGAGTGGGTGAAAGAAATATACCAGGAGTCTGAGGAGATCCAGATGTTTGTGACAAACCACCATATGTCACAAGCAATTTTCAGAACTTTTTCAACATTGGAATTGTTGAAGGTAAATTTTAAAATTTAATTTATTTAGTTTCATTTATCATTTATGTCATGTTTTACATAATTGAATAAAATAATTTTTTGCATTATTTACATATTTTAAATGTGTTATTAACTTACTATTAACATGTTCTTAGGTTGCCGAGACCCGGTTTGCATCTCACACAATTGTTCTGAGACGACTTGTGAAGGTGAAAGATGCATTGAGTCAAATGGTTATTAGCAACCAATGGAGTATATGGAAGCAATCAAATTCAGAGAGGGCCCAAAAAGTCAAGGCATTGATCTTGAATGACGATTGGTGGGATCGTGTGAATTATGTATTGGAATTCACCGAACCTATCATGTCTATGCTTCGGTTTGCTGATACAGATGAACCATGCTTGGGGGATGTCTATGATAGCATGGACACAATGTTGGAAAAAATAAAAATAGAAATACAAAAAAAAGAGAATGATCCTGAAGACACCTTGTACAAAAGGGTGGAAGCAATTGTTCTTCATCGTTGGAACAAGATGACAACTCCATTGCACCTCCTTGCATATGCCCTATCTCCGAGGTACTATACCACTGAAGTGCTTTCTATCCCAGGGAGAATACCGCCATATAGAGATGCTGAAGTTGCTAATGGGTATAAGACGGCATTTAGTAGAATGTTCAGTGATCCAGAAGTGCATGCAAGTGTCATGAGAGAATTTGGAATGTTTGTCACAGGAAAATCAAAAAATCATAATGCTTCTGTTGCTAGAGACCAATACAAAATGGATGGTCTTACATGGTGGTACCTCCATGGTCAAGATTATATGTACCTCCAACCTCTTGCAATCAAGATCCTCTCACAAGTAAGTTTTTTTTTTTTTTGCCACTTGTATTGTAAAATTTAACACTTAACATTCTTGAATTTATCTTGCATTTTTTTATTTTATTTTTAATTTTGTTGGTTTTCTCTCCAGGTTGCAAGCTCTTCTGCCGCTGAACGGAATTGGAGTACATACTCCTTTATCCACTCAGTGAAGCGTAACCGGTTGGCTGCAAAAAGAGCTGAAGACTTAGTGTATATTCATTCCAATTTGCGTCTTCTGTCACGTAAGGATCCTCAATACAGGCAGGGGGCAGCGAGGCTTTGGGATGTAGCACCCGAGTCTACTGACTTGGATGCAACCATTCAGGATCTTGTTAGAGCCACTATGGATGATGTGGGTGATATTGATGACATATCACATGGTGTTGGATCCGCTTTGGGTTCAAATGATGATGATTTTGAAGTTGAAACCACTCAAAATCCAAGTCATGATGATTCTGACAATCCTTTTGATGATTGATGAGCACATGAACAATGAACATTGAATCATGTTTCAAATTTTCAATGTTTCATGAACTACATTTTGTAATTCAGTAATTTTATTTGAATATTTTTCAACTATCAATTGGCATTTAATATTTATCTTTGGCATTTGGCATTGATCAATGATCAAGTATCATACTATGAAATGATTTAGTTTTACAATTCTCTATGTTTCTCTTATTTTTTTGTATATATATATATATATAGATTTATAATATATTAAATTATTAATATATATATATATATATATATATATACACACACACGTACCCATACGTACCCAAACCCCTAAAAAAATTTTGCCCGTACCCACGTACCGGGTTCTCGTACCCGAACCCGTCCCCGAACCCGAACCGGTAACTTAGATTTTTAATCTTGAGCTTGTCTCAGGTTGTTCTTATGATTCAAGCATGGTTATGATATGTAGAAGTCTAGGCATATAAACTATAAATACTGATGAATTCATCTTTCAAAAATTTGCCTCTAGGAGATGCCTGCTTAACAGTTCATATCAGTCCCATAAGGCTCTGTTTTAATGTAATTCATATTCTCTGATACTCTGCACACAAGTGAAGATTTAATGGAAACTTTCCCTACCAAGTAGAAGTCAATAGGCACATTTATAAGTCTTGATTCAAGCTGCTGCTGCCCTTCTATATAGCAGTTCCTTTAGTTGTCACTTTTGTAGACATGTTTGTTGAGAAGCTTTGGGAATAATTGTCCTGAAATCTAGCTTAATGGTTTCTTTTTTTTTCACTTTGTTTCTTGGATAATGGGCAGGTACAGGTTTTTTAGAAAGTTTGTCCCATTGAGGCTAAGGAAGGGGGGCTGTGTTGGGAAAAAAATAGAATAATTTTAAGCACTACTTGCTTCAAAATGCTCAGTATATTCACGATGGAATAATATTATTCTCTTTACACCAACCGATATATATGAGGGCTTCAAGTGGATCCTCAGCCTGAACTGGACAATAACTGGCCCTGGCTGCTGGGGCTACAAACAGGGGACCCTTATCCTTCAGAAATGAATAAGTTTCCCAAAACCCCATGGGCCCAGCAGCCTAGCAGGGCATGGAGCCTGTGAGCATGCTGGCCCAGCAGGTGTTTGAACCTGGATGGCTGTTGAAATAGTGGCACTCCTTTACCAAAGAATGATTCCCCTAACCACAAGTTCAAAATAATATTAATTTCTTATTGACGATTTCAATTATGTCGACGTACATGCTCATTTCTCTGCAAATTTGTACAGAAGGCATAGGGGCAATAACATTCACATGACTCACAAGCCAAGACATATCTTCATTAGTAGCAAAACATCTGTCATATCCAACTCATCTGTCAACCCACAGTTTGCTTTGTTGGCATATCATACTCCTTTAGTCACAAAAGACCTTTACAAACCGAATAAAACCCATCAATTTATTATTTAAATCCCAAAAGTCAAGAGTACTCTTCTATTTCTTTAACCTACAAGATCAGAGTTGAGTTCTTGTAGTTGAGACACCATTATTAGCTTCACTCTTTTTCTCTTTCATGATTCTTCAGATTGCTTTGTGCATGACTAACGGTTATTTTTTGGCCCATACATGTACTATTTAGGCATTTTCTGTTATCGCTGGATCACCCCTTCAGATTGACTTGCCATGTGTTCTGAAGCATGTCTTTGCAGAACTAACAACTTTTTTGCGAAAGGTAAATTTATGTTAAGCTGGGGATTTTGTTTCTAGCATTAGTCATTTGTTTTTTTGGGTTTTATAAGCATATCTTCTTTAAAAAAACCCTTTAACCACTTGATCTTAACCACTTTGTATCTATTTTCTTGTTTTACTTTACTTGCCCAGTAATTTTCTGATAAGGTTGAGTTTACAAACAGGCCAATTGAGCACTAAGGCAAGCTTCGTTGGGTACTCTGAATTGTTTAGTTATTGCTTATGGTGATAAGATCAGATCATCTACATTTGAAGCCATAATCACAGAGCTTCCCACTCTTATAAGGTTTTTTCTCTGTTTCTGTTCATTTTTTCTTTAACATCTATGGAGAGTAACGAAATGGGTTCTGATTATATTGTTGATGGCATTTCACTTCAGTGATAAAGGCCTACATATGACTGCTCTAGCATTGGAACTGTGCTGCACAATGATGTATGATCAGAAGCGTCACCAAAATGTTGGGACTGTACTACGGAATAGGGTGGTTCCTCAAGCTCTTGTGCTTGTCAGGAGCTCATTGTTGCAGGGTCAGGCACTGCAAGTAATTTATAATCCTTGTCTTTCTGTTATCTTTTTTGTGGTGCAAAATGATCTGGGGATTTTAGCTTGGAGTCAATTGATTATTTTGTATGAGTTGTATAGAAATGGCATTTTGAGTCTGTGAGGTTTTAATTACATTTAAATTGTAATAGCGTTTTTTGTGTTCCGTTTCTGTTCACGGTGTCTAGGCCTACAATTTCTATTTTTAATCTTGAACTTGTCTCAAGTTGTTCTTATGATTCAAGCATGGTTATGATGTGTAGAAGTCTAGGCATATAAACTATAAATACTGATGAATTCATCTTTCAAAAATTTGCCTCTAGGAGATGCCTGCTTAACAGTTCATATCAGTCTCATAAGGCTCTGTTTTAATGTAATTCATATTCTCTGATACTCTGCACACAAGTGAAGATTTAATGGCAACTTTCCCTACCAAGCAGAAGTCAATGGGCATATTTATAAGTCCTGATTCAAGCTGCTATTGCCCTTCTATATAGCAGTTCCTTTAGTTGTCACTTTTGTAGGCATGTTTGTTGAGAAGCTCTGGGAATAATTATCCTGAAATCTAGCTTAATGGTTGTATTGTTTTTTTTCATTTTGTTTCTTGGGTAATGGGCAGGTGCAGGTTTTTTAGAAAAGTTTGTCCCATTGAGGCTAAGGATGGGAGCTTTGGAACAGTATGAATATCCATTGAAGCATAAATGATAGAGGAACTTTGTCAGATATTATAGTCGCAACTGCCCTAGTAGACATGCATGATTACTCACATCCTTCTCAATGGTAAAATTTGGTAAAATCGGCAATAATGTAATGCAATCAATGCTCTAGCTGGAACACAAAAATTAGATTTTTTTTTGTGTTCTAACTTGAAAATGCCTGAGTTATTTTTTCCCAGCATGAGACTGCAATAAACCTGGGTATTACCACCCAAAAGTTGTTTACCAGAGCATAAAAAACCCAATAATAATGTCATCTGGCAGAGAAATTGGGAGGATTTTTTTCACCTACCATAGTTGGAAATGCTCTGGTAGACCTGTATGCAAAATGTGGAAGCATAGAAAAGGCACGTGAACTGTTTGAAAGAATGCCTCAAAGAGAGGTTATCTCATGGAATGCAATGATTGCAGGAAATGCACAAAATGCTTTCTGTTTTAAAAAAGCTTTAGAAACTTTCAAGCAAATGCAATTGGCAGGTGTGAAGCCATACTCCACATCTTTTGCCAGCATTCTCCCTGCCTGTGCCAAAAATAGGAGCATTGGAACAGGGTATGGACATCCATCAAACCATAAAGAATAGAGGAATTTTATCGGATGTTGCAGTTACAACTGCCTTGGTGGACATGCATGCAAAATGTGTTAGCAGCATAGAGAAGGCATGTGAACTGTTTAACAAAATGCCCCAAAGAGATGTCATCTCATGGAATGCAATGATTGCAGGATATGCACATGGATTTTGCAAGGATGATCTCAAAATCTTTGAATTAATGAAGCACTTTGGAACATATCCTGACATTGCCCCTGCCATTACAAATATCTCTAATCTAAATTCTCTGAACTTGGATACAAATTCCCTATCTTGTTCTCTTTGGCAATAATCTCACAGGAAGCATTCCTTCAGCTAGGGAAAATTATCTGGTTTGGACCTGGGCAATAATATATATTGTCTCCCTTTTGATTATTTTACAGCAGAAATAAAGCACATATAAGACTAGGCCTAATATCCAACATAGTCATGCCAAACCTACACTCCTAGTTTCTATTAACAAACCACAAAAGTCACACAGATTATACAAGCCATCAAATGTAGCAAGATGTATTTGTTTTCATGGAATGTGATGAAAAAGTATTAAAAGTCACTTGAAATCAACAGGCAATCAGACAAAATAATAGGTAGAATCAACTTTGTTTGAACCATTGTTCTCACAAAATGCCTCACCAACAACCAGGACCACAGAAATGGAATTTAAAAAGAAAAAGGGATATAAAATGTTTGATGGAATGCCTCAAACAAATGTTGCCTCATGACCTGCCATAATTGCATAATATGAATTTGTTAAAAATATTCTACAAACTTCCAAGAAAATGCAATTCACAAGTGTAAAGCCAAATCTCATAAATTTGCTCAGCATTCTACCTGCATGTGCAAAAATGGGAGCTTTGGATATGGACATTTATGGTATTACACAAGTAATTGGTAAAATATTTTTATGATATTAACAAGAGCAATGTGCTTAATAAATAGTTTACAAGATGTACAAAAAGGGGGAAGTTTCTAAAAAGAAACTCCAGATAAGATCAGAGACGATCTTATCTATAATTTACACTAAATTACATTATTGAGCATTAATAAATAAATAATAAATATTATTTTAATACCCTCCCTTAATGCTCAATCTATCAACTACACCAAGATGCCCCCTGAATTTGACAAATTTATCTGGACTGAGCGACTTGCTGAGAATGTCTGTTGTTTGTTCCTTTGTCGAAACATACAGCAACTGAACTGATCCATCTTCAACCAGCTTCCGAATGAAATGACAATGAGTTTCCACATGCTTGGTTCTTTCATGGAAGATCGGATTCTTGGCAAGTTTGAGAACTCCCTGATTATCATAGAACAAGGGAGTCGAACCTACTTGAGATATTTGCATATCCGCAAGCATCCGGCAAAGCCAAATTGCCTCACATGTTGCTTTTACTACTCCCCGATACTCTGCTTTTGTCGAGGAGAGCCACTGCCTGCTACTTCTTACTAGTCCATGTGGCTACACCGGATCCCAAATTGAACACATACCCAGACGTTGATTTCTTGTCATCAACTGATCCTGCCCAATCCGAGTCTGTGAAACCACTGAATCTAGGATCTTGACTCCGAGTGTACAAGAGTCCAAAATCAGAAGTGCCCTTCACATAACGCAGCACACGCTTCGCTGCTACCCAATGATCAGCCTTGGGGGCTGTCATGAAGCATGATATGTAGCTCACTGCAAAACTGAGGTCAGGCCTAGTGGCAGTGAGATAGATGAGGCTGCCCACTAGTTGCCTAAACAATGATTCATCTACCACAAGTGAGTTGGACTTAGCTGACAACTTAAGCCCTTTTTCCATGGGTGCGGAGGCAGGTTTGCAATCCTGCATTCGGAACTTATCCAGAAGACTTCGAGCATTCTTGGATTGGGAGATGAAAATATTGCTCTCGGTCTGCCAAACCTCAACACCTAGAAAGTAATGCAAGAGGCCCAAGTCTGTCATGTCAAAAGTTTTGCACAAATCCTATTTGATCTCAGTGATCAAATGTGTCGAACTGCCAATAATGATCAAGTCATCCACATAGATAACAACAATCAGGATCTCATTACCAGTATTTTTGACATACAGATTAGAGTCAAATGGACTCCTCTGAAAGCCATGATCTGTGAGATACTTATCAATCTTTATGTACCAAGCCTGAGGAGCCTGTTTCAGGCCATAGAGTGCTTTGACCAATCTGCACACCTTCTATTCTTGACTAGCAACTTTGAAACCTGGAGGCTGCATCATGTAGACTTCTTCCTTCAACTCACCGTTGAGGAAAGCATTTTTTACATCTATCTGAAGGACCTTCCAACCAAATTGGGCTGCTAAGGCAAGGACGAGTCGTATGGTACTCATTTTGGCTATAGAAGCAAAAGTCTCCTCGCAGTCAATGCCTTCTTTCTGTGAGAACCCCCATGCAACCAGACGAGCTTTGTACTTGTCAAGGGTTCCATCAAATTTGTATTTCACCTTGTACACCCATTTGCAGCTAATGGGCTTCTTCCCTAGAGGAAGATCAGAAAGGACCCAAGTGTGATTCTTCTGAAGACTCTGGTATTCAGATTCCATCGCCTTTTCCCACTTAGGAATTCCTTTAGCCTCTGAATATGTCTAAGGCTCATAAACACTTTGGATGTTGGCCATGAGAGCGAAATTCACTATAGACTATTGTTTGCTCTTATTTCTAGATGATCTACCCTCAACGAGCTCATCTTGATGAAGATCACTGATGGTCTTAAGCCACCATTTCGGTCGGAGAGTAGAGCTACCAACATCAGATGTAGCAGGAGGAGCTGGAATTGGATCTAGATCTGGAATAGGTTCAGCAAGGGGATTTTCACTATCATCTGGAGGAAAATCAAGCTGAGCATCATCAAAGACTAAGTCTTCGTCATCCCTCCCATCACGGGAACCTAACGGAAGTCAAACACCCATATCAGAAGCCTTCAAGGGTTGATCCTCTGAATGCTGAATAGGCGAGGAAAGATGAAACAATCCTCGTTCTTAATCAAAGACAACATCTCGACTGAAGATAAGACGATCAATGTCTATATCAATCAGCCAATAAGCCTTATGGTTGTCACTGTACCCTATGAACATTAGTTTCTGGCTCTTGGAATCCAACTTAGAGTGCTTAGCATCTAGAATCCAAACATATGCAAGAGAGCCGAAAACTTTCAAATGACTAATCGTGGGCTTGCGAACAGTCCAAGCTTCCTCAAGAGTCTTTCCCTTATCGGCATAAGTGGGTGACCGATTAAGAAGATAGACAGCAGTATTGACTCCTTCTGCCCAAAACTTGGTAGGAACACTCATAGATTGCAGACTCTGCGGACTCGCCGCGGACTCGGGAGTCCCGACCCTGGCCGAGTCGACTCACCACGGACTCGGGAGTCCCGACCCAGGACTCTCTTGCGCGGCTGAGTCAAAAAATGGGTTAAAACCCATGGTTTTTTTGGTTTTTTTTTTTTCATTTTTTGACTCTCACTTGTGAAAACCAGGTCTGCAAATTGCTTTGGGGTTGATAGAAGAAAGGAGAACAAACTAAAAAGGTCAAAATAGAGCGAGGTAAGTGATCTAACAATTCTTTTTGTTTGTTTTTTTCAATTTTTTTGCATTCAAAATTTAAAAAATCAAGAAAAATAAGGGGAAATGCTGCCAAATTTTTTTCTATTTTCCTTAATAGCCTAATTCTTATTGTTTCTACTTTCTAGCTTGGTTTTGCATTCTTTTTCTTTTCCAAATGTTTGAAACTTTGAAATTTTGAATCACATTTATTTGCTGATTTTTTAGCAAACCCTAGCTGATTTTTTTTTCCATTTTGAACTTGAAACAGCAATGTCGTCTTCAAATCCAAAGGGAGTAAAAAAAGACCCTGCATGGAAGTATGGAATTCCAGGAAATAAAAAAGGTGAATTGACATGTCATGAATGCAACAAATGGATGACAGGAGGAATAAACAGATTAAAATACCACCTTGCTAGAATACCTGGGCAAAATGTGGAGGGATGCAAGAATACTACTCCTGAGATTATTAGAGAGATGAAGGCCCTTCTTGCTGAATATGAGCTTAAAAAAGAGGAAAGACAAAAAACAAAGGATGCCCTAACAGCAGCGATGAGTGGATCTCAATCCCAATCTACACCCTCTATGCCCCATGGTGTTGCAAGTCCAAGCTTCCGTGCTCCACATTCATCTTTTGGTGAGAGTCCTGATGGTTCCTTTTCTACTAGTGCTAGTCAGGGTCCTTCATCAGGACCAAATTATTTTATTCCACGTAATGTTCCAGGAGCACAACCTTCACTTGAAGGTACTGGTTGGAATAAAGAAAAGCATCAAGAAGCTAGGATGGCTGCTGCAAACTTTTGGTACTACAATAATCTACCTTTCAATGTTGCAAACAGCCCATATTGGGAAGGTTTGGTGAACGCCCTTACAGTTGCAGGAAAGGGGTTTAAGACCCCATCATCTAAAGATTTGAGTGGGCCATTGCTAGAGGAAGCCGTAAAGAATACACGGCTTGTGGTTGATGAGCAAAAAAAATTTTGGCGAAGAAAAGGTTGCAGCATTTTATCTGATGGGTGGACAGATGGACGAAATAGAACTCTCCTTAACTTTTTAGTGGCCTCTAATGGTGGATTGGTGTTTCTAAAATCAATAGATGCCTCCCATGAAGTTAAAAATGCTGAGACTTTATGCAATCTATTAGATGGGGTGGTCCAGGAGGTTGGAGTTGATAATGTTGTCCAAATCATCACGGACAACGCAGCTGCATATGTAGCTGCAGGTAGACTACTTATGGAGAGGTATCCCACAATTGCATGGTCTCCATGTGCTGCACATTGCTTAGACCTATTGCTAGAGGACATTGGGAAGATTTCATGGGTCAAAAGTGTGGTTGAAGATGCAAAAAGTGTTACAAAATTTATCTACAACCATACTTGGGTGCTTTCTTTGATGAGGAAATTTACAAATGGCAAGGACCTTGTGCGACCTGGAGTGACACGATTTGCTAGCCACTTCCTCACATTGCAAAGCATTCTTGGTGCCATTGGTCATCTCAAACAAATGTTCGTGTCTGATGCTTGGAAGGAGTCCTCATTTTCCAATAGACCTGAAGGGGAGAGGATTGTTGCCATAGTTTTTGATGAGACATTCATCAAAAATGGAGAGGAGTTGATGGGGGTAAGTAGCAATCACACAAAAATAAATTATACATGATAATCTATTTGCTGTTTTTTTTTTTGAGGGGTTAATTTTGTTATGATTTAACATTTGTTTTCATTTTTTTAGGTGACAGAACCTTTGGTGAGGGTTCTTCGTATGGTGGATGGAGATGGCATGCCAATGGGGTTCATCTATGAGGCCATGGATAGGGCCAAAGAGGCCATATCACGTTACTATGGCGGAAACAAAAAGAAATATGAAATCATATGGCGCATCATTGATCGGAGATGGACACACCAACTCCACCAGCCGATCCATGCCTTTGCCTACTTCTTGAATCCGAAGTTCTACTTCTCGGACACATTTAAGGCGGATGAGGAGGTCATGGAAGGTCTTGTCATATGCATTGATAGGATGGTGCCTGATCCTGAGCTGAGAGATAAAGTGCTTGATGAGTTGGAGGTGAGATTTGTTACATCTTATTTATGAATTTGCAATGTTGAGCCTTGACTATCTATGAATTTTCTATATTTGATTTACTTTTTCTTTTATCTATTCAAGGTCTACAAAGGTGCAGAGGGGAGACTCTTTTCCTCCCAACAAGCAATTGAAAGGAGAGGAAAACAACAACCAGGTAAAAAATGAAATTAGAAACTTGATTCTTACATATAGATTGTTTACTTTATTCTTATTTCTTAATACTTATATTTTTTAAACATGTTTTTGTAGATCTATGGTGGGAGAACTATGGTGCTAGCACACCAAATCTTCAAAAGCTAGCCATACGTGTCTTGTCACAGCCATGCAGTGCTTCTGGGTGTGAACGGAATTGGAGTTTATTTGAGAACATTCACACAAAGAAGAGGAATAGGTTGACTCAGCAGCGCCTAAATGATTTAGTTTTTGTTCGGTACAACCTTCGCCTTCGAACTAGAAAGGTGGAGGGTGTTTCACACGAGTCCATCGACTTGGATGACATTGATCCATATGGTGAATGGACTATTGATGAACAAAATGATGAGGCTGATGTCTTCCTTACTGATGAGGATCTTGCTGAATTAGAGAGAGCAGCAGCAGAAGAAGAAGCAGCAAGATTGGATGCCATGGAGGACGATGAAGACACATTCGAATATCATGTTTCCCCTTCTCGATCTCCTAGTCCTCGTTTGGATACTATAGCACGGGCACCTTCTAGTTCTAGGCCTCCAAAATTGAGTACCATTGGGAGGGGAAAAAGGAAGATGTAGATTACATGTGGTTGTTAATGTTTTCCTCTTTTTGACATGATTATATGTAAACATTTATAAATTTATGATGCTGTTCTACATTGAAACTATGAGTATTTGATGACTATGAATGATGAAATTTCAATTATTGAGTGTTTGATGATCATATGACATGTGTAATCTTTGAATTATAAGTGTTTGATAATCAAATTAGGCTCTTATGTTCTCTAAATGCATTAATTTGTTCTTGTTTTTTTGTAAAAGTACGGTTTTTTTTTGCCGAGTCCTAGCCGAGTCTTTTCCCGAGTCCGTGCCGAGTCCCGAGTCCAAGTCATATTTTTGGGCTGCCGAGTCCGCGGCGAGTCTGAGTTTTCCAACTATGGGAACACTCCTATGTTGCAGCATGGAGTGACCATCTCAACAATCGTACGATTGTGCCACTCTACAACACCGTTTTGCTGAGGAGTGTAGGGTGTGGTCAACTGACGTTTTATCCCATGTGTATCACAGAAGTTGGAGAATGCACTAGAACAAAATCCCCCCCATTAGCTGACCTAAGAGTTATTATGCAAGAACTAGACTCTTTTTCTACCAAGGCCTTAAACTTCTGAAATACATTAAATCTTCTTATTTCTGCTTAAGAAAGTACACCCACATTTTCCTACTTAAATCATTAACAAAAAGTATAAAGTACTTGCAACTAGTTACAGAAGGAGTAGACATAGGCCCACAAATATCAGCATGAACTAATTGAAGTACCTTAGAAGCTCGCCAAAAGTCGTCATCCTTGAACGGTGTCCAATGCTATTTCCCGGCTTGACAAGCACCACAAACGCCCTGTTGCTGAGTCTGAATGTCAGGTAGTCCAACCACAAGTCCCTCCCGAGCAAGCTGAGAGAGATAGTGCACATTCAAGTGCCCATACCGCCAGTGCCAAAGACTGGTGACAGCTGAATTCCAAGTTGCCATGGCTAACTTTGGAGAATCACCTGTGTCCACAAGCCTGTAGAGGCCATGATCCTCTATACCAATGGCCACTGTTGTGCGAGTCTCCCAATCTACAATAGATCATTTGTGCGAGCTGAACACCACATCCATCTGAGGAGAATGTCGCATTATCTGACTAACTGGGAGAAGGTTGAGCTCCATATCAGGTACATAATACATGTTGAGGAATATGAGATCCCTCCCACCAGACTGAACCTAAACAGTGTCTATACCGACAACTTGTATTATTCGCCTCCAAATATAACTAAGTCAGTGCATGGAGAGAAGTTTGTGAACTAGTCACGTCTATGTGTGAAATGACGCAAAGCACCAAATTAAATGTACCAAGCAAAGGATTTTACATGGTCTACAGGGCTTTTTGCCATGAGTGCATAAAAGGCAGATTCCTCCTACTCGGAGTGCTCGGCGACATTCGCTTTCTATTGAGACCCTCCCTACTTCTGTTCAGAAGCCAAAAGTGCACGGCAATCCTTCTTTATGTGGCCATATTTATGGCAATAGTTGCATTGAATATTTTTCTTCTTAGGGCTGGTTGGGGTTTGACTAGAGCCTTTCTGCTACAAAGGCTGACCTTTTCCTTTGTGCTTGGGTTGGGTTTTAGCTGCAAAGGCTTGCTCCGTGGAAGATGATGATGCACTGCTACCAAACTGTTGTCTCCAGCGATCCTGCTGCAAGAGGATAGTGCAAAGTTTTGGAAACTTGAGGTCAACATTAGCAGACATAATGTTGAGAGTCTCTATGAAGTGTTCATAGGACTTGGGTAGACTCTTCAGAGTGATCACGACCATGTCTTCCTCCATTTTCCGACCAATTGCTTCCATTGATCTCTAATCTCCTAGATTTTGTTCAGGTGCGCTTGCAAAGTTGTCTTCTCATCCATCATGATAAAAAACAGCATATTCTTCAAGAAAAACGCATGGTGTTTGTCAAAAGTTTCATGCAAACCCTTCAAATGATCCCAAATCTCCGTTGTTGATTTTCCAAGCGGAATCTGAGGGAACTAATCATCCGTGACTGAAAGCTTAATAAGCATTATTGCTTCACGATTCTACTCATCAAACTTCTCCTGATCCTTACCCGCCGTTGTGGGACGAATAGCTTTGTCGAGGATCATCTGATCGAGGCAGCAGTATTCAAAGATTGTCATCATCCACTGCTTCCAAGTGTTATAATTTTTGTCGTTGAATCTCTGACTACCCTCTAGCATAAGATTATTTAAACTGGCCATCTTCATGCTTTTCAAAGCACGAAAAACAAGGAACTTAGAAGATGCTGATGCACAAACCCCGAGGCATGAGTTTCAAAACAAGGAGGCAGATTCAAGCACAGAAAACAATGCAAATCCATTGGCACAAAAATTGAGGCACAAAAAATGATGCACCCAGAAAAATTGAAGACCAACCCAGTTGAGATCTCGAAAAACCCACCAAGAATCTGCAATCAAAAAAAAAATCAACTTGATCTAAAGGGTCAAAACCCTATCCGAAAGTTTTGGAACCCTAGTTTGCCATGAAAGGTACAGAAAATTGCAGAGAACAGGCACGAAATCTTCTGAAAACGTAGCACAAAAGGAGCAAAACCCTAGACATCGCAGCTATGAGCAAAAACAACTTTTAATGGTTCTAAAATACAAGCAAGAAGGGCACAAAACGCGTCCAAAAGTCATCTGAAGAAAAAAGCAGCCAAGAGACTTCAAATCGCCCCAGTCGCTGAAAACACACGGTCAAAGGAAAAAAATGGCGCCTTAACTCCTGTCGGTTTCAAGAAGAAATAGCGTTTGTAGAAGAAGAAATGCGTCCTCAGAACAAAAACGCATTCAAAAGTTTAGAAAAATGTGTCCTAGGAAATAAATGCATGCAACCAAGAGCTTGATTCAAGAATGCCCAAGATTTGTAGAAAAGTATGATGCGGCCAAAAAAAACAATCCCACAATTTTAATTTTCAGAAAGCCCTCGATTTTCAGAAGAGCCACAAGAAAAATTTTAGAAACCCTCGAATTCAAATGCAGGAGCCACGAAATTTTCCAGGAGCCACGAATTTTTCCAAGAGCCACATACAGAGATTTCGAAAAAAAATCAAAATTTTAACACTCACAAGAAAATCTTTGAAAATTTCTCAAGAAGATTTTATCAAATTTTTAATTCAAAAGGAACTAAAAAAATCTTAAAAGATTTTTATGAATTAAAAAATTTGATTTTGAGCAATCTGACTCTGATACCATATTACGCAAATAATTGGTAAAATATTTTTATGATATTAACAAGAGCAATGTCTCAATAAATAGTTTACAAGATGTACAAAAAACGGAGAAGTTTCTAAAAAGAAACTCCAGATAAGATCGGAGACGGGCTTATCTATAATTTATTACACTAAATTACAATATTGAGCATTACTAAATAAATAATAAATATTATTTTAATATATGGAAGAATAAAGTAAGTACATTTTTTTACAGCTGGACATTATGCTGTCCCTGTTTCTTACTTTTGTTCAGGGTAAATGTCAGCTCAAATAGTCTACTTTTAGGAAGTCACTACATGAGAGATTTTTGTCGTATGTTGGTGTGTTGTGTGGTTTGAATAATTTCCGCCTCTTTATTTGAATTCCTGTTGGCTGGCGTTGCTGACACCATAACATTTGATAGTTAAATTAATCAAAGTTGCCAAGCATTTAGACTGCGTACCGATAATGACAGACCTAACAAGGGAATGTTATAATGACAAAATAGAAATGCCAAACAAAAAGGACCCATGCATGTAGATATTAATGGTAAAGGAGCTTGATTATTTTCCTTATTCAAAGGTTTTGTTTCAATCGTGTAAATGGATGCATATCATTTTGATTTCTTCATTGAGATCTTCATTGCAAAAATGTACCCAAAAAATAGAACCTTTTTTTTTTCAAATTGACCTTCCACACCTCTTCAGCGTACCCATTGCACACCAAGGTGTGAATGCTAGTTGTAGTTGTATTGTGGTATTGTAGGGATATTTTTAGTTGTGAGATATATCTGTGCAGCTGGTATGTGAGGAAGGCAAGGTTAAAGAACTTTATGGCCAATGTGAAGGAAGAATTTTCTAGGAGAGGGATATATGATAGGTTGGGAGACATCATGCATCCACTCTCCCAATGAGGTTATTAGAGGTGCTTAATTATCCATATACTATTTATGTGACATGTATCAAAACTTTGTTGACTATTTTCAACAGCAGTGTTTCCACAAGGTGGGGATATGGTCTAGATGTTGTCATACCCTTAAACATGTCAGCCAAGAAACAAATATAACAATTGAATCATATCACTCACATTTGAAGAGCCATTTGTTGAATCATACCACTCACATTTAAAAAATAGCCACCTGGTGGAAATATCTCACTAAAAATCCCTCATTTATCATAGTTGTGTCTAACATTGTCATTTATTCAAATATAAAAGAAACATATTTAAACGAGACTAACATGGCATTGATTACAGAAACACAAAGAAAATCAATGTACATGAGGTTTGTCCATTAGATTGCAGAGGAGCTTCTGGGAAAACTGTAAGAATTTGTGTTTCCATCAACATTTCATATCATTGTCATCTATCATCAAAAAGAGAGCAAAAGATAGCAAGATTGTAGAGATATTCTCCTATAAAGTGCCAACAGATTCCAAGGGGGTACAGAAGTCAGAAACCAAAAAAAGGGTAGAAAAAAATCCCATGGGATATAACAAAAGAAAATCAAGTTAAAAATAAATAGAGAATTTCTCAATGCTGTTGTTATGCTGCAAAGTCCAGTTTCCCATATATGACAAATGGGTAGTACAGATAATTATGCTTTTACCAACTTACAAGACTTGGAAAAATTTTGCTTTTCCATCTTTATACAGCAAACCATGTTCAGTTTTAAGAGTCAACCATCTCCCAGAGTCTGTTACATATCTCAACACCAGACATCTTTGTCCTATCAAACTCAAACTTCTCTGCTTTTTGTTTCTCCCTGTCTACAATATCTGAAAAAGTTAAGGAATCATAAAATATGCAGCAATTGCTTGTCTTAAATAAATGGTAAAAATGCCTCAAATACATTGCATAGCTATTTTCTGTGATCGCCCTATTCTTACAAGTTATTAAAAAGAGAGACTTATATTGCTATCATTATAAATACACTCTTGGAATATGTTGCACCTTTTTTAAGAGAAATTCTAAGCTTGTAGATGAATAATTTCAGCTCAAAATATAAGTGATATACAAGAGTTCGGACAATATCTTTATTGCATTAAAAACAACTAAAAGTGAATAACAAAATAATCAGACTGAAATTAATGGGGCAAGTAATTCGTACATAAATCAAATTAAAGAAACATATCCATATATAATAGTTTCAAAGGAATAAATCAAATAACCAAGTAAGCCACAACTTCCTCCTAAACATGCATTTTTTATGAAAGGATACAACCCATGTACTTGTCTGTTGCACTTAAATCTGGAATGATTCTTGAAATAGACGCATACAAAGAAAGTTCATTCCTGCAATTGTTAAGATTCACAGTAAATGAGAAATTTGTTGAGCAGGACCAATCAACCAATAGAAATTAAGTTAATTTTAAACAGAACCCTGACATGCAGTAGCTAACCAACATTAACTCCTCAACTGATATCATTATTTGCATGGGAGAACAGATGGTCTTTCATTATCCAGAGTTTTAACATACAATAGCATCCAACCAAGGTAATCAATTAATTGCGTAGGCAAGCTGAGGACAGAATGTCAACTTCCTCATTCTCATTGCATTGAAGGGCTTTTAATATTTATAATTTGCTTTGAGAAGAGCATTCTACACACATTAACTTGGATTTCTTGTGTGGATGGATACATAAGTAACATTGACAGCCAATGTTTTTATAAATATTGAACTCTTAAAACCTAGCAAAAATCAATCTTAACAGGAATCTGATATGCACCAAGAGACTCTCTTAAATGCCTCTGTGCACAATATTGGATCAATATTAAGATTGATCTGTGCTAGCATACAAAATGAAGAAAATGTGCTTGTGGATCAATAAATATCAAGTGAATAACACGAATACTTAGATACACGAGCTTCAGCTAAAGCATACATATTTCTAAGTTACACAGTTCAGTACTGTATATACACATGATAAGGGTGTAGTATGTACTCATGGGTACAAGTTGAGTAATAAGCAATATATAGGCTAAGTACAGGAGTGGTGATGCACAGAAAGAGGAATAAAAAAGGCCACTGAGATTAAAATCAGAATTCCACCTTAATGAAATCTTGTGAATTGAGTCAATACAAGGGGACATTTATATTTGATGCTCTAAGAAACATGCCCAAAGATGCATCTTAAATTGTATAAATTTAAAACATTCTGCAGTACACGCTACAATGATGTTTTTAAGTAATCAAATTTAATATTTATTCTACAGTATTGGTCCCCACTCCCTGATGTGTATTCGTTACCCTATCTTTCATAATCTATGAAATTCTGTGAAAGAAAGGGTTTTCCATTTTCTAAGGAGGAAATTGGACCAAAGAGCAACATTTGCACCACATATTTGCTAGCTTGAATTCTGATTATAGTTTCTTTAGTTTTATTTTTACTGCCAGGGTAATGAAAGGCATTATTATAAATTAGACTGGGAAGGTTAATATTTGATGGCAGAAGTTGTTCACAGCCATCGAGGATTGAAGAGATTACTTCCCACACAGTGTACCAAAATATAGGAAGAACATACTTTGTTAAATTCATCTCTTGCTACACTGATACTAGATGTTGACTTGTATGAAAGCTTGCATACCATTTCATACATACTTTTCTTCAAGAACTACCTTTCCATGGAATTGCAGTTGCAACCAGCAATTAAATGGGGACTGGGGAGAATGAATAACAACATTCAAAGGCCAGTGAAATTAGATTTCAAAATTATGTATCAAGATGGCAGACAGTATTTCATGTACTAGAGTTTCTACAATTCATTGAAACTCCAGAAACATAGGCAGCCATGTTCATTGGTAATTTTCATGTTTTTGATATAGATTTTGCCTATCTTAATATAGTTGCTTTGATAAATCAGCATCAGAACTGTATGGCATGCATGCTATGACTCGAAAGTTGGTGAATACTTGGTTTACCAACACCAAATTTGTTATTCATTTGCATTTGTATAAGAGTGAATTTGCACCCTAGGCGCAATTCCCCTTTTTGCCTTTATACACTTTAAAAGACCAAAGTCGGAGGCTAAAATTTACTTAAGCCCGCTATTGGCAGTCCACATGGAGCCTGTTTTGAGTGCCGGTGGAGGTGTTTTTGTCGGAGACGCCCACGCGGCCCGCTTATGTCCCTGGCAGATTCCTGCAGTTGAGCCAGCAAAGGCGTTACTCTTCCCATTGGCAGCGAAGTTGTAATGCCTCCTTCCGCCAACTGGCCCGAATATGGCCGTTTTCTTCTTAATTCCTTCATATTCATCCATTCCACATTCGCTTTAACTCTTCAAAACTCTACACAGCATTCAATCCACCACTTCAAGCTCTCACACTCACACTTTGGCATCCATTTTCCACTCACTCCAAGCATTCCAAGCATTCCACTGCAGCAATATCACACTCCGTCACTTCGGTAGAGCAAGTTTGGGACCACGCCATTGCAGCAAAGGCTTGAGTTCCTCTCATTTCTCCCCCAAGCACCCTTGAGTGCTCTTGGTGGAGGTGGTAAGCTTCCCTCTCCTCTCCTCTATCACTTGGTTGAGTAGCATAGTACTGCATTGTAATGTTTGTGTTTTCATTACATTGCTTCTTTATCTCGCTTTCTTTGGCTGTCCATGGAGGTGGAAACACCTAAACGGGGGTCTGAATGAGGCAGGCCCCTATACAGCCACCCAACATTTTCTTTCTTGATGTGTGTAAGTGGACGCGTTTGTGGAGCTAGCTAGTGAATAGGCTCTTCTACAAGATTGTTTTCGTCACCTTAGCTTTGGTATACCTATTCTATCATCTTCATTTATATTTCTCCTATTTTATAGCGTTGTTTTGTTCTCTCAAGAGTTATTAAGCTAGGTCATTAGTCATTTTAGCAAGTCCGACCTTGTCTATGCTGTAATCTGACCGTACGGACTACAGCGCACTTCTGAGATGCTAGCGCGCCGCATTGTCGTCCTAAGTCTACGCTAACGTCCTCGGGCAAAGAGCTTCCTAAGGCGCAGAGTTGGACCCGAAAACCAACTCGCCTAGCCCCCACTTTAAAACTCGGGATTGAAGAGTGGTCGAAGGATTCCATAATCCTCATCATTCTCATCCTCATACCCTAAACTTTGCACTTAGCTGAGGTAAGTTAGGGCACCCTCTTGCATCTTGACCCTTCGTGACCTGGGGTCTTGCACGCGGTGGTCCCCCTATCTTACAGCATCTAATGCCTACTTTAAAAGACTGGACTACTGATGAGTCAACCACATGCAAACTGCATTTGGAAACATGCTTCTTGATGACTAATCATATGCATTCAATAACTGTGTATAGAGCTTTTCAAAGTAGAAAGACAGGAGATACTATCAAGTTAAATACTTGTAACTAGACTACAAATGGCAAACCTATCACACTTTACCTTTCATGTTAACAATATGGACTCAACTGTGTCTTGGCCCATCACTTTGGTTGCATTTATCTAGTATTTTTCAACATTGTGGTTAAGGCCAGTATGGCTTACTAAAAATATGATATTTATATGAGTACTAGATGCCTTCTTGACAACTGTTGAATACAATTTTGTATCTTCTTGACAATTCTCAATGAATGGAACAATATAACTGTCGGAAACACAGTTGTCGTTGCACCAAAAGATCGACCTGTTAATGCCCAATACAACTGTGAGAGTTAACAGATCCACGAGAGGCGGTTAAGCTATGTCACGAATCCTGAGGGTAGCGCTGACCATCCGCCAACAATCTCCCCCTCAGCGTTACCTGAGGGGATTCGAACCCGACACCTTTGGCTCTGATACCAATTGTTGGAAACACAGTTGCCGTTGCACCAAAAGATCGACCTGTTAATGCCCGATACAACTATGAGAGTTAACGGATCCACGGGAGGCGGTTAAGCTATGTCACGAATCCCAAGGGGAGCGTTGACCATTTGCCAACAATAACTTCCAAAGTAACATTTTTGCTCAAGAGCTAGGCTCTCAATAGGCTTCATAAACAACTAGGACATTACTGGCATATCTATCTATAGAAACATCTATGTAGAAGATGCTGAAAGATATCATTCTCAAAATGCCTATTCCGCCTAAATCACAAATCCAATCAAAAACAGGCACCTTGAGAATGATATCTATCGGTATCTTTTACATAGACTTTTCTAAAGATAGGTATGCTAGTTTATTTAAGCATAGACTTATTTTAAATATGAAATATAGCTATCTTATCAAAGAGTTATTTATTTTAATTTTAAACTATTTTATTTACTACTTACATATATGGACACAAAAAATTTAGTATTTATGTCTTTATAAATGTTGGCTCTAAATAGTTTATCTTTTACCCTGTCACTGTAGATTACACCAGATAATTGACATAAAGTCATTATTGAAAACTTAATTTACTCTGTTTTAATTTTCATGCATTTGCATTTCACCCATAACCTACCTCTTCCTTTCCACTTAAAATCAAATCCTCTATTAAAGCCAAAGGCTATAATAGTTGATTTTATTCTTACTATCCTCTGTTTACCCTAACCTTAAATTTATTAAAATCAGTTCAAATTTTCTCATGGGCTTCAACATTCATACTGGCTCTGTATTTGTGTGCAAGAATCACATTAATTTTAATGAACCACCACAAAGATGAACCCCATATTGCAGCGCCACTAGAAGTGCTCCCTGCCATGCACCACCCTATACTGGAAAAAAGTTATAATTCAACTCATGACCAACAAATATAAAACATTTAGTATACTACTAAATAAATGAAAAAAAAAATATAACTAAACATTACCAATTTAATCTTTCCTTAGTGGTGATTTAATAAAAACCTTAAATCTTTTATGTCAAGATGCGTGAGAAAATAATGTACATTCTCTTAAACCTCTTTAGTCAGAAATCAAAACGCCCCTTGCAAAACCTAATACTGTTTGTACTTGCAATATCCAATACTCTCATACTATAAACCCCAATACACGGAAATTACAAATCAGAACATATTTAATTGTGATAGACAAGTATGCAAGCACTTGTACAGCGTTTAAACTTGACAGCCTCAAAAATTATGAAAGAAAAGTCCTTTGCAAAGCAAGAACACACACATAGGGTGAAACAATAAAACAGCTTACAACCACTGCTAACATTTCACATTAACTATAAATAGAGTTTTAAAACATTATAAACAACACTTAAGAACATATGTCAAGGGTTTAGTTATAACAGCAGACCAGCTTTGAAGTCCACAGTAGGAATGCTATTACATCGCCATGCCTAGGCTAATGATTTGCCATTTCACTATGTTATTTAACCCACAACATCACACAACCAAATACCTTTAGGGTTTATACATAGCTTCCGTTGACCCAAACAACCTAAGCATTAACCCACTTTCCTTCATCACTAGCCAAGAACACCACAATAGGCACCATGTCAATCACCTTGCCCAACTGTTTGAGTGGGGGATCCTCCACAACACATTGAATGAGGTCATTGCTCTTTCTTGCAATGAACATCTCTATGTCCACCGGCCCAACGCCATGCAATTCACAATAGTTTCGGTGCCCCTCAATTCCTTGAATAATACTTTAGCATAATTGATCACCACTTTTGCTCCCTTGCATGCCAAGTGAAGGGCAATTTATCTGCCAATCCCTCACGATGTGCCCGTCATGTAGCCATTTCATTTTTCCACAATAATCTATGTCCACAACCCCCTCAAAACTCCAATGCACAGCTTCAATTCCAATCCACCACAATGTACATTGAGCCATGACTCATTTATTATTGATTTGACATGTAAATTGCTGTCAAATCTAAGTTATGGGGTTTTAGTTTTTTATGTAGACGGTAACATGAGACTCCATGATGCCACTTTAGAATTCCTCTTTAATTTTATCTAGTGCCCAAACCTGTGACTAGAAACATACTCATGGCCCTTTTCACTTCAACATGGTTTCACTAGCCATTGGCACAAGTCAATGGTTCATGGCATCATAGGTTCAATCACACTAGATGGTATAAGAAACTGAAGATTATTATAAAGTTCATGACAGAGTTCATGTTATAGGTATTTTGGCATTGCCTTAACTTTTAATATGCCTGTACCACAATTGTTATGTTGATAATTATGTATCAAAGAAATAAAGAAAAAGCAACAAAGGGAGCAAATTGCTTGGACAGATTATAAGGATCCTGATTCAAGCATTATACCAGATGGCTTTTTGAAATGAAATCCTCAGGGAATCTTTGCAAATACAAAATATTACATGGACAGGATCTGCTAATCTAGGCTGAAAAACAATACTACAAGAGTTTTGAAAATACAGGCGTTACTAGCCTCATCATCGGTATAAAAAACACTGGGGTGCTCCATCGAACCCATGAAATATAATGAGCACTGACTCCTTGATGATGAGTTTCCCTGAAACACCATTCTTGTGAAATCAAGCTGGTTATGGAGAAAAGATTAGTGCATCTACGGTAAAACTCCAAGCAGTTAAATAGTTTGTGATTTTTTGCTTCCTCACACCTAAATAAAAAACCCATTAATCCTCTTTATGTTTCTCAAATACTAAGAATTCTGAGAATTGTCAACATATAAAATCATGACAAGAAATTTTGAGGGGCAGTGTGTCATTTTGGGTACAAGATGAGAAAACAACGTAAACATTAGAACCATTCATATATTTCATCATCATTGTAATATTCATGTGCTTGAAAAAAGAACAACGGTTTTACTGTGCTCTTATTTCTTCTTTTCTTTGTTTTGTTCACTGCTTCCTTGTGGCTCTCTATACGAGACCTCTCCAATTCCAACCTATCCATCTCGTCTTCAATGACTGTGTGAGATTAATTGTGTTAGAACCAAATTGTGCTAAGATTAAACATCTTAGGTTTAGAAAACTTATCTAAGCTCTTGCATAAATTGATGCTCACATTGCTGCTCTTTTTCCAATTGAGTGCGTAAGGCTTGCAACTCTTCATCTGCCACTCACTCCTCTGCAGCCTCCACCTTCCTCTCATGCACAAGTACTTTGCCCTGAATGTCTGTAGTTATGGTGTTGATTGAATTAGCATATAAAATTGGAAAAATAAAATGTGAGTATAAAAATAGAAGCCCATATATAAAAGAACTGGAAAAAAAAAGTGCTGCCAAGATATTCATAATTACAAAAAGAACATTATAGATAAGAAATTTGAGGGAAAAAAAACCAAAGATCAAGTTGAACCCTACATTAAACACTGTCCACCTAAATTGAAACTCACTCAAAACATTTTTCCCACATGAATTAGAAGGCTATGTGAATCAGAAGCCCTTCCTCAAAATGTAACAATTAACGAGACAGATATCTCTGGTCAGGTGCAGAACTCGAGTAAATTGAAACCTTGCATCAAACGCAGTAGAAACCCAAGTACAAAATCCAAAGCCTATGAAATTAGAAGCTTAATGTATGAATCTAAACACCAAAGAAACTGGAAAAAAGTGTTGAAGCAATTATGCTAAATTTAAACCTAACATCAAGCCCAGTGGAATGCCAAGTCTGAGCAATTCCAAAGCCTAGGAAATCGAAGATAAATGTATGAATCTAAACACCAAATCAACCAGCTAAAAAATCCAATGCCACAATTAAACTTATTTCAAACACTTCCATGTAAGAAAAAAACAGTTAAAAGATGCATTCAAAAACAAATGATCACAGATAATAATGACAGTATATTACCTTTCAAAATTGTTTGGACTTCTGACCAATCCTCCTCAACAACAGATTTAAGCCTGCTTATTTCTTGTTGTACTTCAGCTAACACAGAAAAGTCTCTATAAGTGTCAAGGACTTGACAGAGATCATCAGCGAGCGACAGTATACCCTCTATGTCTAGACTCTGTACAGCATCAGGTTTAATAGAGTCCGTGGAGGGCATTCTGAAGAAAGTAGCATTTCAAATACCCTGTGGAATCGGGCAGGGTTCGGAAATTTTAAGCCTGAAACGTTTTTCCTTTTGCTAGACGAATCCCAAAGTTTTTTTGGGTCGACGTGGCGTCTTTTAGTCGATTCCAAATTCACGGGTTTCTGCAGATATGAAGGAAGTTTGAAGGGTTTTTGCAGATTCGAAGGAAAAGCACGAGTTACAGGTATCAATCTGTTCGCGCCCTCACAGTTCCGCATTTATTCGCGCCTTCCGCCAGTGTTCGCAGGAAGGGTTTTCCATTTTTTTTTCCAAAGTTCAAAAATATTAAACTTTCGTTAATTTGTTTATTTTTATAAACAATATTTTTAAAAATAAAACAATATTTTATTAATATGTTTATTATTATAAATATAAATTTATATTTATAATGATTATTATTTAATATTTAATATTGTATAATGATTATTGTTTTATTTTTATAATGATTATTATTATTTATTATTGTAATACAGTATTACTTACTAGCATACCTATATTTAACAAGAGCTGCGAAGTTCCTCCAAAAAGTTTTAAAATAGTTATGCTTTAGAAAGTTAGAACTGAAAAAGAGATACACAAGTCTGAAAATATGTTTGATTTTATTGACAAAACAATGAATAATTCTACTATTGTTTGAGTAATTATGCAATCCATGCCTACCATAATAACAGAGGCACAAAATTCAAGCTTGATAACCCCCCTTATGAGGAATAAGAAAGATAAGTTTTGTTGAAAAAGTTGTAGATAGAAGCTTTTGTACAAATGAGTTTCAGTGTTTTTTTCAAACATTATAAAATTTTATAAAAGAAAAATGGTTAAGCCAAGTAGGTAGGTCTAATTAAGTTAGTATTACAAGTAGTGTTGGTATACATGTACATAATGCTTTCATCGTGGCAATCCTCATTAAAAAAGCAAAGATGTTTAAAATTTTCATTATACGTAGAGTTTGTTTAAAGTGCTCTTATAGGTGGCTAATGTCTCCAAAAAATGTCTTATGATAGGAAATCATATTTTTATTTCATTCAGTAATAGATAACTCATTTATAAGTGTCATAAAAAATATAATGTGAAGTCCAATGCAAAATGCCTGGATCAAATATCAGAAATATGAATGAAATCATATTTTTATTTCATTCAATAATAGATAACTCATTTATAAAGTGTCATAAAACATATAATGTGAAGGCCTGGATCAAATATCATAAATCTGAATAAAATTCATATGCATGTTTTGTTGATTGTAGAGTAGTGGACAGAAGCATTGCAATAGTCATTGGACCAAAACCACAAGGTACAGGATTAATTGTTGAAGCTATTCTTGAAGCCTCTTCATAGGAAACATGATAGACTAATTGGTATCCTATGTTAGCACTAGGATCCTGCAAAAGTGGAAACAATAGTTTTAATCTAGCATGAAGCCAAAGTAAACATATCATCAAATACCTGTAAATTGTTCTCCATGTGCATAATTGACATGGTCTATTACAATACCCTAAATACAAATCCACATACATATGAGCAAGGTCTTTGTTGAAGAAGTAATGCTTATTGGTAGTGGAGAAAATAAAAGTGATAATGAATAAAAAATCCATGAGTAGAAAAGTTATAATTTTGTACATTAAGTAATTGAGCTGATCAGGTACGAAATTGTACATGGGGGAAAAGACGTGCTCTTATCCAAGTAGCTCAAAAAATAATGAGTGCACAATAGCCTTGAATGTTATTTGGCAGTGTAGGTACCAAAAAAGATAGATTTTGTAACATGTATCAAAGCATTTTAAGTCTTCAAAGCATTTGAAGGTATAAAAGGGTTGAGTCAAATATGTATCAAAAATAGGGGTTGCTTATGCTATGCAATTTTCTTTCTATCTTCTTTTATAGTGCATTAGCAAATACTAGCGTTAGACTTCTTACTTTTGTGTTTACACTCTAAGTATGATAATCTAAAGCAAACATGTTCTCTCATGATGCATTACCTGACACAGTTTAGCATCAAAAGCCTAAACACAGTTTTGTTGACTATAAACACAAGAAAAGTACCTCTCACCTTGCTTTATAATAGATAGAATAAGCACTCCTACAAGCTATGCAATCCATCTTAATAAGAGATCCTTAACTAAAAGAATTGGATTAATGTACAATAGAGTGATAAGATGGTAGACCTAAGGATGGACATACATCTGTTGAAAAAGATAATGTCCATATTATATGCATAGCAGCATACAAATACAATATCTAATCCAGGTAGAGAATATGGTATAAATATGAAAGATTATGAATGATCTAGGATTAGAATACAACTAGGATATGGAAACCGAAATATAAATATGTACATAAAAAGTACAAAAAGAACATAAAAATTTTGAAATAGCATTTATATAGATGGAAATATGACTCCGGATAGTTGAAACTAAAAGAGAGATGGCTTAATACAGCCTTCAGATATAGTCAAATACATCCTTAGCTTATCCAAGTTATATCATACCAAGATCCATGGTAGATACATATATGGAGGTGTATCCACTATATCTGAATAAATATGCTGGAAAAGTAACTTGACAGTTCATGAAGACCCAAAGAGCAGGAATTACTGGGCCAAATTGTAAACAATGGGGCTACAAAGTACATGAAAACCTTTACTACACTCCTAGAAAAGTAATAGAGGGCAATGCAACTTGTCATACTTCAAATCATACAATCAAGATTGAAATCACTTATCTATTAAATGGAAATCTGCTTGGGAAAAAGGCAACAAATCACAATACGTAGGAACTTTGTAATTACTCTATATCCTATATTTCACCAAGTCTAAAAAAATATAGGCAACGATTCAATCATCAAATATCTTATATTCTGCCAAAAAAATAAGTTTTAAAACATAAGAAAACTACAGTTATTACCTTTATGCTTTTAATCAGCTTATTCTCTTCTATTCTTCCAAAAGAATAAGTTTAACATTAAAAAATATAGTTATTACCTTTCTACCTTTAATTAGCTTATTCTCTAACTCTTCTTTTAATTAACTTATTCTCTAACTTTGCTTTTGACTAAGATTGTCGCCATTTACATAGATAGATTCCTCAACTGTATCTAATGGAGGTAATGGAAGACCAGCTTGTTGCATTGGAAGAATGTGAGGAGGAATCTACATATATTTCACCAATGAAAAGGTCAAATAAATCATGGTAACTAATAATGATGTAAACCATCAAAATAGCTCTTGAAACAAAATATTTATTTTGCAATAAGGCAATTTTGCGCCATAAGCTAATAATTTGGATAAACAACACAGTTTAAACCAATGAGATAAAATATTTAAAAACTTAGCAATTGAAAGACAGGTGACCACAAATTTAAAAACTTTGAACTAATTTGTTCCTCCTTTTCCACTTTTGAATTCCACCTACAGAGGCCTCTCTCTCAAATTTTTCTTCGTCTACTACTAAGTATCTTTCTTGTTCAAAGCTGGGCCTTAGTATTCTTTGGTCTCAATCTCCTTGAATGATGGACCTCTGCCTTATAATCCATGGGTGGTGGGACAACTACCTCTATTTGGGATAAGGACTCTTTCTATTTGGATGGTCAAGTGATCGCAACGGTAGATCCCATTAGACAGACCTTAGTTTAGTTTGTCCAAATGAATGGATAGTAGTCACAAACAAGAAGTTTTATTTAGGAAGAAAGATACAAATCATATGGAACTAAGACCCCATAAGAAAAGGGGGGTGGTTACTAATTCTAGCCCACAGATTCCTAAGTTGAGTCAAGGTTTTAGCTTGTTGTAATTATTTTGCTGCTTAGGTGTGGATTTGAAATGATTATTGGAACCATTGTATGGACATATTGTCATATAGCCCTTTGGTTAGGGTTTGTTTTTTATTTTATTTTTTAGATCAAATTTGGTCAGCTTTGGAGTGGGTAAGAACCCCATTAGATTCCTCATTTTACCAATCAAATAACATATTGTCAATCTAGGGAATCAAGTACTTGTTATTTATGTAAATTTTGTTCAATGCTTTGTAAGAAGCTTCAACATCTTAGTAACCAGAAAGAGAATTTTCATTTATATTCAACCTATGCTACATTTTTGTTAGAAAATAATGGCACTATACATGATATTAAGATCAAAGATGCTATAAGACTTTAGCAACATGCAATCATTCCATTTTGTGCAAAGAAACCTCACACTTGTTAACTTCCAGGATAAAATATCAATCAAAAAATCACCTAAATGATCTTTTGTATTCAAGAATTAAGGACCTAAGGCCAGCTCCATACTTTTGGAGCTCTGCCTTAAGGTCTTCCTAAACCTTTTTGGCTTCCCAGGATATGGTCTGGTGATAAGTTGTTACCTGTATCTATTTGAAACTTGTAAAAGCAAACCTTTAATACCTGTATTTAATTCCTTGTTGAAAAAATTAACTTTGATAATCTGCATAATAGCAATTTTTCCATGGCGAGCATGCTACATGAGCCACAGTCAAGGTGGTCACCATTTCAAATTCAAAAGCAGATGTACTAGAACATCTCAAATGAAAGCTTAGGCTAACTATTACTATCTACTAAAGTTAGATTTGCAATCAGCATAAATTGAAATCTCTGCTAAATCAATAAGTATAGTAATGCATTTTAAAGAACAAAACTAATAATAAATATATCCAAAAACATAGTTACAACACCATAAAACATTTTTAGTCATAGCAAAAAAGCAAGTGTGAGAATATTTTTTTTATGTCAAACCAATGAAAGCAGCAAAGACCTGAATAAGTTTTCCATTGAAGGCAATCAAAACAGTATTCACTCACATTAGTGTTTGTTAAATCAAGGCTGATAAAACTTAAAGGCTGTACAATAAATTTTTGTACCAAAGCAACAAAATTAAAGGCTTTTGTAGCTGAGTTTGGCAGATTGTTTGTGTAATTGCAATTTGTGCAAACAGTAAGAGAGTCATTGTTGGAGAATTCTCAGAATGAAATTGTTAACAAAAAGTGTGTTCAAAAGTTCCTTGCAATTGGAATCTTTGTAATAAGAACAGTGTAGGTGAGATGTCTTCTCTGTATTGCTCACATGTTATCTCTTCAAGCTTTGGAAAAATTTGTTTAAGCAGTTGTCCACTTAACCAACAATCAATACAGGGATGAAAATAAGTGTTGCTGCAGAAATTAGTATTTAATTGATGCATGGATGACCAGTATTCTACAGGAGTTATAACACTCAATCCCAAATCTAGATCAAGTTAGGGTGCAGCTACCCCTTGACCTCAGGGATCCAAAGAAAAGTTCATGTTACTTGCAATATTAGAATATCTTTTGAAGTTGTTCATAAAGCCTCCCGCTCCTATAAATTAAGTAACAACATTTGAAAGAGATATCATAGTAAAGTCAATCTCAACCTTTGACATGTTTTCCAAGGAATCCCCCTTGTTCCTTCAAACATTTACCCAGAGGATTTGATGCCATTGAGCAAGGAAAAGATACAATTTACAAGTAGTTTCAGCTAGTCCCATGATAACATTTCATTATGTGTTGTAAAGACCTCATCATGGTTTTGTTGCATGGCTTGTCACAAGACCTGGAGTGCTAGGAAACATAGGAAAATTATATTGTGTCTCTGGATTGGCATCATAGAAGAGCTTCCATGCTGCCTAGTGAGAGTTGAGCATCTAGATTTTCCTTAGATTGGACACATTTTCTTTCATAGAATACCTGAAAAATATTTTGTACGATTGATCTATTTTAGCACAACCTTGTGAAAAGGTTGACTGATTCAAATTCCCCGATCATACTCATCTGACAAGTGTTCTAGGAAACCCTACAAAGCTACAAATCTGGCTGAGAACCAACAATTCATATCAAGATTAGGGGAGGGTTTGATCCTTACTGAAGCTTTAACTAGTGCAGAAAAGAGTAGCTATTGTGAGCAAAACAAGATCCTTAAAAGCATCTAAAATATTTAAAGTGCATAAAGGAGAAAAGATATGATATACGAGTCCTTAAATGTCTTGTTGCGTGCCAAAACTTTTAGGTGTACAAAGAATTTGGAAAAGCATTTTTACGAATAAAGGAACATAAAATATAATAATAGTAGACCAGATCAAGATGTCACACTAACTCGCCATGAGTTCACAATTTAGATGATTGTTTTTTATTCCAGAAGCAATCTTTAAAATTGTGAACACAATGGTGGCTCGGTATGGAATCTTGAACTGATGTACTATAATTATACTTTAGGTTCCTTTATTTTCAAAGATGCTATTCCAAGTTCTTTGTACACTTCAAGTTTTGATGATTCCAGAAGAAATATTCTAAATACTACATAGATTCACAACAGGTCAAAACAATAAGGCACCCCCTTTCATGCTAGGATATAAATTGTATAAGAAGATGAGAACTTCTAGGAGGGCTCTGATTGCAGTCCCAGATGCTAATGGAACTATTAATAGTTGGATATTCAATTATGTCTTTAAAATATTTAGTGCGTACAAGTTTCTATTTATGAGAGAAAAGACAACAATCCATATCAGAAAGGAAAGCAATTTCAGGCACTGTATTGTGGCTCAAATGTTGAGCTACAGTGGGGATTTACAGTAGTAGTTTTGAGGCATTCCTTGCTTAAGTTAAAATTTATGATTATTTCATCTCTAGATGCTATTCACTTTGAGCCTTTCTTTTATTTGTACATTAATTAGATTTGAATTTACAAAGCTAGGAAACAGGGGACTTCCAAGTTGAAAGAAGAGAGATGGCTTGATGATGACGTTCACAGTGTTTGTAAAACATTAGTCTTTCTTGTGTACTGACATCTGATTTCTTCTAATTTTTGCTACGGTGGGGATTTATAGTAGTAGTTTTGAGGCATTCCTTGCTTAAGTTAAAATTTATGATTATTTCATCTTTGGATGCTAGTCACTCTTAGCCTTTCTTTTATCTGGATATTAATTGGATTTGAATTCACAAAGCTAGGAAACATGGGACTTCCAAGTTGAAAGAAGAGATATGGCTTGATGGCAATGTTCATAGTGTTTGTAAAACATTAGTCTTTCTTGTGTATTGACATCTGATTTCTTCTATTTTTGTAGTATCTTGACAACAAATCTAAGTTTGATTTGAGATGTTAAAACTTCATTATTTTTTCATTCAAAGTTTGAAAATAATAAACAAATTGTGACCAAATTTGAACAATATGTGTATGATTGAGAGTCCAAAGTTTTGACTGTGATGTTTGTGAAACTTCCATAGCTACCAAATGATCTATGTGAACAACCATTGAAGCTGGACATAGCAAGCCAAAAAGCAAAAAGCTAGCTATATATATTAACCCATACACCAACCAGAATGCACTGTGTTAAGCTTCACATTGTTAGTCTAGTTTATTTTACCCAATGTAAAATTTGTTGTTGATGATGCATATTTAGACTAAGGAATGCTATCTACAACTTGTAAGTTCACACTTAAGAGTGGCTCTCAACTCTCAACTCTCAACTCTCAACAAATGCAACATTTTTTGTTTTTCATTAAATGCACAGAGCTCACATTTTACTCTCTTTCCATTGTTACTAGTTGTACTCCTACTCCCTTTGACTTAATTTAGGTCATTTATTGACATTGATATGATGTTAAAAACTAAAAAAAAAACTGCAGTCAATAGTGTTAATAGACAAAGCTCCCAAAAAAAATGTGTTCAAAGTAATTGAAAGCTCGATGTTTCAAAACACACATTGAACTATCAAACCCTAACCACAAGGCCAACAATATTAATAAATAATACCTTAATGGGTACCTAGAGGCAAAAACTTAGAATATGAATGCCTCTAAGTAAAGTGTTTGGGCTTCCATGAAATAGTGATTTTAGATAGAATTGTCCAAAGAAAGGAGGAATACGTAAAACACACCAAGGAAACTAAAGAGGCCTATTATGAAAGTTGAGATATGGAAAAGCAAAACCCTAAATCTGGGTGTAATGAAGAAATGGAAAATAAGAAACTATGATGACTTTCTATGATTGGAAAGTAAATTTTAAGTCCAAAATGTAGTTTAGCTTTTATAAGATGAATAATGAAAGGAAATTTTAAAGTCTCACAATCTAGAGGATTTGAAGACATGACCACCGTTAGAGGATTTATCATTTAAATAGTCATGACCATACAAATTATTCTTCTTCCCTTTAATAGGAGAAAGGAGAGATTCATTAGAACTAAAATTATCATAATGCAGGGTTTCCAACTAAGTAAAGAATTATGTGTAGTCCTCACTAAAGTCACAAAAATAGTTACAATTTTTTATGAAGGATTCTATGAATTGCACTTTCTAAGCAAGGAAATCACAGTAAACAAAAAGGAAATTCAGAGCAACAAACACCACAAAATAGAAGTCTCAGGAATTTACCCTAGACTACCTAAATTCTGGGAGAAAACTCCAGAAAAAGTGAGGAAAAACACACTTATCCATTATCTTCAAAGGGAAATACAAGATTAGGCCTCTTGGGCAGACAACGAGCTTGAAATCATAAGTAATACACACCCATTCCCTAACAATGGAGCACTTTTGCTGCAATTAGTTACCTGTACATAACAAAAATCAAAGAAAACACATTTAGGGTTTTAATAAAGTCAGATGAAAAACTCTTTTAAGAACAAAATTGAATTCCTGTCCTAATGTTCACCTTGCTTTCTATCTTTCAGCGTTCATATTTTAAGACTTCATTTTGTTTTCAAAATATCAAGTAAAACAAGAGAAATGATTAGTAAACAGTATGTCTTGGGCCACAAGAAACCATGGAAATAATGAAACTCCCGTGCAAGCAAAGAAAAATCTTCAAACAAAGCAGGAGAAGGTGGGGAAATGTTAGGTGTGAATATCTCCCATTCTCGTTTCCCAAATTCTTTAGCAAGAAGGCTACAAGAGGCCTCCATGGCCATGCCCAACATTCTATAACAATAGCTATGATTCCCTTCTGAAATGGAAAAATGGAGGTAATGGAAGAAATGGAAGCGAAAAAATCCCTTATATCGGGTAAGAATTGTGTACCAATGAAATTGAAGAGAAATGATTTTTGAAATAAATTTTGTTAAATAATTCACATGTATACATCAAATCATAGATTAAAAATTTTCAAATAGAAAAATTTCTCAAGTTCTGATTGGTTAAAATAAGAGTTATTAATAACAAGTTAAATTTTGGTGGTGCCTATAGTTCCCTGGCAGGAACTTAAAAATATATGTAATGTACATGGGTGAGGCACCTATAATATAAATAATATAAATAAAATAAAATAATCCTTAAATAGATCTAAAGTAAAAAGTAAAATAACTCTTAAGTAAATGAAATAACCTAAGAGTGGTAAAATAGCCTAATTATAATATTAATTGAATTTTATTTACAATTTTTTTCATTTTATTTACTTTTTAAAGGAGAATACTTGTTAACCCACCAAAAATATATGTAATCACCATGTTTTAAAATAGAAAAAAATAACATTAATTATTTTTGAACAATAAGTTGGTAACTATCTTGACCTAATTATATATTTTATGTTTAAATGGATCATTAAATATACTCAAAAATTATGTATTGAAAAATATGTTTAATAAATTTATAACTTTTATTTAATTGATCTACTTAATAAAAAGTGTTAAAATTTAATAATATTTTATTTTTAACATTGAACTCAAGTGTAAAAGTGCTTTGGATTTAACTATGTGTGTATTTACATCAAGTTTTAATCACACTAATATAATGTATTAGTATATCATGTTATACATGAAAATATATTAGTTTAATTAAAATATATCATTAAATTATAAAGGGTAGTGTACCTTTTTTTTCCAATTAAGTTTAAACCTACACTTTCTTTTTTTATTTCTCTATTTAACCATTAGGCAACCCATAATATATTAAGATTAAATGTAACCCTAATTAGGTTAAAACCCTGATTTGTCTAATGATAAACTATATTATATGGTATGCAATATATCATGATGTTGGTTATAGTTTGTGATCTATAAAAAATTCTAAGATAAATAGGGTTTTGAAGCCCCGTTTTATTGAAGGGAGACTCGACATCATAATACTTGATGTGTTGTATAGTTTAGAAAAGCTCAAAATATGAATAGGATTTTAAGGTCATATATTATTGTAGCTTACAATGCAAAAGAAGGAAGGAGATCTATTATCATAATATAGAATGCAATGTATATACATCACAATAACTTCTACAGAGAGAAGGCCTCATATTATTAGTAGCTTATAATGCAAAAGGATAGATGGTTTGATCTAAACATACAAAAAAGGTATGATATAAATCTTCCTTAATCTTACTTCTCTTTCAAAATAATATATTTACAATTAAACATAAATTTTAGTTTTATATACTTTCTATATTTTTAAAGTAAAATTTATATTGGTCAATAATAATAGTTGATTAAATTTTAAAGGAATGCAAATATGAATAAGTTAGATCAAATATACTATGTATATTGTTTGATCATATATCTCAAGTACCAAAAAAATATTCTATAAGAATTCAAACAATGTTGTACTGAATTATAATGAAAACAATTAAAGCATATAATTTAAAATTGTAGAGAATTGTAATGAAATATTATTCTAAATTAAAAATAAAATAAACTGTATAAATACACGTACCATTCAATTAGCTTCTCCTCTTTTATAATAAATAAACTATGTAGTGCTCCAAAGAAAGAAACCCTAAATGAACACTAATTGAACCCTAATTGTAGGTTCATAACTCTAATCATAACCCTAATTGAACCCTGATTGTAGATTCATAACTCTATTCATAACCCTAAGTGAACACTAATCCTAATCAAACCCTAACCCCAATTGAACTTTAACCCTAGTCCTAACCCCCATTAAATCCTGACCCAAATCAAACCATAACCCTAACCCTGATTGAACACTAACCCTAATTGAATTCTAACCCTAACCATAATTGAACCCTAATCAGAACCCTAACACTAACCCTTACCCCAATTCAACCCTAACCTTAACCATAATCCTACCCCTAATTGAACCATAATCCTACCCCTAATTGAACCATAATCCCAGTCTTCACCCTAATTAAACCCTATACCTAACCCTAATTAAAACCTTATTATATCCTAATTGAAGCCTAACTCTAATCCTAACTAACTGTAGCCCCAATTGTAACACCAAGCTTATTATTAACCATAATTCTAATTCTAATTCTAACCCTACCCATAATCTTAATTTTGTTATGCCCCTGATACTAACCCTGATTGTAAACTAACTCTCCCCCTAAGATTAACTATAGTTATAACTATAATTCTAACTCTACTTCTTACCCTAATTTATAATCCTAACCATAGCCTTCACCCTATTCCTAACCATAACTCTAATGATTTTATAATTATAATACTTCAGAAGAATTAGTGTTAAAATTATAAAAAATATAAATAATTATAAAATTAACGCTATAATTAATTATTTCAATTATATCCCTAAAATTATTAATTATAACTCTAGCCTTAATTTATATAATCACGAAATTAAAATATTTAAAATAATTTCTTAATATGGTTAATGTTATCATATAATCTGATTATTTCTCTTATCTAAATTTGGGTTGAATTATTTTTCCTTTATTTTTAATTGCATATTTTTTTGTTTATTAGATCTTATTTTATGAATATATGCACATATACTTTTACTTCTACATTCATTATATGCCTATTTTTTTCATGATATTTTAACATTTATTTTCTGCTAAAATATTAGATCAATCTCACACATATAAATATGAAACCTCCAAATTTTAATATAAAATTCAAGTTTTACCCACTTCAATTTATTATTTATATTATTTGAATTAAAATATTTTAACATTTATTTTCTACTAGAATATTAGATCAATCTCACACATATAAATATGAAACCTCCAAATTTTAATATAAAATTCAAGTTTTACCCACTTCAATTTATTATTTATATTATTTGAATTAAAATATTTTAAATCATACTCTTAATTCTTTCTAAAAAAGAAAAACAAATTAACATATATTTTTTTATTAAATACATTTTAACTAATTTTCTTAGATTGTATAAATATCTTTCTTTTTTAATTTTCATTATTTATCAATCTCACAAATATAAATATGAAGCCTCAAATTTTAAAATAATATTCAAGTTTGACCCACTTCAATTTATTATTTATGTTATTTGAATTAAAACATTTTAAACCATACTCTTAATTCATTCTAAAAAAAACAAATGAATATATAATTTTCTATTAAATACATTTAAATTTATTTTCTTGGATTGTATAAATATCTTTCTTTTTTAATTTTCATTATTTAATTAACCTATCTAAATTTTCCTAACATTTACATTATAATTTTAAATAAATAAATATATTTTATAAAATATTCACTTGAAAATACATGGTTGAATCACTTATAAAATATCCTCTAACCAAATTATTAAATAACATATGAGAAAATCATTTAGAGGATTTGTTTCATTTTCAATTTTCACTTCTTAGAGATTATTCTGTTTTTGAATATTTTAAATTAAAATGCTCAACTTTCAATATATATATATATATATGGTTGAATCACTTATAAAATATCCTCTAAACAAATTATTAAATAACATATGAGAAAATTATTTAGAGGCTTTGTTTTATTTTCAATTTTCACTTCTTAGAGATTATTTTGTTTTGAATATTTTAAATTAAAATGCTCAACTTTCAATCTTATATATATATAATTTGATTTTTTTCCAGTTGCCTATCATTTTCAATGCAGCTTCAAAAATTTTACATAGAATATTCCTTCATTGCTTTCACTATATAACACCTCTCAGCGTAAATATAATAATATAATATTAAATTCTTAAAAATGTGTTAATAAGGACAAGATTTTAATGGTGGAGAGGAGCAAGGGTTTCACAGGTCGCAGGACTCTTGAGGACCAACCAAAGAAATGGAGGTCACTCTCAGAACCCACCGTGGCGAGCATCGCAACAAGCATGGAAGGCTCTGACAAACAATGGAAAAGGTGCTTACAACCCTGGTAATGACAAATCAACTCATCACGAATTTGACACAAGGAATAGGTGGGGTTTTGCAAACCTGAGACTAAATGCTTCAGTGGATTTTTGAAAAGTAGAGAAGAAGTTTTGGAGGCCAAAGTCACAAGGAGACTCCCAGCTAACTGAAAAGGTAAACCCTACCTCTGAACATACTACGGTTGTTTCCTTAAGGATTGATGGTCAAGCCTGGAATGAATTAGTGAGCCATTTCAAGGAAAAGGGTTTTTTCATGAAATGGAGTGGGCCTTGGCCAACATTTAGAAGGGTTAGGAATTGGTGCAATGAACACTGGGTGAAGCAACCATTCTAAAAACATTACCCAATGGTTTTTATCTCGTCATTTATCTGAATGCCAAAGATAAGGAATGAATTTTTAATAATAGCCTTTTTTTTTTATGGGGGATCAGGGTTTTTTTCTTAAAGATTAGACTCCAAACTTTAACCCTAAAAATGAAATCATGACGGAGGTACTAATCTGCATACGAGTGTATAACCTTCCTAATGAATATTAAGATGTTGAAACACCAAAGTTGATTGGAAATAAACTAGGTACTTTTGTAAAGGCGAATGAAGCCATAGCATGTAAATATTATAGCATGTATGCACAAATATGTATTATCCGGCAGGTGGTGCATCCCCTCCCCGAAATGGTGGAACTAAAAACAAGAGAGGGCATCTGGAAACAAGCGATTGAAGTTTAGGAAATGAATGAAATGTGTTTTATCTGCAAAGGGGTAGGGCATCCTGTAGGGGAATGCAAGCAACTGGATAAAGGCAGGGAGCTAGGTCAAAATGCTTTAACCAATTTACTGTTGATAAAGGAAAGGGCTTTTCAAGTTGAAGGTAGTGGCTTTTTGGAAGCTTTTTTGAAAGGGCGGGATCAGCTTGCTGGGGAAGATTGGAGCTTAAGAAATTCAAAAATAACCCTTGGTTTGTGGATAGGTTTTCAAGAAAAGGAAATGATAAAGGAAACCGGTTAGAATTTTGCTGAGGGTATGAGGAGCTCTAACATTATTAACTCAGAATTGGTACCTGCTCGGATAAGCATTGACTCACCAGAAAGAATAGTTGTTAGTCAGGATGAAGGAAATGATACCTTGACTATGGATACAGCGTGTGAGCAGACTGCTGACCTATTGGAGGATAGTTGCAAGGAAAAGTTGGATAATGGTCAGGTTTGTTGTTTAGAGAAGGTAGAAATTGTCTCAAAGAAGCCTACAAACATGGAGGATTTCTATTAAATTCTTTCTTCCTGCTTCTTACTTTCCTCTTTCCATCCCACGGTTTCGTGGGTTTGATTTTTCCTTCTTTAGTTTCGTAACTACTTTTTTAATTGATTTTTTCTTTTAATTTTAAAAGACTCTCCATATTTCAGTTGTCCAATTTGCTGATGAAGGTGGGGCATCCAGCTGTCTTCATCGCATTTAGAGTGTGGGATGCTTTGCTGAAGGTGATTTCTATCAGTGGTGATAGCTTGTTTCTTCTGAGGGGTGACTTCAATGCAATTCTACGACCGCCTAATAAGAGAGGTGGTCTTAGATGGTTAAATAAAAAACAGAGGGACTTCAGTGACTTTGTGGCTAGTAGTGGCCTTTTTGAAATTCAGTTTAAAAGCATTGACTTCACTTGGACAAATAAGAGAAGTGGTTTTTTAAATATTGCTAAAAAATTAGATAGATTTTTCATAGCCAAAAATTGGGTAGACTTTCAGTGGACTTTTCAGGAAGACATACTCCCCATTACAAGTTTCAATCATTACCCAATTAGTGTGAGAATACAAGAGGATGTTGTACCAAATTAATGTCCATTTAAATTTGAGAAAATGTGGTTAAGAGTGGAATGTTTTATGGAGTTGGTAGCTGGATGGTGGTCTAATGCGCTGCCAAGGGTTGGAAACAAAGCCTTCATTTTTTTCAAAAAATTACAATTTGTCAAGGAGTAGCTGAAGAAATGGAATAGAGAGGTGTTTAAAAACATCTTCTCGGAAACTTGCTTAGAATTGAATAGGATTTGGGGGTGTTACATTCAAAAGTCATTAAAGGGGGTATGAGTGAGGATCATTTTCTAAAAGAAAAAGATCTCAATAAGCATTATGCAAAAATTTCGACAAGAGAAGAAGTCTTTTGGAGATAGAAATCAAGAGAGACATGGCTTAAGGAGGGTGACCATAATACAAAGTTTTTTCACAATTCAGTTAAGGTCAGGGGGTCTTGTAACAAAATATTTTCAATACAGGACAAGCATGAAAATATCCTTACAGAAAATGATGAAATTTTCAATGAAGTTGTGTGTTGCTTTGCGGAAGCTTTTAGAAGTATTCAAAATGCTAATTCCCAGATAGATGAAATTATGGATGTTATCCCCCCGTGTGTTTTAGAAGCCCAAAATGCAAAGCTCTCGAAGGTTGTTATAATGAAAGAAGTTAAAATTGCTCTCTTTAGTCTTGGTGGTGATAAGGTACCTGGCCCTGATGGTTTTCCAACACTATTTTTTCAAAAATGGTGGGATGTTGTGGCTACTGATCTTTGGGAGGTGGTGGAGGAGTCAAGAATGGGTGGCTTTGTTTTGAAAGACTTCAATAACACGTTTATTGCTCTTGTCCCCAAGAAAGATGAAATCTTGTCGTTTAATGACTTTAGGCCCATCTCTCTCTGTAACACGGTGTATAAGGTTATCTTGAAAGTGATGGCAAACAGGCTAAAGGGTGTTCTTGATGTTGTGATTTCCCCTTAACAGAGTAGTTTTTCATCGAACCGCTCCATCTACGAAGGAGTTATTGTAGCTCACAAGGCGATACATTCCATTCGGATAGCTCGAACAGAAAGAATGCTAGTAAAATTGGATATCAAGAAGGCATACGATGAAGTTAATAAAAATTTCCTATTAAAGGTTCTTAGGAGATTTGGCTTTTCTAATGCTTGGGTAAACTAGGTTGAAAGTTGTATTAAAACCCCTCACTTTTCAGTTTTAGTGAATGGAAGCCCGTAGGGCTTCTTTGATTCAGAGAAAGGATTGAGGCAAGGGGACCTAATCTCGCCTTTCTTGTTTATAATAATGGTTGAAGTTATGGGAAGACTGATATCCAAAAAGAGGGGAGATGGACTTTGGAAGGGTGTCCAGGTTGCGGAAGGTGTTGATTCTCTTTCTCATTTGTAGTTTGTTGACAACACTCTTATGATGGGGGAAGCTTCTTTTAGGGAAGTCGGGGTGATGAAAGATATTTTGGATAAATATAGCAAAGCCTCTGGACAGTCTATAAATTGGATAAAATATGAAATCTTCTCTTTTAATACTAGTGGCCAGAAGCAAATGGAAATTTGCTCTATTTTGGGTATGAAATTGGGCTCTCTTCCGGGGAAATATCTAGGCCTTCCATTATTTGGAGGGGGCAAGTAAGTCGGTTGTGTGGAAGGAATTGGTGGATTGTTATTTGAAGCGTATGGATGGATGGAAAAGTAGGTGGTTGACATCAGTTGGATGAATTTTAATGTTAAAATCTATCAATTCTGCCATTCCTGTGTTCTCAATGATGTGTCTTAGAATACCGAAGAAAATTATAAAGGTTGTTGGGCAAAGGATGAGGAATTGTTTTTGGAATGGTACCAATGATCAAGATAAGATACCCCTTCTCTCGTGGGAGAAGATTTGTATAGCATAGGAAAAAGGAGGAGCAAAGTTGAGAGATTGGAATATAATGAACGAGGCTTTGGGTGTGAAATTGGTGTGGAACATTTACTCCCAACCCTCTCAGTTGTGGGTTCAGATTCTAAAAGCCAAGTATCTAGACTCCATGGAAGCCAGTAGGATCCTTACCATGTGTAATCCTCCTTCTAGCTCAGGAATTTGGAACTTTATTATTTCTTGTCATTAGGTGATAGTAGATCGTATTACATGGCAGATTGGGAATCGTTTGAAGGAAAAAATTTGGGATGATTCTTGGGATGGTTTTCCAACATTGAAAGAGAATGGAGAATTGCAAGATCTACAACTCTGGTTTATTCAACATTGGGGTGAAAAGGTAAGTGATTATTTGGAATTTAGAGAGGATGCTTTGGGTGGTGTTTGGGGTTAGAAATCTCTCCAAATGTTGATTTACCAGATTGGTAGTAGGATCTCATGCAGGAGATCCTTAATTCTAGAAAGATTATGAGGTCTAATAAGGAGGAAAAAGTTGTATGGTGTGGTGTTGTGGATGGTAAGTATTCGGTTAAACTAGGATACCAATTTTTGGATACAAGAGTAGGGGGTGAGGAATGGTCAGTTGATTTATGTTGGGGGAAAGAATGTTTACCTAAGGCAGGCAATTTTTTGTGGTTGGCGATTAGGGGATGCATTTTGACAAGGGAAAGGAGAAAGCATTTGGGTTTTTGTGGACCATCTAAATGTGTTATGTGTGCAGAGGCGGAGTAAACGGTAGACGATTTGTTGCTACATTGCAAGATGGCATCTTTGTGCTGGGAAATGCTGATGAGATCATTGGGATGGTAGGGCCCTTTCCTAGACACTTTAAAGAAAGTTTTTGAGGGGTGGCCTTTACAAAGGAAAAAGTCAACTTTCTCTTGTATATGGAAGGTATGTCCTTCTATTGTTGTTTGGGAGATTTGGAAAGAAAGAAACATATGAATATTCTTGGAAAAGGAAGAGATGCTAGATAGATTAAAGTTGAGAATTAATCATGCTATAGAGGAAGTGGTCAAGGCAACAACCTCAAGCTTCTTTAATCTGGGGGTCCCCTTCACTTTGGAGGATAAGTGTATTCAGGTACAATGGTCGAGAATTCGTCTCAGACCCGTTAAGGGGCATTGTTGGGTTGATCCGGCTTCTAAGGGACCAGTGGAGGCTACTTGGGAAAAACCAATGGAGGGATGGTGGAAAATAAATTTTGATGGTGCCTCTAAAGGGAACCCTAGACCATCAGGGGTGGGCTTCATTGTTCATGATTGGAAAGGGAATGTATTGGCCTTGGGGGCAAAAAAGTTGGAAGATGGGAAAAATAATGTAGCTAAAGCCTTAGCAACATTAACGACTATTAGATTTGGCAAGAAATTAGGGACCTCAAAAATTCACTTAGAAGGGGACTGTCTCATCATCATTCAAGTAGTGATGAAGAGGAGTATTGATGCTTGACATCTTTAGAACATAATTATTAAAATTGAGGAGGAATTAGGATCTTTTGATGACTTCTTTGTTAGTCATGTAAGGAGATTGCGGAATGTAGAAGCAGACACCTTATCGAAGTGGGCTCTAACTTTTGAAGAAGTTGGTGAGATGAGAATCGAAGACTTAAGGAAATTGGATTTAGAGGAGGCCGCTTATGAGAAGTGGTAAGTACACAATAGTGAATGAGAAAGAATTAATGACTGATCACAATTTTTAAAGTGACTGAAAGAATGTTGGGGAATTGGGCGGCGGTGCTAAACGTACATCCTACATTAATGGTAGAGTGTGGAGTGTTAATTTTGATTAAAATCTTTAAGCCCTCATTTCTTGATGCTTCTCTCGAGTTTTGGGGTGGAGAACAAGCATTGAAACAGTCTATATTTGGGAATCAGCTTTGGAGTTGCAGACTTGCAATGGAGGCAAACTTCACACTCTTGACAAAGTGACAACTTTGTCCTTTTTTCAGCGAAGTATTAGAAAGGAGATTGAAAGGTATGTTTCTATACAATGATGAGAGGTTGGTGCAATGTGTGTAGTTGATTTTGGGGAAGGGGTTCGGGGATCTAAAACATAGGTTTCATACAAACATGGACATTTATTCTTTAATAATGGTGTGGGGTCTAGGGGGAGCTGGTGGAAATGGTGAAGGCGGTTATGAAAGAAATTGTGCAAAAAGACTTTCTGGATGAAATGGACTCAATTATGGAGTGGGCCATCTCGAGTGAAGGACTAGATATTCATGAAGGGATTGGAGTGCAGAGAGTGATAAGGTTGAGAAATGTATTCCGTTTGTGCAATGGCCAGAAGGGATACTTAAAGCTCATTGGAGAGAGGAGGCCAAACATAGTTGGGAGGATTTGAAGCTTTTTGTGGAACTGATGGTGATGGAAGTGGTGATTGCTCAGGCCTAAGTAGAAGTTGAACATCTGGAAGGAAAAGAGCTTTTTCCTCGAAAGAGGAAGGTGATGTGAGCGTTGGAGGGTAGAGCGGACCTGGGTAGCTTGGCCTGAGCTTTTTTAGTATTTCTATCTTACTATAATGGAACTATTGATTATCTTTTGTCCATTTTTGTTGAATTTTGGGGGTTTAGCCCTACGTGGGATGTAGGGGTAGTTGGTGTTTGATTGTAGGGTGTATACACCTAAAAACGGTCATCACCTTTAATTAATTAAATACTAGCTATTTGATTAATATTTCAACTACATATAAATAAATGCTCGATTTATTTATAGTGTTCATCCTTCTCTAATTCTCCAAAATCTAAAACACTTTCGTCTAAATTAATTAAATAAACAAGGTTCCCTAAACTTGTTTTATTTAATTAATCTTCACTAAATCCAATTAGGAATTAGAGCACATTTCTACAAATTTTTGTGTGCCACCTCATCAAGGTCACATGAAAATAAATAACTCTAATTTTTAATTAGAATTATCCTCAACTCATTTCAAAAAACATGGCTCATTTCCTCTCACACTTCCACCAACTTTGGAGCACATGACTTATTCCTCCCACACTTCCACCAAATTTGGAGCACATGACTTATTCCTCCCACACTTCCACCAATTTTGGAAGCACATGGTCTTCTCTTCCCACACTTGAATCTTCCATCCAAATGGCATGTTGCCCATTGATCAAGAGATTCTTCCACACACATGGCATGTTGTCTTTGGTCAAGGGGACAACATCTTGATTCTCTTCATCTTCACCATCCATTATTCTTATTCAAATATGGACCGTTGATCTTTGCCACCTCACTATATGCTTGGAAAAGGCTATAAATACAACCCTTGGGCCTTGTATTTTTCATCCACATTTGAAGTAAGGTTACCATTCAAGTTTATCATTGGATCTTGGAGCATTCTTGGAGTCTTATAACTAGTTTTTATATCATGTTTTGCTTTTTATTTACATCTTAGATTAACATATTGCTTCATAGTTGCATTTTATTATCCATCTTGCATCGTAGTTGCATTTTAGATTAATCATTCTAAGTTTGCATTTGAGCATATGTAGAATCATGCATAAATCATCCTAGTTCAATACCATAGTATCCATCTCCACTTGTTCATTTATCATCAACATCATCCTTCACTCATCATAGCCTTCATCACCATTGTTTGCATATAGTTTCATGTAGGCATTAGATTGGATTGCATGTTGAATACTAATCTCATTTCTTAAGTGTCATTCTAATAGCCTTTTTGCACATAGAAATCTGAGGGCCAAAAAGGTTAAAAAGAATCATTTAAGAATAGAGGACACATTTGAGACGTTCTTAGAAGATTTATCTTTATTGGAACTTAGAATACTTTATTTTTCTTTGAATCTTTCAATATAAATCATTTCATTAAGGTTTGTGTTGATAATAACTTTGCACATTTCACACACACACAAAATGGCGCCCACTGTGGGGCCTTGCCCCGTTTATTACTAACATGCTTGAAAATTTATGTTCATAGGTATGAACATGAGCTTTTTGGAGCCTCTTGCACCCGTTTTGGAGCCTCTTGACCTCTTGGAGCCTTTTGCACCCATCTTGGAGCCTCTTGCACTCGTCTTGGAGCCTCTTGCACTCATTTCAAAGCCTTTTGGAGCCTCTTGGAGAGTTTTGGCGCCTTTGGTCTCTATTTTGGTTCCTTTTGCACCATTCTGGGCTACTCTATCTCTATTTTGGCGCCTTTGGTCTTTGTTTTGGCGCCTTTGGTCTTTGTTTTGGCGCCTTTTGTCTCTGTTTTGGTGCCTTTTGCAAAATCTGAAAGCTAATATTTTGTGTTTTTGATTTGCAAGTTTCCCAAAAATTCTTGTCAAAGACATTCTTATCAAACTACTGACATATTGCAGGGGCTAGAAGTGATCTACTTGTTTCCTTTTGGTTAAGATAGGAACATAGCTTAATTAAAAGGGTAATGAACACCATGTTTCCTTTTGGTTAAGTTAGGAACATAGCTTAATTAAAGGGTTGATGAACACCATGTCTTTTGTGCTTGATGGATGGTAGGCCTATGCTCTCCCCTTAACTAGGTGATCAAAAAGCCAGACCCATTCACTTTGTGTGCGAGTGTGAGTTGGGTATATTGCATGTGTTCTCTCTTTATTCATGTGGAATAAAGATTGATCGAACTATGGGTATACTCGCTTGCTTTTGTTATCTTAGAGGGCTTGCCTTGTGGGAAAAAGTACTCACCCAAGCGAACGAACCAATCGGTAACACGCTAAAGCCAAGCGACTTCCAACTGGGATATAAATGTGCATACTGGAAAAAAGGATAGTATCATGAGGGTAGTTTCAATGAGAAGGGAAACAACGGTCTCTCGCCGCATGGTTTATCCCCCATGAACAGAATGCCCACATTAAAACCCTTGTTATAGTTTGGCAAAAAACCTTTATCTATTCTTTGGTACAACAACAGTCGTTGCAAAGAGATCCACATTCTCGCAATTTTTAGTAGAGATGAAAAATATGCCATGGGAGATTCATTTGTACTGATACTTGGCTTCCCTAAGAAGTGAGTGTCGTGGAGGGGAGCCAATAAGGTCAAGCATCTAGTCATCTGCTAAGAATAAGTGTGGTTGGGGTAAAACCCACGTGGAATCCAAAATAATACAATCTTTCACAACCTTAGGAGTGTACATTGCTTGATGTGTCTTTACCAAAGTGTTTTCAAAACAAACAAAACATCACATATTGGAAGTGCAAACCCTGATTCAGAATTGCATTTAATGATTTAAAACCAAGTCTCCCATTGAAAAATCAGGAAAACCAAGCAAATTCTTAAAGAAACCTTCAAAAAATCAAGTATGAACCTGTTTTGGCACCTTTGGTCTCTGTTTTGGCACCTTTGGGGTCCCAAGTGGCACCTTTTGTCTTTGTTTTGGTGCCTTTTGCAAACCACAAAATAGTGACCTAGGTTCATTTCATGTCCGACAATCAGTCTTATCTTAGGAATCCTCAGAAGTATTCAACCAAACCTTGGGTAAAACAAAGTCTAAACATGTGTTTTACAAAATGATTTCACGAAAGATTAAAATTTGGAAACCAAAGTCCAAATTTCTTAGTCCAAAAGAACACCAAAAACGTCCCTCGATGCTCTACAAATTTAGAGAAAGGTTGGCCTTCAATTTCTACAAAAGACCTTGCAAGAACAATCCCGAATTATACATCTTTTACTATTGTCAAAATCCACAACTTTTCCAAAGATTTGAGTATCTCATCTTACAAGTTTGAATTGAAGTTTCAAAACTTTCTCAAAGTTCAAAATCATTCCTTAGGTACCTTAGAAACTAAACTTGTTAAAATTGACCTCTACAAGTGGAATTGTCCAACCTAAACCAAGATCTAACATCTCAAAGTACCAAGATCATCACATTTACCACACTTTTGATTGTTAAGCCTAGTTTCAGCATTAGGATTTATCATCCTCCCATCACAAAATGAAGCTCTATAGTCAAATCCAACCTAGTCTCATTAGAATTTTTCATTCTATTTGACTTAGTTGTAATCCTTGGTACTTTTTCAAAACTTAGATCAAAGTTTAGTCAAAACTATAACACTTGTATGCCCATTCAAACAAGGTTACAAAAACAAAATATCAAGGAAAAAAGACTTGAAAATCAAAACATTGAAGAGCCAAACATAGAAACTCCAACCATTGAAACTCCAAATATTGAAATTCCAACCATTGAAACTCTGATCATTGAGACTCAAAACACCAAAACTCAAAACAGTGAAACACAAAACACCATGGCGGAACCTGGAGAGAATATTTTTCATGAACTCAACAACAATGAAGGGTAAGAAATAACCGAAGAATAGATCCAACATGTAGAACAAGACCCCAATTTCCACAAATGTTTGGAAAATATTTTCAAAAAAAATGGGGAAAAATACCTCCATATGCTAGCCAAATAAGGTGCTAAATTTCCAGATGATTTTGATGTAAATCAATTAAAAGTGCCTCCTAAGAAGCCCAAAAATTATCCTAAACAAGTGGTTGCTCTAACTCACCAAATTAAGAAAATTCAACAACAAATCCTTGATATGCAAAGAGGAACCTCCAAACTATACTTGATCCAAGACATTTGTCCTTATCCATTTGATGAAATTATCCACATGATACCCTTTCTCGAACATTGTGAATTCCCAAAGTACGACATATACAATGGAAAAACTGATCCAATAGACCATGTAAGGGAATATAGGACCATGAGTCTTGAATTTACATATGAGGAAAAATATGTGATGAGGTTATTCCCAAGAAGCTTAGGTGCACATGGTCTTGAATGGTTCTCCAAACTCACCCCACCAATTAACACCTTTGAGGAATTAGTCAACAAGTTCATCTCTCAATATTCGTACAACATCCAACACGACATCACCATGAAAGACCTTTGTAACTTGAAACAAAAGAAAGGTGAATCATTCCTTGTATTCTTGCAAAAATGGAGAAGGTTATTCGCACGATATTCTCATCCCATACCTGAAAAGGAAAAGATAGAAATCTTTATTGACAACCTTAATGATGAGATGAGTTATAGATTGGAATTGCAATGTCCCCCAACCTTCAAAAAATTTATTGAAAATAGGATGAAAATCGAAGAAGCCTTAGTCAAGAGAGGAGTCATCAAGATATATAATGAAAACAACTCATCAAACTCCTCTAACAATTACAATAGTGGTGAAAAACCCAAGTTTTGGAAATAAAACAAGAACGTTGGAAACAACGACTGTGCAATTGAAGGTCAAAATGCAAAACTTGTATTCAACCTAACTGCAACCACTGCCAAAAATAATCAGAATAACAATCTCCCCAACAACCAAAGCAACAACCAAAACGTCAACCAAGGCACCAATCAAGGAAACAACCAAAGCAACAACCAAGGCAACAACCAAGGAAAAAACCAAAACGTCAACCAAAGCAACAATCAAGGTAATGCTGGATTTAGAACATCGTCATATCGAATGCCCACAAATCGAAGGAGGTTCACACCTTTTGGGAAATCACCAAAATCAACATTAAAAGAACTTCTTGAAGCTATGTCATATCCCTACCAGAAGCAAGAAATTGGGAACCACAAGTTAAACCCCCATGGTGGAATGAGGCCCACTTCTATGAGTTTCATCGAAATAAGGGACATAAAACCAAAGATTGCATGCAGTTGAAACACTTGATACAAGATCTAATTGACAACAAGACAATATTTGTAGAGGGACTCCAGACAAACAATGACCATGGGGCGTTCAAAAACCCTCTACCAAACTATGAGAAAGGAGAGTCCTCGTCATCAAATAACAAGGGCAAGAACATAAACTATGTCTATGACACCACCATTCTGCATATTGAGGTGGTTGATGATCCAACCCATGACAATTAGATCCTATTGTCAATGATAACCTAACAAATGATAACACCATTGAACATGAATAGGAAATTCTTGCAATTGAAAATCATCACCATAACGTTGACACTACTTCACATCAAATAAATGTCATCAAAGTCAGAGAGCCACAAGAAAACACACCTATCAATGCGATCACATGAGGACAAGCCTAGGTAACATTGAAAGGATCTACCCCTTCCATGTCCAAATCAATTGCTATCCTTGCGACTCAATATAGCAAGTGGGTTAGTTGCAGAAGATACCCGTGCAAATATCCATATTAGAACTTCTCAAGATTTCACCTACTCATAAGGAAATTCTGGAACAAGCTCTAGTTGCCACCATGGTACCAAACAATTTAGAAGTTTTCCAATTACATACTATGGTGGGACATTTGACTACACCACATTACTTATCCTTTTCTTAACATGATGATGTGTCTATCAATCATCTCCATAATGTTGCTCTACACATTGAGGTCCTAATTCACAAGCACCATGTTAAACGTGTCCTAATAGATAGAGGAGTTGGCCTGAATATCTATACTTTGAAACTTGTTCATGCATTAGGCTATTTAGAAAATGCTATTGATCCTAGGAGGAAAATGACAATAAAAGCATATGATGAGGAGGAGGGATCTTCACAAGGATTGATAGTGCTACCTATTCAAGTGGGACCAATTGCTAGAGATATAGTATGCCAAGTATTGGACAAGGAGCTAACCTACAACATACTCTTGGGAAGACCTTGGATTCATGACATGCAAGCAGTACCATCCACATATCACCAGTGTTTGAAGTTTATGTTCAATGGGCATGAAATCACTATTGCAGCTGACTCAAATAACCCCTAGTATTATAACACCCTCAATACTACCCAAGATACTTTTGTACCGCACAACAGGGAAGCCCCAACTCAGGGTTTTTCAAATGATGGGAAACAACTAAATGCCTTGTCAAACTGGGTTGAAAAAAATGATCAATCAAAGGATAGGGATATCGGTGATGTCAATCCCTCAAGTAAAGAAAGTAAATCAAATCCTACTACGAAAAATCAAGAAATTCAACTTAAATCCCTATCAGAACAAGTTACCAAGATCCAATTGAAAGATAAAGGCATGGGGGAATATTCATTTCAGCAATCCTTATGCTTGTCACAACTTTCAACTTCTCCAAAGTCATATGGAAAACCATCGACATCAAGACATCAATCATCACAATGGGAACCACGTTGTTTGATGGAACCTTTGTGAGAGCAGGCACATTATTGGATGAGTCAGACGATATGGAGGTTTTAAATTGGTTGTACAAAGATGAAGAATCATCACAAGCGTCCACCTCAAGTATGCAGACAAATCAGTATGGAAAAGGAAAGACAATAATGGAAAAGATGGGATACGAGGGAAAAGGTCCTATCGGTAAAAGGAAAGGAGGCATCATAGAACCAATACAACCTATCACCATGTAAGCCAAAGATAAAACAAGACTAGGGTATACAGAAGAATCCGGAGAAGAAGCCAAACAACAAGTTGTTGAAAGAATCCTACAATTACAAGCTAGTGATGCTCGTGAAACCGATTTCAATGATTATGAGTGAGATTCATTATCTGAAGAATCTTGTCATGATAAGGAAATTGACGTAGTCCAAAAGTATACACCCATACTCGAGGAGGTTCAAAGTTCAGGTCATAGACCACTTGAAATAGGATCACCACACATTGATGATTCTAGTGAAGATGATCAAACTCAGAGTGAAACAGATAATTCAGAGGAGAGTTACCTTATAGACATCAATTTCACTATTGGAAAATATGAACACCTAACCATCGGGACTCTTACTGCCTCTAACTTTAGCCAATCCAGTGACTCCTTACCCTTGATACATCCTGAATTAATAGATTGGGATCAAATTGAGCCATCTGATATCCCCCTCTTTTCAAATGACGAAGCCATTGCCAACTTCCTTTGTTCTGCCAATCTTGAAACAAATTCCACCATTGAACATCATAACAAGGCTTCCAACCAGGAGTGCCAAATTTTCTAGTTGCAAAATGAATAATACAAGGAATAGATTTGATAGTGAAAACCATTCAATGGTAGTATCAGATCTAGAAAAAGTAAAAACAAATAGCATATCCAACAGTGAAAACCTCTTTGAGGCATTGAAGGATGGAAGATTTGACACAATCCTTGAACATTTTCAGGAATGATCTAAAGTATTGGTTGAACCCACCTAGTCTATCAATATCAGCAATGAAGAAGTAGTGAAGAATGTCCACCTACCAAAATCCTTGATAGATCAAGAAAAACCAATCATCACATTCTTCATAGAAAGGAAAATAAACTTTGCTTGGTCTTATGCCAACATGATAGGGATTGATCCAGAACTCATCATGCATCACCTATCTCTACTAGCGGGAATAAAACCAGTCAATCAAAAGTTAAGGAAAATGCATCCACACATTGCCATATTGGTCAAAGCTGAACTGAAGAAGTTATTAGATGTGGGATTTATCAGACCTATCAACTATGCAGAGTGGATCTCTAACATTGTACATGTTTCCAAGCTAGACAAGAGCATCAAAATCTACATGGATTTCAGAGATCTCAATAAAGCTTTCCCAAAAGATGACTTTCCCCTACCTAATATTGACATCATTGTGGACTTGACTGCTTGCCATGAAATGCTCTCACTTATGGATGGATTTTCAAGGTATAATCAAATCAAAATTGCTCCTGAAGATCAAGATAAAACTACCTTGTGGGGCACTTTCTGCTGGAACGTCATGTCATTCGGGTTGAAAAATGTTGGAGCCACATATTAGAGAGAAATGACCACCATCTTTCATGACATGACGCATAATTTTATGAAAGATTATGTAGATGATCCGTTGGAAAATTCCTACACCAGAGAAGGACACCTAGAGATCTTAGATAGGATCTTCACCAGATTAGAGAAGTTCAATGTGAGAATAAATCCCAAGAAATGTGTATTTAGTGTAACGTCAGCTAAACTTTTGGGGTACATTGTGTCGGCTAAAGGCATTCAGGTGGACCCTGCCAAGGTCAAACTATCATGGAGATGCCTCCTCCTAAAAACATTAGCCAACTCAAATCCTTACAAGGAAGCTTCCAATCTATCAGGAGGTTTATTGCACAACTGGCTGACAAAATTCACCCTTTTGACCACTTGCTTCACAAGAATGTATATTTTTGATGGGATGAAAAATGTGAAGAAGCCTTCAATCAATTGAAACAATATCTCATAAGTCCACCTATCTTGATACCACAAACAAAAGGAAAACCACTTTTATTGTACATAGCAACAACTGAAATATCATTGTGAGCTTTGTTAGTGCAAGAGCATTCAATAGGGAAAGAAAATGTGATCTATTATATTAGTAGAACATTAAATGTCTATGAGATCAATTACACCTTCATTGAGAAGGCTTGTCTGGCAGTAGTGTTCTCTACCCAACAATTGTGACATTATATGCTAACTCATACCATCAAATTGATAGCCAAGATAGATCCGTTGAAATGCCTTCTAAGCAAAGCTAATCTAACTGGAAGACTAGCCAAGTGGGTCATGATGCTAAGTGAATTTGACATCCAATATGTTGATAAGAAGGAAATCAAAGGAAAAGAAATTGTAGACTAGTTAGCTGAAGCATCATTACAAGACGATCATCCCATGAACGTTGAGTTTCTAGATGTTGATGTCCTGACAATATCCATAAAATAATGGGTCTTGTACTTTGATGGTTCTTATATACAATGTGGATTAGGAGCCAGAATCTTGTTTATCTTGCCACAAGCACACACCATTCCTAATTCCTATAGAATAATGTTCCCTTGCACCAACAACACAACTGAATATGAAGCCTTGATCATTGGAATCAAAGTAGCAGTTGAGTGGAAGATCACTGAGTTACATGTCTATGGGGATTCACAACTAGTCATTAACCAGGTAAATGATGACTATCAAACAAAGGATGACAAGTTGATGCCTTACAAAAGAATGGTTGATGACGTCAAAAAGTATTTTGTGGAAATAAGATTTGAGTAGATTCCTCAAAGTGACAACAAAGTTGTTGATGCCATGGCAACCATTGCTTCTCTCTTGTAGATTCTAGAGAAATGAGCCCATACGAGTTCATGGTGGAATAACTATTCAACCTATCTTATGACAAACCTGAGTCCCAAGTTATCTACCATCTAGCTTAGGCTGACACTTCCCTCTACGAGAAAATATATACATACCTAAAAGACAACACCCTCCCTTCTGACCTATATCATAATAAAAAATGAAACTTCATTGGCCAAACCACCTAACACACCCTTATTGCGGATGTCCTTTATTGACAAGGTCTTGATGGAACTCTCCTCCGATGTCTGGAACATGACAAGTCTAAAATGACTTTATGGGAAGTACATGAAGGTGTTTGTGGCACTCATTCAAGTGGTTTAACCCTAGCTAAGAAAATCCTCCGTCTAGGATATTATTGGCTAACTATGGAGAAGGATTCTTTTCAATTTGTCAAGAAATGCTATGCTAGAAGTTCCAAATTCATGGCAATCTCATCCACACACCAACATAGGAACTTCACCCTTTTGCATCAACATGGCCCTTTTTTCAGTGGGGATTGGACCTCATAGGAAAGATTCATCCGTCCTCATCTAATGGAAGCAAGTTCATTATTAAAACTACTGAGTATTTCACGAAATGGATCAAAATTGTCCCTTTAACTACTATCACAAGAAAACAAATCTCGTCCTTCATCCTGAACTATATCATTTGTAGATATGGCATCCCTTAGTCCATCATTACTGAAAATGGGAGACCTTTCAAAAATTAGGCCATTGAAGAACTTTATGAGAAATTTCACATCTAGCATCAATTTTCTACACCCTATTATCCTCAAAGCAACGACCAAGTAGAGGCGTCAAACAAGACTATCCTAAAAATCTTAAAGAAAACCATCAACAATGCTAGACATGACTGGCATGTGCAATTGAACCCTGCTTTATGGCTTACAAAACCAATATATGCACCCTGACGAGAGCTAAACCCTATGCTCTAGTCTATGGCTCATAAGCCATTCTACCTATTGAGGTTGAACTGCCATCACTCCATGTGTCACTAAAAGGGATCATTTCAGATGGGGATCATAGAGTTGGTAGGTTACAAGAATTAGAATTCTTGGATGAACATCGTCGGCATGCAGTGGACCACCTGAAGGCATATCAACAAAGAATATCCAGAAGCTACAACCACAAAGTCAAGCCTAGAACATTCTAGGTTGAAGATTTAGTCTTGAAATAGAACCCCCGAAATCAACAAGATCAAGAAAAGAAGGGGAAATTTGAACCAAACTGGCTAGGTCCCTTTTTCATTGTGTCAACTTTCATATCAGAAGCATATCAGTTGTCCACACCAGAAGGGGATTTGTTTAATGAACCCCTCAATAGCCTTCATCTCAAGAAGTTCTACACTTGAATCATTCATGTACATTGAGAAAAAGGTCTTGAAAAATACCAAAAACATCATAAAATGTCCTGAAAAAATGGTTGCCTTGATGAAAACCTAGCAAACAAGTGTCTTGGTAACAACAAAAAAAATCAAAACAAGAGAAAAATACAAAAAAATCAGGAAAAGATAAAAAAAACCCTAAAATCTAAAAAAGTGCAATAAAAACAAGTAGTGAAAACCTGTCAATAGGTGCTATTTGTCATAGGTAAGCTTTTCCATCTATTTGAGCAAGTCGATCATTTGCTTTTTCCATTCACTTTTTCCATCCATCTGCTTATCATTTGAAGGATCCATGTACATATCCTAGCATCACGGTCGTGTCTCACCCTAGATTGGGGGAGAAATCTTGAACTCACTAGGGGCAACAAACTTTGAGCTTGAACCAATAGACAAACAATAGGAAGACAAACATGACAACAAAAATGATTAAAATGTAACTCAACATTGAACATCAATCAACATCATAAATGCATCAAACATCCATATCATATCAAAATCCAAAAATAGGTCAAAAGTTATAGAAAAAGTCAAAAAAAGAGTTGTCTTGTCGAACTACATTGTCTTTGAGCTTGAACGTAGGCAAGGCTAATCTTTGATCAGTCCCTGAGACAACCTAGGTCAAGTCCTTTAGCGGTCTGTTGTAATTAGTTGTCATCTCTCATCTGTTCATATCTTGGTCCTGTAAATCAGTTGAGTCAGTCGAACTACGTGGTCTTTGCGTGTATAACATAGGCAAGGTTAATCTTTGATCAACCCTCGAGGCCCCTAGGATAGGTCTTTAGGTTAGGTTCTTGGTCAAAATCTCAGAAAACACCTAAAAATTAGAAAATTGAAAAATCCCAAAAACATCATAAAATTCAAGTTAAAAGGATGATGCTCTTCTAAATCATGGGTTTATCATGTTAAACACAAATGTTCAATTGTTGTACTTTGATTTTTGTTATCATATCTTTGGATCCCCTTGATGATGTATTGAACTAGAGGAGCCAGGAAGGAGTATGATTTTTCTTTGTCTGTTGTTTGTGAGTTGATCATTATTACCATGAAAATTGTTGTGAGACGTGCACTACAAAGTATCACTGATGACATTTCAAATTTGCATAGGAAAAGGATTAACTCTTATCTGTTTACACAAGCAATGCTCAGGTCATCTCAGTTTAATTATACTTAGATGCTTGTGTTAACTTGCACTATCAAACATCATGGAAGTAGTACTTGGGTCATCATGGTCTAAATATGCCATCAATGTTTGTACTCACTTTCAACATTTTAAAGGCCCAATGATGAGAAAAAGCATAACAAATCGGCTATTACGAATGACAACTTTTGCATATGAGATCTGCATGGTTGGAGTAGACTACATCCATGCTAGTTTGCATTAGTTTGCATTATGGGATTTCCAAAGCTGCAACAATGATGTTATCTCTCACATTAATGGATTGAGTACACTTTGACATTTTCCAAAAACACATCATTTTCATATAATTAGAAAACATTACAACATAATTCATCCATTCATGCATCACATCATAATATTTCCATTCAAAACAACGTCCACCACATCTCATTTACATAATCAAAATCATTTCATTTAGTGGTTCACTAAGCTTAAATGAGCGAGTCTCTTCAGATTTCCAAAAGAATTGGGAAATATGTCAAGTTTTGTGAAGCTTAATGTAACAAAGAATCAACTGACAACAACCTTCCCACAACTCTTGGAAGGTGGATAGATTCACTCATTTAAGCTTAAGACCCTAGAACAAAATCATCTGCATAATCATTTGCATCACATAATCATCATTCATCATTACAAAACATAACACGTCATTTACATCGCATTCATACATATTCAACATAATCATCACATGGAACATCTTACATCCTTTGCATAGTCAAATTCATCATCCCTAAAGCATATCAAATTATCACTGCATACATCACATATAAACATCACCAGAAACATGCATCATTATGTGATCATTTCATACATCATTTACTCATCCATTGCATCATTTATTTGCATTAGACAAGAACAAAAACATGAAATGCATCACATGTCATCACATAATAAAATACATCACATACATCATATAGGCATCATTCATAAATCATCATACACTCATAACACATCAGTTGCATCATCATTTGCACCTATAGCATATCATAACATCAGGATCATCATCATGAACATGAAAATTAAATTCATATCAGAATCATCATTATAACATGGAAATTAAATACATCATAGACATCTATCATCACAGTAATCATCACTGCATATCATATAGCCTCAAAAAAATCATAATGTCAAAAGTGTACGAGGATATCCCAAAAGTATGATGAGATACATCAAATATAAAAAATGGCACTGTATTGTAAAGTATGAACACAAGAAGTACATCATCAATGTCACAATGGTGTAAACATTAAAATATGCTATGTCGAGCTCCCCCTAGATGGTACTGGCATCACAGATTCAATAGCTCCTCCACCTGACAAACCTGCACTAGGATCTCTCCTATCTCTAGGCAATGGTTGTGTAACACACATGCTAATAGTCCAAGACCGAGATCTGCTAGATTGAGATGATAAAAATCTCTCTCATCGATTTGAAGGAACCAACTCATGATATTTACCCTTGTAAAACTGCAACTCCCGAGCAGTGTTTCAAATCTCTCTAATGAACTCTGATGTCGTCGTAGCCGTTGTAGCCTGCTATAATCTCTTAGTAATGGCCTCAGCTTGCTTTGCCCGATGTCTAAAGGCATCCATCTTTGCAGTAAGTATGACAACCTGTGCCTATACCTGTTGTATCTGCTACTTGTCTACACCTCTCTCAGTCGTCAGTATTTGAATATGTGCCCGAGACTGCACTACCTCATCTTGAAGTGTCTCAAATAGTGCCTGAGCCTACCCAAACTCATCCTGAGAAGTATGAACCTATGCCTATAATGCCTCTATCTACACCTACTACTGGTGAGAAGGGACTCCAATCTGAATCCTAGGGAGCATTGCCCGAGGTACGACAATACTCCTCCATCTAGGAACTGAAAAATCTAGAAAGGGACTGCCAACTACACCTGATGGCCCTACACCTAAACCACCACCACCACCATCATCATCGTCACCACCCCCACCACCACCCTCAACACCCTTGTCATCCCCTCCATCCCCAATATCACTCTCCTCTCCACCCCCCCTCTGTCTCAGTACCCTGTCATCATCATCAACTGTCAGAATTGGCTCATCAGGACTAGATAACCTTAGAAAATAATGTGTGTAGAAATACTCAGAATAATCCTCTGTCATTCATGCATCTCCCACTTGTGGAACATAATCCCATACACATGGTGCCAATGTATAAAACTTGGTACAAGGATCATCATAAGATACGCAAGGACCCCACTCTATCGCATCCTGTCGTCGATGTGCATAATGAGCAACTCCCTGGGGCATCACCTAAACTCGTCTAAATTGCCGAAAAACCCATAGATACAAGTATCTCTCAAGCATAGAATGTGTCTTCCTAATAAAGTATTGCGATAACAGAATGAATGGCATCTCCACCTTATCCTCTGGCCACATCTCACAATCCAAGTACAAGCACCATGTCACAGTCTCCAGATCATCTAGGGTACGTCTCCAATAAGCTAATTTTCCCAGCTTATGTTGAAAAAACATACCATTGTAACTGAACACATAGGGTCTACCTGTTGGTCACTATCTATCCCCCAATGGCCGAGTGATCGCTATATGCTCCCACACCCATATTTGTAGCAATGTAACTCTCGCTGGATAAATTGGCCCCTCTCAGATAAAAAACATGGTGAAGATCATGGTATAAGTGGGCTGACATGCACGAACCCCATGCATATCTGGCCCCCAACAACGTCATACACTCCAATACTTGACCCCAACCCACTAAAAATCCCTTTGACCTATGGTCAGGACAAAGGAATCCGCCAACAAATCTGGAAAGAACACATAATAGAGGGTCATATCTCCTAACCATATGTTGCCACAGAACCCAATGGCCTAACACATGATCATCTTTGCGAATCCTATGCAAGGCATCGGTCCCACCTTGCTCTACTCTGTCATAAATAGCTATATCACCCATCACTAGAATCCACAGGATCTAATAAACATCCTCAGGAGTAACTGTCATCTCCCCAGTCACCAAATGAAAGGTATTGTGGTCACTGTGCCACCTCTTTGCTAAATCAGCCAACAAACCCCTATTAATCCTATATTGGGGTATATCTATCAAGGATGTCAACCTGCAACGAGCAATAATATCCAAATCTACCTAACTTAACTAACGAACCATCTCCCATGTCTTCGAGCAATGTTCCAGAGATTGGAGCACACCAAAGTCCTCCTAATCATATTATGGAAAACAAATTAGCATTACATCAATCAATCTATCAAAATTACCCCTAACACAATGTTCAATCAAGATCATCAATCAATCAAACAAGGATTAATTGAGACCATCAAATCAATCAATCAATCAAGACAATCATCAGTCCTATCATCGATCCTCGACTAGATCATGAGGTTGATGCATCATCAATCCTATCATCGATCCTCACCTATCATGAGTGATGAGCCAAGTTTTTGGCACATTTTGATCATACTTTTATAAATACTTTGCTGTTTTTATTATACTAAAACAAACATTCAGTCTGTTTATGGGATAGGATATAGACCTTTTTATGACTTAAATATGATGAGTATATTGTGATAACAAGTCCCATGATTATTACCTTTAATATTTTTTTTAGTCTGATAAATATTTTATGGATTTTTGTGATCATAAACCTTCCTACAGCCTCCACTACCAAAACTTCCTGCAGCCATATCTGAAACAATGTTTGCCTTAGTTTAATACTTAATGAATGAATGAATAAAGTAATGGATTGTCTTAAAGGATGAACGTGTTGAGCTAACCTTCTTCCTC